>OX352271.1:2124697-2724697 GCA_947086405.1 Esperia sulphurella | reverse complement strand
GATCCAGCCACTTCCGGCTACCATCTTCAGGTCGTCCATACACCTGGCGGCAGGGCGTCCCACCCTGCGCGTGGGACGTCGCGTCCCACTCTAGAACCCGTCTGCCCCAACGGCCGTTCGGTACTACGACAGATGTGACCTGCCATTTCAGCTTAGTAATTCTTTCGGCTATGTCGGTCACCTTCGTTATTCATAGGATCTCCTCATTACGAATCATATCCCTCATAGAGACCCCGAGCATTGCCCTCTTTATAGCTCGCAGAGCCATTTGAATCTTGTGGATCAAGCCCACCATCAGTGTCCACGTCTCCGCGCTGTAATCATGACAGGCAGGACGCACTGATTAAAGATTTTTGTCTTTAAACATTGTGGAATAGGTGACGTAAAGACTTGACGCAGTTTTTCGAATACTGCCCACCCTAACTGGATTCTTCTGTCAGCTTTTGAAATTGATCCTACCCAACTATATTGTCTGTCCTAGGCAGACGTACTCCTGAACAGCTTCGATATTGACATTGTCGACGATCACCGGTCTAATACAGGGCCACTAATTATCGAATAGCGAACTTTTTGTATCGAGACTTGTGGAAATACCTGAAATACATCAGCTAAAATAAATCTATAAATAAGCTTTAAAACATCTCTGTCACTTTCTGTCAAGTTCTTGCAACGACCAGTAATGTTGAACTACACTTTCATACAAATGATATGAAATGAGAGGTCAACTTGTATATCAGCATCCTGACGTTTTATTGAGATATGACTTATACCAGTATGAGGCCCGAACTCAAAGCTATTAAACAGTGAAAACGCCGTCAAATTCTGTTCAGCAGTTTCCAAGATTAGCCCGTACATACATACATACATACAGACAGATAAGAAATTTTGTAATTATATTTTTGGACTCTACTGGTCTTCAGTAACGTCCGGGCAGTGAAATTTTTTTTTTAACTTTAATGTACAGATTCGCTTTTCTTTTGTTTTTTCTACTCTTTTATTATATGTATAGATGTATAGATGATTGACCTGCGACATATACATAGCTGTTGTTGATTGCTGAAGTTAAATCCGTGTTTGTTGTAAACGCGAACAATCCATTAACTCTCTGTAGGTGTAGTGTAGGTATATGAGACCAAATTCATTAGCTTTCCAAATCTTCCATTCTATGCTCGGAATTTGCCTTGTAAGGAATGCAAACACGTTCGAAGTGGAGGGTTCAAGCCGTTGGCATGTGAAATCTACCTACACCAGGGAAATCTGTCTTCCGCAAGAAACCTCTTAAACTGCTATAGGTTAATACATTTTTAAACTAACCTTTATATTGAGAAGGCTTGGTCCAGCAATTGACTTATTTCAGGTAACAATATTTACTGATGCATTAGTAGCCGAAATACGTCCTCTACTGAACAGAAGCCTCCCGAACAGAATGCTGCTTTTGGTAGGCAGTTCATTGGGGGATTTGCCATAATCACCACGCTTGGCAGGCGGATTGGTGATCGCAGTAATTATCTTAATATACACTGGAGAACGCAGCTACCCATCCCTGACGCAATCTCTTAGTAGCCTTGACAACATCCACAAGATTGGGGGTGGCCCTATTCTAAGCCGGGAACCACTAGACTAGGACCACCACCGACTCAATTTTAAAATAAAAACACTGATGACAACCACTATTTACTAGCTGTACATACTCAGATTTTTAGATCTTGACCACAAATAGTTAAAATCGCCACTGACTCTTCACACTATATGATCGCCTGATCCTCTCGCGGCTCTCATACTGCATCTGTCCAGCAAACTCCAACCACTCATTTCTCCATACACTTGTAGTTCTGTGGACAATATCTACACTAAAATTATAAAGAGGAAAGATTATGTTTGTAACGAATAAACTCAAAAACTACTGACTGATTTCAAAAATTCTTTCATCATTAGAATGCTACATTATCCCTAAATAATATAGGCTATATTTATTTATTATTATAAAAAAATTAGGGATCCCTGCTAAAACTTAAATAATGTAACCCAAGTTGTAAAAAAATTAGCCATAAAATGTATTTCATCGCATGCGCTGCGGAAACTTTTGATGATATATGCAGGAGTCGGAGCTGGAGCTGAAGCGGAAAGGAGAAGAGGAAAGGGGGAGGAGGAGGACGGGCATTAACGTTTAATAAGTTTTAACTTTATTTCATTCTGTAGTCCACGCGAGCGGAGCCGCGGGCACAACTAGTCATTCTACTAATTTTATAAACGCGAAAGTTTGTAAGTATGGATGGATGTTTGTTACTCTCTCACGTAAAAACTACTGAATGGATATTAATGAAACTTTACAATAATATAGCTTATACATCAGAATAACACATAGGCTACAATTTATATAGATATTATGTGAATTGTCCAAAATATCAAGTAAGTAGGAAAAAATCTACCATCTGCGAGCTATTCTGGCGTGCGCTGCCAAAACCGCTAGAGTTACACATATGTAATGTATGATGGAAATGTTTATCTTAAATAGTCCTACAAAAAAGCCCGCCACAGTATATATCTATATCTTATGTCTAAGCCATTATAGCCAAAATAGTGAACCATCGTGATGAAACTTGGCACACATATAGATTAGATCCTGGAACACGACATAGAATAGTTTTTATCCCGAAAAAACATCGCATTCCTACGGGAAATACATAATAATTTGTGATGTTAAGTTTTCCACGCGGACGAAGTCGCGGGCAACAGCTAGTACTATCATCATCAGGTAATTTTTGTCTCCACTGCAGGAGCACAACCCTATCTCACCTGCCGGAGACAGACGGAGGATTTGGCCTACACTCCCCTCGCTGGCCAGACGGGTTGGGGAGGCCTGATTGATGTTTTATAATGTATTCCCTTAGTCGCCTTGTACGACATCCACGGGAAGAGTTGGAGTGGTCCTATTCTACTCTACCAGAAACCACACGGCAGCTAGTACTATAATATTATGGAACCCAACAAAAACATAATGAAACTTCTTCGAGGAACAACGTTGAGTTGAGTTGAAAAACCACTGCGGTCAAAGTTCGTCAATCTGCCGTCCGTTCGTCCGTGACTCTGGCAGGTTTACGTCCGTACTGAGACTACTATTTCATTTTGCACACAACCATGTTATGAAATATGTCACCCCAGAGTTCAGTTAGACAGCACTCTACTCAAAACCGCTAATTTATATCTTACTTCACTAAAAGCTCTCCTGCGAAACATAAAAAACACGGACAAGTGTGTAAGACTTGACGTGCGTCCTGAGAGTTCCGTACCAGTCGTAAGACAGTCTGTTCTGAACACATCCGAACCCAGAATATTTGTATGCTGGCAACATATAATCTAATAAATAAAATCGTAAACATCGCCTGTCTGTACATTGAACATATTTGCAAAAAAGAAAATTGAGGGGCTAAGAATAAGTAATAGAACACATTTCAATCAGTTTTGGATTTTTTGTCTGTTTGTCTGTGAGTTTGTGCACGCATCACTTAAAAACTACTGAACGGATTTTGATGGACTTTTCACAAAAACATGGGGCTTAACTTAATTTAACATTTAATCTTTATTTCATCGCAATCGGCTAACTCAATCAAAAGTTATAGACATTTTTAGTTTTCAAATACATTAAGTAGGTAAGGTTAGTATGCAATATATTGCACATAATAGTATTTCCGTACTATTCAGATTGCGATGAGTTTGGATTACATTTGGAGCTGCTAGTGGGAATTGCACGTGGTCGTGGGCGTGGGAAAAGGGGAGTGGGTGTGGTAGCCGGAGCGGGAGCGAAAGCGGGAGTGGAGCGGGATCGAGAGTGAGGCGGAAGCGGGAGTGGGAATGGGAGCGATTCTGTAGTTCACGCGAGCGGAGCCGCGGGCACAGCTAGTATAAAATAAGAAGCGACTAACTTCCGTTTCATTCGGTTCGCCATCTTGGGTTGAAAAGTGTGTTCCAATATATTCCGGATTAGCGGGCAATTGTCGCTAATAAAATTAATAATCTTCATTGTTCATAGTGCTATAGCTAAGAAAAACTAAATTGTATATTGGTGAAGAATAAATACCAGTAAATACAGTCCACGATTTCTTTCTATAAGACCTTCACCCAACACAGTCGAGACAGTCAAACACAAAGATCCAAATTCCCCTCTCCCTATATAGGTCATTTTTAATGTTCTTCGTTGGCCTAGTGGTTTAGTCATTAACCTCGAGCGCCAGAGGTCGTTGTTTCGATTTCCACTGGGACAGAATCCTTTGTACAGTTTGCACAAGTTGGTCCCGGTCTGGATGTTATATTTGTGAATTATCCCATCCTTCTCTAATTGCCATAGCATAGCAGAAAATCCTAGTTTGGGATTAGACAAGTGTATGTATATAAGTATGTCATCATCATCATCAGGTTATTTTTGTCTCCACTGCAAGAGCACAACCCTCTCTCATCTACACTCCCGGCGCTGGCCGGACGGGTTGGGAGGCCTGATTGATGTTTCATAATGTATTCCCTCAGTCGCCTTGTACGACATCCACAGGAAGAGTTGGAGTGGTCATATTCTACTCTACCGGAAACCACACGGCAATATATACGAGTAAGTATGTAATATTCATGAATCCATTCACAACTTGTTTCTAGTCTTGTTCAATTTTGTGATTCACTTTTTGTGTCATTTTACATTTAGAGAAGAGTTGTATAGGTGAATGTAAACCATATCGTACCCCCTTAAACCCCCCCCCCCCCCTTCCTCCTCCCGTCTGCCACCCAAATATTAATAAGTAGTATTTAGTATTCATTTCAACTCGATACCTCTGATTTCTTAGAGAAAGGGACTTGACGAACCGACAGACGGGCAACAGAGTTATCCTATAAGGTTTCCGTTTTATCGTTTTAGGCTACGGTACCCTAAAGCTACCGCCCAAAGTACATTTTATTTTGAAATAATATAATTGAAGACACCTAAAATGTAATAACATACAATATTACATCCCACGGTTGGGAAGAGGTCTGCTCTCATTATAACTTGGACGTAGCCTGCAAAAGTCCACTGCTGGAAATAGGCCTCTCTCAAGGCGACACTTAACTCGATCTTGAATTTTGTTGTTCTCATGGATGAAAGGAAACTGCCCTTTGACTATAGTCGATGATCATATTGGCTTAGACCACGGAATCTATGCTCAGTAGACATATCCCATATGTTTGATTTCTGACAGGAGTTTGTCGTTCATAAAGAACCTAATATTATGGTATATAACATAATCATTATGGTTTTAAACAAGAAACTATCCCTGATAGATTACGCTTGGCCTCAATCTCAACTGACAGTAAATGACGATGAAATAATTCTCTCTGCTCTATTCTATTCTGTTCTGTTCTGTTCTGTTCTGTTCTATTCTATTCTATTCTATTCTATTCTATTCTATTCTATTCTATTCTATTCTATTCTATTCTATTCTATTCTATTCTATTCTATTCTATTCTATTCTATTCTATTCCATTCCATTCCATTCCATTCCATTCCGTTCTATTCTATTCTATTCTATTCTTTAAAAAGATCCAAATTTTACTTGTCCGGAAATACCGAAGCTGGCAGTGGGTTTCATTCCTTAGCAGTTCGCATTATGAAAGAGGAAGCAAAACGCTTTGTTGAGAGGGTGGTATGTCTACTACATAAGGATGAAGTCCCTCCCCACGCGTGGACAACTAAACATACAATACTCTTTGATTAAGAACAAAACATGCGTGGTACCTAAACTTGTCTAATCCTAAAGAGATTCTTTGTGCTATGAACGTTACAAAACACAATTCACAAATAGGTATTACATAAACTCGCCGATCTCTATGTACTACTAGATGGAGCGTTCCAAACAATCGCTCTGTTCCACGCAAGTAGCCACAACTCTTTTAACATTCACAATGAAATTTGTGCAGTTACTACGCAGAACATTTTATTATTACTAAATATTGACGCTACGGTTAAATAATGTCAATATTTAGTAAATAATTAAATGTTCTGAGTAGTAAATGCACAAGTTTCATTGTGAATGTGAAAGAGTTGTGGCTACTTGCGTGGAACAGAGCGATTGTTTGGAACGCTCCGTCTAGTAGTATATAGAGATCGTTGCATAAACCAAGGCCCAAATTGTACAACTTAACCTGTCAACCTATTTGGGAATCAAAACCACGACCTAAGGCTTTCAAGCTTAACTCAGCCAACGAGGTCGTATGCAGTGAATGTAGCTCATTTTATCCCGTAACAAATGGCGTATGATGTTGCAGGCACATTACGTATTTTGCCAAATTAAAAAGGTTCTGGCAGCGTAAGAGTGTAGAGTGTCAACTACCTGCCTTCCTTTGATGCATACCTTATTACTCTAAGTGGTCATGTCTGCGAGTTTCTCAAGGCTATACCAGAATTATTAGGTATAACTAGCTGAGCCCGCGGATCCGGTCGTGTGGACTACAGAAACATTGTTTAAATTTTTTAATTGAAATTGAAATTTAATTAGTGTTAATCATGAAATAAAAGGTTATCATATAATTATTTATATTTTAATATTTCCGCTCCCGCTCCCGCACCGCTACCACCATCACTACCCCTCAACCCTCCCCTCGTACCTCTTTCTCTCTTACCCTCGTCGCTCCAACCTAACTCATCCATCGCAGTACAAATTCCGCCGAGCATTACTTTGTTGCATACCAATGTAATGTATGTGAGTATATTCGCATAACTTTTGATTGAGTTAGCCGATTGCGATGAAATAAAGCCTATATGTTACTCCGAATTAAGAACTATGTGTTCGTGAAAATTTCATCAGAATCGGTTTAGTAGTTTTAACGTGATGCGCGTACAAACAAACAGGTTAACAGACAATAATTAAAAAAATTATCAGAACGTAATTACGTAACTTTAGCCTTACGTAACCTTAGTAACCGTAGTTTATTACGTAACCTTTTTTTTGCAAATATATTCAATGTACAGACACACGAACTTTACGATTTTATTTATTAGTTAAGGCTATACTGCCTGCTACACTAATGACGGCAATGTCAGACTTTTATCTTATTAATTAACTTTGTCATCACGTTGCCCGTAGGTTATATCGAAGTTCACATTAGCGATGTTCTATAAGTAACGAGATTTCTAAACTGCAAAGAAAAAAATGCAGTGTGGTTTCCGGTAGAGTAGAATAGGACCACTCCAACTCTTCCCGTGGATCCCGTAGATGTCGTACAAGGCGACTAAGGGAATACATTATGAAACATATTATCAATCAGGCCTCCCCAACCCGTCTAGCCAGCGCGGGGAGTGTAGGCCAAATCCTCCGTCTGTCTCCAGCAGATGAGAGAGGGTTGTGCTCCTGCAGTGAAGACAAAAATAACCTGATGATGATGATGAATGAAAAAAAACGGCAACGCAAGTAAGCTCGCAATTGGTTAGCTTGTTTGCGATCTGTAGTGCTATTCTCTAAAATACAAACTCACGTGCGTGTCTCACTCAAGTGGCTTCACTCACGTTGAAACCTAATCCATTGGTAATTCTGTAAATATTCCAAAGCATTACCGATGTGAAGTGAACAAAGAACTCACTACACGTCGATAGTGCTCTGGAATGTGGAATGTTTACAGAATGCCAATGTTTAGGATTCGATGTGAACAAAGTCACATGAGTGAGACTCACACGTGAGTTTGTATTTTAGAGAATAGCAGTACAGTCGGGAGACCACTGCCGGAAGTAGACGCCTTCAAAATAGTAAAAATAAAAATGTTAACTTTCCATGTCTGCACATTGAAAATATTAGAAAACGAATATATTTCGTGTTGAAGGATTAATAATAGAAAACATTAAGATAATTTTTGGTACTTCTGTCTGTTTGTGCACGCATCACTTAAAAACTACAAAACCAATTCTTATGGAATTTTCAGAAGCACACATTGCACCGAATTTGGATTAACATTATACCTTTATTTCATCGCAATCGACTAACTCAATCAAAGGTTTGAGAATTTATAGTTTACAGAAGCTCATAAGTACATACACACATCAATTCAAATGAATTATTAGGTAAATCCTACATTTGGAGCGGATCATAGAAGAGTGTGGGAAAGAGAGGGGAAGAGTGGAGGGGATCCCCAGGCATAGCTAGTGTCAAATATTCTTCCAAATTACCTAAGAAATTTCAAGTTAAACAGACAAAGACATTATTAATGTGCATGAAAGAACATGATTATACGCTGCAAGATCGCATGCGATCTTTTTGACAAAACATAAACTTTTTTCTACTGGCCATTAGTAAAGTAAAGTAAATTGCGAGTTTATGGTTGGAATAGAATATAAAAAGATATGGTTGTGTGACGTTTGAAAAAAATAAGTATTTTTTTAAGGTGTTGAATTAAAAAACTTGTGAAAAGGATTTGAAGAATATTAAAATAAACGGTAAAGCGGAGGGCGGAGGAACGGGTGTGGTGGCGTTCATTGGGGAAGGCTTATGTCCAGCAGTGGACGTCTAAAGGCGGACATGATGATGATGAAAAAAACGTTCCGTGTGACGCGTAACTGCACCCCGCCAAGTACTCGTATTGCTTTTAATTATCACAGTACATTCTTTAGATATTTCCTAAGAAAGATTTTGCTCACAATTGATAGTACATCAATGGGTACCACCGGATTTGAACCATCAAACTATTGAATGTGTCTAAGTCACTACTCACTCGACTTACAATAAGATTATTGACAAAACCGTTGACATTTTCATCGCGTCCAATAGATTTAGTCGGCTTCCTTTCACAACATTAGCCCAAGCAGAAATTTGATTAAAATTCCCAAGACACATCCTCTCGGAGACGTTAAGTGCCTCATCATTATTCAGTGAGGCTGGTACTCATTTATTTTATCAACTGACTTCAGAAAATTATGTTCTCAATATCAATTCAAATGCGTATATGCTGAGGGCGACCCATTTTCCAAAAACTACTGAACTGCTTCTTGAAACTTTTTATGTTCTGGGGTTTCAGTGAACTGGAGAAAACTTAGGTCAGGATACATTATGAAAATCGTTTGTAAGAGTAAGTGGTGTCCAGGAATTACACGATTTGATTCCATCCATCCCCCTTCCATCACCAGACTACCAGGCGTGGTGAGGGACTTCATCCTTATGTAGTAGACATACCATACTCTCGCACGATGCGTTTTGCTTCCTCTTTCATAATGAGAACTGCTAAAGAATGGAACTCCCTGCCAGCTTTGGTTCTTCTTACCAAGTACTACTTGAATCTTTTGAATGGGCATCCTCTGGGGAAGCGCGCTCCACCTTAGGCCTCATCGTCACGTACCATCAGGTGAGACTGAGGTCAAGCGCAAACCCATCAGCAATAAATATAATAATATAAATATATAATCTAACACACCTTACTGATTTGATTAGTCTGATAACACGTGATTTTTAATATATTATTGACTGGTTCATCAAATTAAATAAAGATACTTATCCCCAACCCGTCTGGCCAGCGCGGGGAGTGTAGGCCAAATCCTCCGCCTGTCTCCGGCAGATGAGAGAGGGTTGTGCTCCTGCAGTGGAGACAAAAATAACATGATGATGATGATGACGACTTATCTCATCCTCTTAGGGGGCCAGGATGACCTGGCGACACTTCGACCCTTCAGGATTTTTTGTGCCAAACTCCTGACCACCAACGGTGCCCCAAGGTGAATTGGTGGACTTCACAAACGCCTCAGAATTTCTTCTTTGGCATATGCAGGTTTCCTTATGATGTTTTCCTTCACTGAAAAGTCTGTGGTATTATTAATAAACCGTACTTAAGTTTCGAAAAGTTTTGTCGTGTGGTTTCCGGTAGAGTAGAACAGGACCACTCCAACTCTTCCCGTGGATGTCGTACAAGGCGACTAAGGGAATACATTATAAAACGTCAATCAGGCCTCCCCAACCCGTCTGGCCAGCGCGGGGAGTGTAGGCCAAATCCTCCGTCTGTCTCCGGCAGATGAGAGAGGGTTGTGCTCCTGCAGTGGAGACATAAATAACCTGATGATGAAGTTTCAAAAAACTCATTGGTACGGGCGGGATTTGAACCCACGACCTCATGAACGTGAGGCGAGTGCACAACCAATCCGGCTACCACGGCTCAATAAAGATACTTACATATAGTACATAAAGGTTTAGTTAATATATACTACCAAAATAAAATCAAGACCATTTTCCTTTTAAAAAATGGTAGGATTTCTGTACTAATTGGTACGCATAACTGAACTCAAGGAATTATGCCTATGAAATGAAATATCGTCAAAGGCAAGCGTTCTATACATACGAGTATATAGATTGTGGCAGGCAGAGAAGAACCGAAGATCGGGTTCTTCATTTGGTGAAAAATCTAGTCATTTTCATCCATTTTCTCAAAACGGGAGTTTTAAATTCTACTCAGATTTATTATGTTACATTACTTTGCATTGGAAAGTTAAATTCGTCCCTAAGCATCCATTCCCACATGCAGGCTTTCCCGATTGTTGACTTGCGTACACAAAGAAATACAGTTCAGAAAGCTGGAAGGAGCTGTCGGAAATTGTCAGCTAGTATCAAATGAACCCATTTTATCGGCCCCGTAGCCTAGTCGGTAGTACACCTGCCTGCGAAGCTCGGGGTCGCGGGTTCGAATCCCGCCCAGGGCAAACATTCGTGTGATGAACACTTGTGCTTGCCTTGTGAATGGATGTTATTTATATATTATTTTATGTATTTATTGCCTTGTTTGGTGTTAGATTTGGTCGTGTGTGAAATGTCCCCACATATATTTTTTTATTTAATTTCATCTGTGCGTGTAAAGATATTTATCTACAAGGTAGAGAGTACTAGGAGACGAAACAGTACTTAGTCCGGCCAAGGGGCAGCTGCCTCTGCAGATAGAGGACGCGGCCAGACCTGGGAAATACGATGTGAGTACTCCAGGGCGCGATAGCTGTCAGAGACAGTCAGTTATAGAGCCTGTGGAGAGTACAGCGAGACGATAAATCACTTGCTGTGTGATTGCAATGCACTAACTGCGAGAGAGTCTCAAATATCCTCGCAATGTGGCCTGTCTTTCGGTTTTCTACAGGGTATTATGGAAGTGCGTCCAGGAATTGTTCGATTTGATTCCCCATCCGCTTTCCGGGAGGGACTAACTACGTTTCAAAGATGATTATTTTGTATGTACCCCGAACCATAGGGAGTAACAAAAAAAGTCAAAGGTAAATTGAAAAAAAAAACTTAAGCATAACAATTTTATCTATTTGTTTTTATCCATCATACATAACATAACTATATTAATTATATTAAATAACAAGGATTCTAATCTTAGAGAAACACAGTAGGTATATATACCACTGGCGTTTACCGGAGAGGAGACAACAATAGCGTTTTCTTCCGATGCGTAACATATTTTGACATTTAATGCCACAGTTAGACATCGAGGTATTCAGAACTACTAATGTTTTAATTTTTTTCTAAGTTCAGTCATGATCAGCCTAAATACGTCCACTGCTGGACATATGCCTCCCCAATAGAACACCACTTTTGGTTAGATGTCCATTGGGGGATTCGCCATAATTACCACGCTTGGCAGGCGGACTGGTGATCGCAGTAATGATCTTAACATACACACACAGGAGAACGCTGCTGCCCGTCCCTGGTGCAATCCCTTAGTCGCCTTGACGACACGAAAGATAGGGGTGGCACTATTCTAAGCCGGGAACCACACGGCATAACGGCTAAGTTCCATATGGATACAAATCATCATCATCATCAGGTTATTCTTGTCTCCACTGCAGGAGCATAACCCTCTCTCATCTGCCGGAGACAGACTGAGGATTTGGCCTACACTCCCCGCGCTGCCCAGACGGGTTGGGGAGGCCTGATTGATGTATTATAATGTATTCTCTTAGTCGCCTTGTACGACATCCACGGGAAGAGTTGGAGTGGTCCTATTCTACTCTAACGGAAACCACACGGATACAAATATGTTGTCCAAATTGATGTAACCAACTTTCAACTTTTAAAAATGGTCTAGTACCACATACCATTGCTTTGAGAGCCAGGTACGCTCCAGCTCTTAGATCTCATCTAGTTACTCTAATGCTACAAATCAACCCAACGGAATTTATTGTGAAAACTTACAGTAATTTATGTTGGACTATAAGTCACGGCGTTACTCGACAACGGCCTACTTCATTATTTGGTTTGCTGTTTAATTTATAGATGTTACCAATTTTAAAGCCTCCATACCTGAAAGGGTTGAGTTTTCCTTAAAGTTATTTACGACTTTGATTCAAGCTTAATTGTTGACTCTGAAAGGTGGAATTAGTAAAGAATTCCTCAGGAGATTAGTAAATTGTTTCATGCTAACCCATTACTAGAGATCGGAATTAGGTAGGTACTTACGACGAAAATATGGCAGGGTATGTATGTATGTATGTATGTATGTATGTATGTATGTATGTATGTATGTATGTATGTATGTATGTATGTATGTATGTATGTATGTATGTATGTATGTATGTATGTATGTATGTATGTATGTATGTATGTATGTATGTATGTATGTATGTATGTATGTATGTATGTATGTATGTATGTATGTATGTATGTATGTATGTATGTATGTATGTATGTATGTATGTATGTATGTATGTATGTATGTATGTATGTATGTATATTTCATTCCAGATTAATAGTCCTATGAAAACAAACGCATTTGCGTCTCGAAAACAAAATACACAATAGATGGTGTTCCTAAGTGGACTGCAAAGTTTACATGGTAATACAAACCTGTTTTTGCTGCTGGTGACCCTTTCATGTATATGTTACCGAGACGTAAATAGCGTTGGTTTTCATAGGACTATGAATCTGGAATGAAATATATGTATGTATGTATGTATGTATGTATGTATGTATGTATGTATGTATGTATGTATGTATGTATGTATGTATGTATGTATGTATGTATGTATGTATGTATGTATGTATGTATGTATGTATGTATGTATGTATGTATGTATGTATGTATGTATGTATGTATGTATGTATGTATGTATGTATGTAAACGCTTTATTGTACCAAAATTAACAACAACAATAACAAAATAGAAATTAAACTGTGTACAAAGGCGGACTTAAAAACGTTTTAATAAAAATTCAAAGGCTCATAGTAGTAATAATTAAAAAGTAAGTAATATCCAATTAGGAAAAGATATTTGTGTTTTATTTTACTGGTAAACGGGAGGCGGAAGAAGAGTAACGGAACATACTATTAAATGATCGATGTGGAATAATCTATATCTATACATATAATAAAAGAGTAGAAAAAACAAAAGAAAAGCGAATCTGTACATTGAAGTTAAAAAAAAAATTTCACTGCCCGGACGTTACTGAAGACCAGTAGAGTCCAAAAATATAATTAAAAAAATTCTTATCTGTCTGTATGTATGTATGTATGTACGGGCTAATCTTGGAAACTGCTGAACAGAATTTGACGGCGTTTTCACTGTTTAATAGCTTTGAGTTCGGGCCTCATACTGGTATAAGTCATATCTCAATAAAATGTCAGGATGCTGATATACAAGTTGAGCTCTCATTTCATATCATTTGTATGAAAGTGTAGTTCAACATTACTGGTCGATGCAAGAACTTGACAAAAAGTGACAGAGATGTTTTATAGCTCATTTATAGATTTATTTTAGCTGATGTATTTCAGGTATTTCCACAAGTCTCGATACAAAAAGTTCGCTATTCGATAATTAGTGGCCCTGTATTAGACCGGTGATCGTCGACAATGTCAATATCGAAGCTGTTCAGGAGTACGTCTGCCTAGGACAGACAATATAGTTGGGTAGGATCAATTTCAAAAGCTGACAGAAGAATCCAGTTAGGGTGGGCAGTATTCGCAAAACTGCGTCAAGTCTTTACGTCACCTATTCCACAATGTTTAAAGACAAAAATCTTTAATCAGTGCATCCTGCCTGTCATGATTACAGCGCGGAGACGTGGACACTGATGGTGGGCCTTATCCACAAGATTCAAGTGGCTCTGCGAGCTATAGAGACGGCAATGCTCGGGGACTCTATGAGGGATATGATTCGTAATGAGGTGATCCTATGAATAACGAAGGTGACCGACATAGCCGAAAAAATTAGTAAGCTGAAATGGCAGGTCACATCTGTCGTAGTACCGAACGGCCGTTGGGGCAGACGGGTTCTAGAGTGGGACGCGACGTCCCACGCGCAGGGTGGGACGCCCTGCTGCCAGGACGACCTGAAGATGGTGGCCGGAAGCGGCTGGATCTGTAGGGCGTTGTGGCATTCATTGGGGAAGGCATGTCCAGCAGTTTGACAGACATTTTGTTGTACAGTTAATTGGATATGCAACATAGGAAGGGAATAGGAGGGGAAGGAAGTCGGATGGAAAAGCATAGAGGGATTAGGGTAAGAGAGGAAAGATGAGGGGGCAGTGGTAAATAAAGGGTGTAGGAAGGGGTGGGTTAATGGAAGGGGGAGAGGTAGGAGTAGGGAGAGGGAAGGGGTGGGGGAAAGGGTTTTCAACGTTGTGGGAAGGGGATGGAGAAGGAAAGAAAGAAAGGGTATGGAAAGGACAAATTGGAGGGGGGGGGGGAGGAAATATCACCTAATTTGCACAATATTAAAATATAAAAAAATTCATTGATTATATGATAATCTTTTAATTCATGATAAATGTAAATGTCAACTTTATTTAAAAAAAAAGCGGCCAAGTGCGAGTCGGACTCGCCCATGAAGGGTTCCGTAGCAGCAAGTAACATAATATAAAAGTTATTGTAGTTCGTTGTAACTTTGATCGATGTTTTAATAATAGTATTGTGGTTAACGATTTATGACGTATTAAAAAAAACTACTTACTAGATCTTTTTCAAACCAATTTTCGATGGAAGTTTGCATGGCAATGTACATCATATATTTTTTTTAGTTTTATCATTCTCTTACAGGGGGGGGGGGGGGGGGGCACACATTTTACCACTTTGGAAGTGTCTCTCGCGCAAACTATTCAGTTAAGAAAAATTTATATTAGAAACCTCAATATCATTTTTGAAGACGTATGGGTTTGATGAAAAAAAATATTTTGAGTTTCAGTTCTAAGTATGGGGAACCCCCAAAATTTAATGTTTTTTTTCTTTCTATTTTTGTGTGAAAATCTTAATGTGGTTCACAGAATACATCCACTTACCAAGTTTCAATAGTAAGTTCTTATAGTTTCGGAATAAAGTGGCTGTGACATACGGACGGACAGACAGACAGACATGACGAATCCATAAGGGTTCCGTTTTTTGCCATTTAGCTACGGAAACCTAAAAAACTGTGGGCCAACGGGCGAAACCGCCGCCGGAACGGTAATTTTTACCCGACTTCAAAAAAGGAGGTTCTCAATTGGATAGTATGTTTTTTTATGTATATTAATATTTTTAATGCATAACCAGATTAATAGATTTCTTTTAGGATTTAGTGACACGTAATACATAAGAATGTGTAATGTTAAGTTGTCCACGCGGACGAAGTCGCGGGCAACAGCTAGTAATAATAATAAATAAATATGTCAGACATTCACACCAATTACCCAGCCCCAAACTAGGAAGAGCCTGTGGTATGGTTACTAGATAACGGATAGACATACTTAAATAAATATATAAACATCCAAGACTTGGGTACAAACATTCATATTCATCATACAAACATTTTCCCCAGCTGGATTCGAACCCGCAACCTCCGACGTGGCAGTCCGAGAGCTGTCCCGTTCCGCCATTGAGGTCGTCTATATTTGAATGTCCATATTTGTACTACAGTATAAGTTTATACTTAAAGGAATGCCAAACAAATGATCCCACTAATATTATAAATGCGAAAGTTTGGATGTTTGAATATTTGGACGTTTGGATGTTTTTACTCAATCATGCTTCAACCACTGGATGGATCGCTTAGGTCATATAGGTCACACATATAGGTTAGGTCCTGGAACAGGATATAGGATAGTTTTAATCCCAAAAAAATATAATTCCTACGGGAAATACCTTTGTGATGTTAAGTTGTCCACGCGCACGAAGTCGCCGGCAATTATGAAATAAAAAACTCCCATAAAATCCCAAAATATCCATATTAACATTAACATTTTTTTCCAAGTACATAACTGACACTACCTAATTCCGATTCCTGTTCATCACGCAATGAAATTCTTTGAATTAAATAAGACGTTACTAGGCCATATTTTAAAAACAAAATTAAAATATTTGGGCTATGAAAAAATAATATAATAGGTAACTAACAACTGACAAAGATTCTACTTAAAATGTGTGCCTTCATATTGAATTCTTCCACTTTCCCAATTCGTCCACTTTCCCAATTCATCCACTTTCCCAATTCGTCCACTTTCCTATAATAAAGGAAAACTCACACTAAACAACACGAGATGAAAACAAGGTTGAAATGAAAATGAACTTAATGGGTGACCATTTATTTTTTATAGTTTCAGTGATTAAACTATAAAAGGACCGGGTTATCTTCTCAGGGGCCAGGAAGACCTGGCGATACCACAACCCTTCGAAATCTTTTGTGGCACCACCTTAGGCCTCATCGTCACGTACCATCAGGTGAGACTGAGGTCAAGCTTAAACCCATCAGCAATAAATATAATAATATAAATATATAATCTTACACACCTTACTAATTTGATTGATCTGATAATTCGTGATTTTCAATATATTATTGACTGGTTCATCAAATTAAATAAAGATACTTATCCCCAACCCGTCTGGCCAGCGCGGGGAGTGTAGGCCAAATCCTCCGCCTGTCTCCGGCAGATGAGAGAGGGTTGTGCTCCTGCAGTGGAGACAAAAATAACCTAATGATGATGATGATGACTTATCTTATCCTCTTAGGGGGCCAGGAAGACCTGGCGACACTTCGACCCTTCAGGATCTTTTGTGCCAAACTCCTGACCACCAACGTGGCCCCAAGCCGAATTGGTGGACTTCACAAACGCCTCAGAATTTCTTCTTTGGCATATGCAGGTTTCCTTACGATGTTTCCCTTCACCGAAAAGTCTATGGTATTATTAATTAACCGTATTAACCCCAAAATTATTGACTGGTTCATCAAATTAAATAAAGATATTTATCTTATCCTATTTAGGGGGCCAGGAAGACCTGGCGACACTTCGACGACGACCTTCAGGATCTTTTGTGCCAAACCCCTGTCCACCAACGGTGCCCCAAGCCAATTTGGTGGGCTTCACATATACGACATAACATTTCTTGTATGGCATATGCAGGTTTCTTGACGATGTTTTCCTTCACCGAAAACCCTGTGGTATCCTTCCTGCTAGTATTATAAATGCGAAAGTTTGGATATTTGGATGTTTGTTACTCAATCACGCTTCAACCACTGGACGGATCGTGGTGAAACTTGACACAAATATAGGTTAGGTCCTGGAATAGGACATAGGATAGTTTTTATCCCGAAAAACATCTTATTCCTACGGGAAATACATAATAATTTGAGATGTTAAGTTGTCCACGCGGACGAAGTCGCGGGCAACTGCTAGTTATTGATTAGCCGTACTTAAGTTTTGAAAAACTCATTGGTACGGGGGTTTGGATAGTTCCAATAGCAAAATGATAAGTACAAACTTACTTTATACATATAGGTAGGTAGGTACCCTCGCTGAAAAGGAATGATTAGCAGGTCGGCCGTCACCTTAAATTGACCGTATTATACAATCACGAGATAATACGATTGATGACGAAGACCGAATGGTACACGGTGACTGAAGTTTCACATTCAAGTTATTATACGGAAAATTTGAAATGCCTTCGAACTGCTAACATTTTCTTTCCACGAGTGTATACAAGTGAAAATCAAAATTGCGCCATCTGTTATAGATTCGATTACCTGATGACAATCTAGCTTGAGTTCAAAGTTCACAAAAAATTTAAGAGATGGCGTTATGCAAAAGATATTTGAAGAGTGTAGAATCACGTGTAAATAAAGCGCCATCTACAATATATTTAATGAACAACCAAAGATGCTAGCAACATCACAAGTTGACACACTTCTAGTCATTTAAATGTACCACACCATAGAGAGATGGCGTACGTTAGCAAGAAATTCTTTTCCGTACCACAAAGTTACCTGTTTGGCGCTGAGTCACCAGTGGTAACTTTGTGGTACGGAAAAGAATTTCTTGCTAACGTACGCCATCTCTCTATGGTGTGGTACATTTAAATGACTAGAAGTGTGTCAACTTGTGATGTTGCTAGCATCTTTGGTTGTTCATTAAATATATTGTAGATGGCGCTTTATTTAAGTTCGTAAGTAGAGAAATTCAAAAATGAAGTTACACTTGTCAATTCTTAAGTACCTACCTATCGTCTCTTCTTAGGCAGACGCGGATCCAGCTCTGAAACAAGGTTGTAGTCACGGCGGCCACCCGAAAATCGGCCAAGTTTGTGTCGGACTACACACTCACTAACGATGGATACATTGCATTCCTGCAAAGGAGACGTTTACAAAATGTATGACGCCCAAGACATTGTACAGTTCTTTTTTTATTAAAACGTCCATTTAACTTTTTTAGCGATCACAGCACCGCGCTGCGGCAGAACTAGTAACTATTCTATGAAGCTAATGTTGTAGATACAACACAACAATATTAAACTTAACATACACACCAACTACGCCTCCAACACACCCTTGAACCGGAGCATTGATTTTCAGGAACACCACCTCCACACTGCAGATATATTTTTCCTTAAACGCACCAAATACATTAAGGAGATTAAGAAAGTGTTGATAGACCTGTAACTACTAAATTTATACTCTAATATATCACACCTCTCCTCTCACTATACACACATCACTCACATCGCTTACTTCACTCATCACCATCATCAACAAATATATCAATATCAAACAACAGAGCTAATAATTTTGTCTATTTATATGTGTTTGTTTTCTCCCTGTTTAAATCTTATATTTTAATTATACAGAATTTTAATTATTTTAATTTCGTAATTGGCATATTTAGAATTTTATAATAAATTGTATATTGTATATAATAATGTAATTGCTGTGAAATTAAATAAATATATAAAATAAATAAAATACTAAATAGGGTAGGAGTTACTAAAGGATTATGGTAATATTTACCGAACAGAAGGCATTGTGATCATATTATTAGGCAGCATTCTAATATTGCCGCTAGGAACGTCTGCATAATCTTTGCATCGGCAATGGTTTATCTTTACATCCAAAAACCCTGACCAAAGTTTGCCGTGTGGTTTCCGGTAGAGTAGAATAGGACCACTCCAACTCTTCCCGTGGATGTCGTACAAGGCGACTAAGGAATACATTATAAAACATCAATCAGGCCTCCCCAACCCGTCTGGCCAAATGTTATCTTTTTTTGCGTCGTTGGGGTATAATTTTGGCACTTTTAATGACAATATCTTTTGCCGTGTGGTTTCCGGTAGAGTAGAATAGGACCACTCCAACTCTTCCCGTGGATGTCGTACAAGGCGACCAGGCCTCCCCAACCCATCTGGCCAGCGCGGGGAGTGTAGGCCAAATCCTCCGTCTGTCTCCGGCAGATGAGAGGGGTTGTGCTCCTGCAGTGGGTTGGGAAGGCCTGATTGATGTTTTATAATGTATTTTTCATCCCATCTATTTGAAAAGGACGACTTGGTTCGCCTTGGTAGTGAGTATTATTTTGCTCTCCTATGATACAATCTACTATTGTACGACATCCACGGGAAGAGTTGGAGTAGTCCTATTCTACTCTACCGGAAACCACACGACAAACGACACAAATTTAAGGTATTACTATTTTTATGATAGTCTTTGGTAAATGTTATCATTAGAACTGAAATTGAAATTTACCTAAATATGCTGAGCAATTTTACATATATTTTTTCGAAGACAGACGGACGAACAAAAAACCTTCGGTATGAAGGTATTAGTTTTGACATGACCTTAAAAAAGCATAAACAATACAAATTCATTTTTCGTTCTATATTCCAGACGGTCTTATCGCTAAAAGTGATTTCTTCCAGACAATATAATTTCTTCAAATTCCGTGGCATTGGTCGAATCGCTAGATATACATTCTTTTTTGAAACTTCTTTTGAATGTTCTGATGGTGACTGGAACGTGCAGACCCTCGCACCTAGGAGAGGGAACTCTTCCCCCGTTGGCGAGCGATCAGCGCCAACGGTGGTGGAGTTACCAGGCCCAGATACGATCCGAGGTAGAAGTATCCTTGAAATCTTGATGGCAGGTCGCAGGCTTCTAAGGTCGTGATCCTCTTCTGTATATCCGGACGTACAAACCATCTTATCTTGTCTTCTTAGGGGAATAGGAAGACCTGGCGACACTTCGACCCTTCAGGATCTTGTGTGCCAAACCCCTGACCACCAACGGTGCCCCAAGCCGATTTGGTGGACTTCACATACGCCTCAGAATTTCTTCTTTGGCATATAGTACAAACCATACTGAAAACCGAAACATAGTTATAACCAAATTGTGTATCAGTCTTAGATTAAATCAAAACAGAGGAAAATAATATCTCTAAGTTTGCATGCAATTGTTAATAGCTAATTTGGTGTTACATTAGGCTAATTTTAACATCTGGAAATTGTACCAATTAAAGAGCAAATAAATGATTAGGATGGTCCTAAAACTGAGTCCCACGGACCTCTTCGTGATTCGCTTACTATATTTATGGCCATTCGTCAAACAAAGCACTACTTAGACCAATAGCTGGCCCGTCATTTACACTTTAAAAGTAGTGAATGTATGTACGATAGTCAAAAATTTATATGGAAATCCTAAAAGTCGCATAAAATCATTCTTATTAAAAACTTAAATCTATACATATAATAAAAGAGTAGAAAAAACAAAAGAAAAGCGAATCTGTACATTAAAGTTAAAAAAAAAATTTCATTGCCCGGACGTTACTGAAGACCAGTAGAGTCCAAAAATATAATTAAAAAATTTCTTATCTGTCTGTATGTATGTATGTATGTATGTACGGGCTAATCTTGGAAACTGCTGAACAGAATTTGACGGCGTTTTCACTTTTTAACAGCTTTGAGTTCGGGCCTCATACTGGTATATGTCATATCTCAATAAAATGTCAGGATGATGATATACAAGTTGACCTCTCATTTCATATCATTTGTATGAAAGTGTAGTTCAACATTACTGGTCGATGCAAGAACTTGACAGAAAGTGACAGAGATGTTTTAAAGCTCATTTATAGATTTATTTTAGCAGGTATCTCCACAAGTCTCGATACAAAAAGTTCGCTATTCGATAATTAGTGGCCCTGTATTAGACCGGTGATCGTCGACAATGTCAATATCGAAGCTGTTCAGGAGTACGTCTGCCTAGGACAGACAATATAGTTGGGTAGGATCAATTTCAAAAGCTGACAGAAGAATCCAGTTAGGGTGGGCAGTATTCGGAAAACTGCGTCAAGTCTTTACGTCACCTATTCCACAATGTTTAAAGACAAAAATCTTTAATCAGTGCGTCCTGCCTGTCATGATTACAGCGCGGAGACGTGGACACTAATGGTGGGCCTGATCCACAAGATTCAAGTGGCTCTGCGAGCTATAGAGAGGGCAATGCTGAGGGATATGATTCGTAATGAGGAGATCCTATGAATAACGAAGGTGACCGACATAGCCGAAAGAATTAGTAAGCTGAAATGGCAGGTCACATCTGTCGCAGTACCGAACGGCCGTTGGGGCAGACGGGTTCTAGAGTGGGACGCGACGTCCCACGCGCAGGGTGGGACGCCACGTCCCACGCGCAGGGTGGGACGCCCTGCCGTCAGGTGTATGGACGACCTGAAGATGGTGGCCGGAAGCGGCTGCATCTGTAGGGCGTTGTGGCATTCATTGGGGAAGGCATGTCCAGCAGTTTGACAGACATTTTGTTGTACAGTTAATTGGATATGCAATATAGGAAGGGAATAGGAGGGGAAGGAAGTCGGATGGAAAAGAATAGAGGGATTAGGGTAAGAAAGGAAAGATGAGGGGGCAGTGGTAAATAAAGGGTGTAGGAAGGGGTGGGTTAAGGGAAGGGGGAGAGGTAGGAGTAGGGAGAGGGAAGGGGTGATGGAAAGGGTTTTCCACGTTGTGGGAAGGGGATGGAGAAGGAAAGAAAGAAAGGGTATGGAAAGGACAAATTGGAGGGGGGGGGGGAAGGAAATATCACCTAATTTGCACAATATTAAAATATATATTTTTTTATTTATTATATGATAATCTTTTAATTCATGATAAATGTAAATGTCAACTTTATTTAAAAAAAAGCGGCCAAGTGCGAGTCGGACTCGCCCATGAAGGGTTCCGTAGCAGCAAGTAACATAATATAAAAGTTATTGTAGTTCGTTGTAACTTTGATCGATGTTTTAATAATTGTATTGTGGTTTACGATTTATGACGTATTAAAAAAAACTACTTACTAGATCACTTTCAAACCAATTTTCGGTGGAAGTTTGCATGGCAATGTACATCATATATTTTTTTTAGTTTTATCATTCTCTTACAGGGGGGGGGGGGGGGGGGACACACATTTTACCACTTTGGAAGTGTCTCTCGCGCAAACTATTCAGTTTAGAAAAAAATGATATTAGAAACCTCAATATCATTTTTGAAGACCTATCCGTGTGGATATGGAATTGATGAAAAAAAAATTTTTGAGTTCCAGTTCTAAGTATGGGGAACCCCAAAAATTTAATGTTTTTTTTTTCTATTTTTGTATGAAAATCTTAATGCGGTTCACAGAATACATCCACTTACCAAGTTTCAATAGTAAGTTCTTATAGTTTCGGAATAAAGTGGCTGTGACATACGGACGGACAGACAGACATACAGACATGACGAATCCGTAAGGGTTCCGTTTTTTGCCATTTGGCTACGGAAACCTAAAAAACTGTGGTCCAACGGACGAAACCGCCTCCGGAACGCTAATTTTTACCCGACTTCAAAAAAGGAGGTTCTCAATTGGATAGTATGTTTTTTTATGTATATTAATATTTTTAATGCATAACCAGATTAATAGATTTCTTTTAGGATTTAGTAAAACGTAATACATAAGAATGTGTAATGTTAAGTTGTCCACGCGGACGAAGTCGCGGGCAACAGCTAGTACATAATAGGCCCGATTCTGAACACACATATTTAAAATTTGACAGCTCTAAAATTAGTTTTGTCTTTATCTTCATAATATTGTGTGACAGAGATAGCAACAATTTTAGTGCTGTCCAATTTTAAAGTTATGTCTTCAGAATCGTACTCAATATATACATAATGCTAATGCCCTGGTCCCAGAGAAGTAGACAGAGACGTGATTTAGCTAATTTGCGCGATCCTGACACGCCTCACTAGCCTCACTCGCATCCATCAACCTTTTCATGCACCTCCTTTTATTCATTTTATTCAACCCCAGCCTTTTTAGGTCGTCACAATACGTCCTCGTCTAGCTGTAGTTCGCTCCACATTCGCGTTGTAAATCTCTTTTGTCACTCTTCTTTTACTCATACATACATAATGCTCACGCCTTGGTCCCAGAGAAGTAGGCAGAGACGATGGATCGCCACTATGCGCGATCCTGACACACCTCACTCACATTTATCAACCTTTTCATGCACCTCCTTTTATTCTTCTCACAGCGGACCCCAGCCTTTTTGAGGACGTTACTAATTTGATCCTTGAATGTCCTCCTAGGACGACCTCTAGCTGTATATTACTTTTGTCACTCTTCTTTCACTCATACGCTCTAAATGTCCAAACCAAAGCAACATACCCTTGTCTACTCGTACCTTTGTTACTACATTTTCTTTCAAAACACACTTCCCACGTTTCACTGTTTTACTCAGTCACATAACTTCACTTACTCTGCATTAAAAACTTCTCTATATTTAATACTTTACGAGATAGCATCTGGATGCTAGATGCTGATGTCTTGACTGCCATGGAACTATCACGCTCCTTGAAGAACCCTTGCCGTAAAGCGTAGGTTGCGCGATCTCCTGAAATGTTATACGATGACAGATTTAGTAAAGTTTTACAACTAAGCGCCATCAATTCTTGAAAAACATTTTTTTTCGAAAGTAATGTCAGTAAGTATCAGTGACACTTTTGTATGACGAGTGATAAGTATCGCAAATTTGGCTTCTTATAGGTGGGGTCAGTGTACTATAATGCAGATATGATTGCATGTACAGTCGCAAGTAATGATTGTTGAGCCACTAGTTACTATTCGTAATTCGGCTATGTTTGCAACTGCTTTATCGACACACACTAAATTATACGGCTCTAACCGATTTTTCCCGATTTATACAGTACCAGGCCGGTCCCACTCCGCACTTTTGGTATAAAAATATACCTACGCGACGCGGCCCCGATTGCCGGGGCACCTAGGCGAATCGCATAAGACTGTCAATATTAACATTGGCGTTCTTCCACGCGCGTAGGATTCTATTTGGCTTGCATTGGATTTTATAGGTACGTTTATGAAAAATTTAACATGCTACTCCCCACTTCTGTACTTGTACTATTACTTACTTCGTGACAATACGAATAATTCACGATAGGTGGCAAGTGGCTCAACAGTAATTACTTGTGACTGTACTCAAACTCACAAAGGGTGATCGCCAGCCAGCTGTATCCTTGAGCAGACAGTCCAACGAATGTGAACAACCCTTTGGTCCCAAATTGTTTCAGCTCTTTGAAAATGAAGGTGGAAATTTTAATAAATAAATAAATATCTCAGACATTCACACCAATTATCCAGTCCCATACTAGGCAGAGCCTGTGCTATGGTTGCTAGATAACGGATAGACATACTTAAATAAATATATAAACATCCAAGACTTGGGTACAAACATTCATATTCATCATACAAACATTTTCCCCAGCTGGATTCGAACCCGCAACCTCCGGCATGGCAGTCCGAGAGCTATCAGTTCCGCCACGGAGGTCATCAAGGATGTAACTGATGGTTTATTTTCACATAATGATTCAATAAACATAATATTTTGGATAAAACAATAGTGATGGGATAAGATTCATATTTTACTAAAAACAGCGATATATTATCGCAGGATTCCTGTTGTCGTCGGTGGTAACATCGGATTAAAGTCACATAATTACATAATATACATACACTTGTTACGGAGTAGACAAAAGGGGGCGCTATGGAAATAAAAATTCTGATTGGCGTGAAAAAAAATTCCGGGCCTATATACTCGTATGTTTCACTTGTATATAACAATGTAATTTAATGTACATTGTCTTATGTATGACTAAATGAAATTATTTAGAAATAATAATATATACTCCTACACTTGTTTAATCCCAAATTAGTCTAGTTTTCTCCTATTCTATAGAAATTGAACAAAAAGTTTAAAAAATTGCTTAATACTAGTCGTGGATGCCGATTTACAAGATTTCACGGTTAGGGTGTACAAAAGGGGGCGCTGAAATTTTTTTTTTTGAAAATGTCTCTAAAACGCCCCGGAAATTTTTTCACGCCAATCACAGATTTCTTTCCATAGCGCCCCCCGTTTTGTACACTCCAACCGATTTCACAAACCTAAAAACCGTGAGGTAATCTGTGATTCTTTTGTACACCCTAACATTAACTATACCTAGAAACTTCTGACTATTTCCACTACACGCCTGAGTGTCACTACTTATCACCAGTAACGAACTTCACAGTCCACTTTTTATTCAAACCTTTAGAAACACTTTTATTGACTACAAAAGCTCAATTTAAAATTGTATCTGTACCTAATCACGATTGATAAATACAGACGTATAACAATTAAAACAAATTATAAAAAAAATCACATAAAAACAGTTACACCGCCATGGAACTTTGGAATGTTCCTTTTATTATTTCAAAAAATGTCAGTTGCTCATACGCTAATACTTTTATTGTTATTTCTGACGGCACTACTGAACCGTTTCACCCCAAGAAAGCAACTGCAGGAACGCTGGTCAAGTTGAAAAACGAACTAAAAAGCTGCGCCTGAGTTGTCCGCCATCTTGGATCTCTCCTCCCCTACAATTTTATCTTTATCTTAAGTAAATAGAGTTTGAAATAGGATGGTAAGGTGTGGTAATAATGTCTTTATGTAACTAACTGGAATTCAAGTTTGTGCAAATTACATTCAGCGCCTCTTCAATTAGGGAAGTCTTTGTGCAATTTTATTGAAAATAATATAAGGGTATGTTTTTTGAGAGCATTCGACTCGTTTGTTTTAAAAAGGTCAGTTTAAAAGGTTGTACTACGAGGTGATTCAATAGTGAACCTGTCATCATAATTAATTATAATTCATAATTCGTTTATTCGCACAATCAAGAGTTATACAGGTATTACAATATTTATTTTAGATCTAGCATGATTGACCTTGTCGGTGTGGCAAAATAATGAAGATGAGGGTAATTTTTGTAAAACTAACTTAAATCTAACACTTTGTCGGGTAAATACTCATCAACTGTGTAATAACATCATAGTAGGCTCGATTCTGAAGGCACAACGTTAAAATTTGACAGCATTAAAACTGTTGCTATCCTTGTCACACAGTATTATGAAGATAAAGACGAAACCAATTTTGGTGCTGTCAAATTTTAAATGTGTGCCTTCAGAATCGTGCCCAATGTCTTTGTAGATTAGGTATATTCTTGCGATTTAGAAGAAAGGTTTAACAATGAGCGACTTTTTAGTAGAAGCTAAATTAGTTGCTAATATTGCAATAGATGGCGTGGCATTGATCTCTACCAAGACTCTGCTGAAGATAACCCTCTTCAATAAAACGCCACTTTTTGTAGGGTTAGGACCACCATTGAATGGTTTACCATAAATACTATGTCTGGCAGGCGGATTGGTGATCGCAGTAATGATCTTAATATATGGTGGCCTGGCCACACTCACGAGAAGATTCGGGGGTGGCCCTAGTCTAAGCCTAGAACCACACGGCCAAAGATAGTGTCATCATCATCATGTCAGCCCCGGGAAGTCCACTGCTAGACATAGGCCTTCCCCAATAAACACTTCGGCCGCTACAGCCGCTACCGGCCACCTTCTACAGGTCGTCGGTCGACCTGGCGGTGGAGCGTCCCACCCTGCGAGTGCTGATCCGCGGTCTCCACTCCAGAACTCGTCTGTCCCAACGGCCGTCGGTTCTGCGGCATATTATTTTAGAATAGAATTATTATTTACTCTGCTCTTGTAAGCATTCTAATGTACTTCGATATTTGAAGTTACAGTTAGTCTTCTATCGTGCTATGCTATCCCAGTACTGCCCGCCACCAGTCTTTAGTATTTATGGCTTAGTGAATTGTTGAATGGTTATACCGCTATTGTCGCCAGGTCCTCGTTGGTCAATGAGCAGGAGGCACCGCGTGCAGGCGAGGTTAGCATTTGGAGCACCCCAAAGTACACCATCTGTCAATTTCGCGCAATCTAGAATGAACCTTGAGGTTAGGGTCAATTTTTTTGAAGATTGTGCTGACAGATGTTACCTATACTGACGATAACTGACGTTAAAAATTGTTAGTATGTCCTACTGAGCTGTACTATCGTAGTCAGATGCCAAAAACTTATCAGAATATGTCATGTGCTTCTTTAGAGAGTGTTTGAAACTGTTTTTTTAGTTCGACGGATATTATCCGAAATGCTTACAACGGTTGTTTTTATTTCATTCATTTGCCATAATTATAGGTTCGTGCAACATACATTGTATTGGATATTTATACTTAAAGTTGCGGTACAATCATACCCCTTTAGGAGTGTAGCATATTATAATTATCTATCTACTTAGAAACTACATTAAAAATATAATTAAAATTAAATCTATACCTATAATAAAACTGTTACTGGTCTATGTCTGTACATGGGACATATTGTACAATTGTTTTGAGAATGTCTGTCTATCTGTCTGTCTGTCTGTATATACGTTTGTTACCTCATCATCACGCAAAAACTACTAAATGAAATTTGATGCAGTTTTTCAGTAAGACTACTGGAGGTCTAACTTAAAATCTGGTGCATGTTTCAACTTCATACGCCTCTTAGAACCTGAGATATTAATAAAGTAATTTTTCTTAGAAGCCATTATATTCAATAAAGTATAATTATGTTCTGTATTCCACGCAAGCGGAGCCGCGGGCACAGCTAGTTAAAGAATAAAATTATAAATGGAATAAGTCTATCAGTAGGCCCCTGGATGGATGACTTTCTGATGACAAAGCAACCTATGGGTTTTGTAGGTAATGGAATACCTCACATGGAGCTACTTATTAATAACAATAAAAAAAAACACGATAATAATAATGCTGATGTGACAGAATTATATTCTCATACATACTATATCGTCTTGGGTTTTTGCGTGGGCGCACACTCACTCTCACGCGAATAGAGGCTTTCAAGCTAAGACATTAGAGTTCAAAACTGAGGAGCCGATGCAAGAAGGTCTGGAATTCATGTTGAATTTATGATGCGATATTTAAATGCTATTGGATATGGAATAAAAGTGAGGGATCGACTCGATTAGTCTAGGTATGTACAACATTACATAGAATAATTTTTAAAATACTCGTAGGTGTATATGAACGATACAATAAAAGTTATAATACATAGTCTAGTTTGAACGGCCAATATTAATTACGTTCATTTGGATGATTTTGACCTATTTCTGGAAGAGAGGCGCGGTGATCTTCTTCATCCTTCATTCACTAGACTTATTAGAGCTTCAAAATCAATAAAATAGTATGGTAATTTATAATAAAATTATGAAATTGATAAACGACAGTCAATTAATCTTACTAATATTATAAATGCGAAAGTTTTGTTATTTGGATGTTTGTTACTCAATCACGCTTCAACCACTTGACGTACGTTATGAAACTTGGCACACATATAAAGTTTAGAATAGAACATAGGATAGTTTTTGTCCCGAAAGAACATCTCATTCCTACGGGAAATACATACCTAATAATTTGTGATGTTAAGTTGTCCACGCGAACGTAGTCGCGGGCAACAGCTAGTTATATATAAAATAATGAATTTTATTTAAATGTGCTATTATATGAATTTTCAATTGATTTGAATAAGTAGTAATGTAGGTATAGATTATGTTTAATTGAATTTGATTATATTGTATTGTATTTTTTATTTATTGGTTCACGAGGTCCAGGATTCCACAACTCCCGTCCCAAACTTGTTCGGAAAAGTTTTACAGCCGAGGTTGAACAAAAACATTTATTTTTATTTTATTAGGGTTGTAAGCTCAAAAATCCGGGGTTTTCATGCTTCTGGTCCGGGTTGACAGATTTTAAATATGGCAACCATAGACATGCATGACACAGTTATGGTCATCATCATCATCAGGTTATTTTTGTCTCCACTGCAGGAGCACAACCCTCTCTCACCTGCCGGAGACAGACGGAGGACTTGGCCTACACTCCCCGCGCTGGCCAGATGGGTTGGGGAGGCCTGATTGATGTTTCATAATGTATTCACTTGCCAGTTATGGTCATTTACGTTAAATAGGTTGCCAGTGACGTTTGTTTGTGGATGAAGTCAAGGGCTAAGACAAATAAATATGAACTAATTGATTCGACTCAGAGGACATAATATGAGATTACAAAGATCAAATGCTCATCTGAACCCTGAAGTTGTGTCCAGCCTGCTACATCAATAAACATGTTTAAGAACAGACGGGATAATTTCTTAAAAGAAAATAATCAAGTAGACTAATGATATGGAAATACCAGCTATAACCTGATATATTCTTTATTGCACAAATTTTAAAAGTAAATACATTTACAAATTTTGTGCACAAAGGCGAGCTTATCTCTAAAAGAGATCTCTCCAGCCAACCTTACAGGTGAGACAAGGCACTAAGAGCGAGGGGGCAAAAAGTGCATAATATACTACATAATAACTAAATACTGAAACTACTTTACACACACATATATATAATATACTTTACACACACATATATATAATATATATTTTATATTATATATATATTATATATATGTGTGTGTAAAGTAGTTTCAGTATTTAGTTATTATGTAGTATATTATGCACTTTTTGCCCCCTCGCTCTTAGTGCCTTGTCTCACCTGTAAGGTTGGCTGGAGAGATCTCTTTTAGAGATAAGCTCGCCTTTGTGCACAAAATTTGTAAATGTATTTACTTTTAAAATTTGTGCAATAAAGAATATATATATATATATATATATATATATATATATATATATATATATATATATATATATATATATATATATATATATATATATATATATATATATATTACATATAGTAAATAAATACCCGCCTTTCCATTTAAAATAAAATAGAAAATAAAATTAAATTACAACCATGTTTATCCAACGCGTACAGTGAAGGAAATAGTTGTTTTTTTATGTTGTTAAAAAAATCTTTATTGGAAATCTTTATCTTTTATTTATTTTAGTTTAAATTAGTTCAAACAATAAAATCAAAATAAAAAAGACAGTCGTACCTATCTTTCGTATTAAATAAGGAAGATACATCTATCTTCCACCAGTGGTAAGAAATGACGTAAAGTTTCTGTTGTGTTCTTATACGACTGTCCATGAAAACACTATTGTGTTATAATTACAAGTTATTATAATGAATAATGGTATAAGATTCCTGTATTCATGTCGTGTGTACCTTAACAGTGCCCATTCTATTTCTCATTACAGTTCCGTGTTTAATAACAAAAAGATAGAGCGTAACAATAAGAAATGTGAATAGCAGCGACTGACTGTAAATTTCATTAGTCACCTATAAATCCTACAATCATAAGTACAGTCAATACGCTAAGAAAAAAGACAAAGTTCATTGTAATTTTAACTTTATCACCACTGGATAAAGTTCCATGGCTGGTCACTTATTTCGGACTATGACTGTTCATTGGGCATTTAAAGTTTGAGGACTACAGCGGTGTGCAACCGCTGGCTTCATAGTGTCGAGAGATCACACTTTCCGACTAATCATAATCATTTAGTCCTCTAAATGTCCCGTAATAATGAACGCTACTAATTTTGGACGACCCACTTTCCGTTAATAAATAGATACACGAACTGTTGGGCTAAAAAAAATAGTACACATTGAAACGAAAGCGTTTGAACTATACATAGTCTAGACCAGAGGTTCCCAGACTTTTTTTCTCATAGACCACTTTCAAAATTTGGCTGGTTCCGGTGGACCCCCTGCAGCTACATTTCTACCATATTCCCAAAACTCGAGAAAAAATTTGTAGATTAGATCTAACTATGGAAATTTGCGTTGCGGCTGAGTTCCCCTGGGGGTCCACCTGGACCACATTGGGAACTACTGGTCTTAGACCAAGCACGCATGCTACACCATAACGTGATTGGTAGCTGTCTTATACCAAACTAAGACTGTACTGTACTGTGGACATAAGACAAAGAAAAGACAATGTACAATTAATATGTCACCAAAACCAGGATCAGTTTGTACAAATTATATAATGTAAGTTTCTATCTCCAATGGGGTGTTTGAACCCAAGGCATCTGACCCTCGAGTCCACGGGGCCTACTCCATAAGTATTTCGGATAATATAAAAATCCATTTGTACTCTCTACAAGTTCATGCATGAGACATATTCGGATATATGTTTGACGTCTAACTAACGTATTTAGAGTAGGTCCCTATAGTTCTAAATAGTCTAAGCACTTATTGTCTTAGTAGGTATTGGGTAAGTACACTTTCAACTTTTTACTTGGAGAAAGTAGAAGATGCCACAGGAATTATTGATAACAACCGCGTTAGGTCTGAAAACGCAAGACGCGATAGAAATATGTATTGGAAACTAACGCTTAGCAACAATATCATAGATAAACGTCTTCGTGATAACAAAAGTGCATCGACCCATAGCGGTGGGATAGGCCTGTCATAGGCATATTGTAAAGCAATTTTATCAGCGGGTAAGCAAAGTTTACGTTGCCTTATCTATTTTTGAACTAAACGGAACTTGGGGTGGGTTCTGTAGCGCACACGAAACGTTTATAAACTGCTGATGTAAGAAGAAGAATTGAACGGCACATCATTATCCTGTTTAAAGGCAAAACTAATAAGAACTAAACAGCTTACAATAATTTCGAAGCAAAAATATCACAAGTGACACTGAAGTCGATTTTTGAACAAACAACAGCATACTTTCTTGCCACTTCGCAAGTAAAAATCAATCACATTCAGCAGATGGACCGAGGACCTAAAGAAAATGGCCGAAATCGACTGGATGTGGAGCCCGGAGGACCGATGTCCTCTATGTCCGCAGGACTGATAATGATTTACCCCATTTCACCACCCTTGGCCTCATTAAAACCGACCTCAAAAGAAAGCTGAAGGTCATTTTTCAGGCCAGTGTTACAGGCGTTACAACGGCGAAACAAAAAGTTACTTGTCCCTGGCCTTGAGTGGAGTCAACGATCGGACACCCTCGCATCCGTTGTTGCAGTCTCTCTGTCTCGCTCGCGCAAACGCTGAGACGTATAATCATCTCTTTCGCACGCCCGCCACGTCAAGTTGCATCGGCCAATAGGGGCGCGGCGCGGGCGCAGCGGCGCGCGTCGTTTGCTCAACTGGATCGCTAGGGCTGCCAGCTTTTTCTAAAGCTCTCACGTCAGCTTTTATTCGTTTTTTTCTCGAATTATTTAATTGAGTGCCGATGTTAACTTGCATTAATGATCTGTCTGTGGTATTTTAATATCATTTTATGAGGGGAACCAACTTACTAAAATGGTATTTATTGTCTATGCGATGTAATGCTGTTCGTAGCAGAGTGCAAGGCGTTTCAATTAAAGAGGTCTACTATTTATTTAATTATGTACAAATATTTCAAAAATATATTATTGGAATGCTTTTTAGTTAATTTTGACTTTAATTTTGTTTCTGATGTTACGAAATCCATTTTGTAAATTAGTTATTTTCAAAAATATAACTTGTTATAACAAAAATTAACAACATTTTGTTAAGACAACTATTTTTACTCAATTAGTGCCCGTGCACCAGATGTGTCATGAAATAAATATAGAGGGAAATCTTAAAACTGTAACGAAATCATGTAGGTAGTTAGTCAACTACAATTGCAACTTTTTTAACATAATTTACTTCTTACTGGAATCTCATTGGCAATGGAACTTATCGACATAAGATAAATTACAAAATGCTTCACTACTCTCACATAGTAAAACCTCAATAATTTTTTAGGAAACACAGCCCTAAAAAAGTGTTTTTTTTAAAGGGAATATCATAAAATTTACGAAAGTGCAATAGTAAAAAAATATATACCATTACTATCATTTGCTTATAGTTGTACATAGACCTTTTTTGTATATGCAATGTGTAACTTACAGGATAGGATAACAGGATAATAAATGAGTTTGTGAACCATACGGCACATTTCTATACGAACAAATTACCGCCTACATATTTACACATTTTCATCTCTTAAGTTTTTTAACTATAGTTTTAAAACTTATTCATTATCATCATCATATCAGCCCTTAGACGTCCACTGCTGGACATAGGCCTACCCTCTGAACACCACACCCGGTCCTCAGAATCGAGTCGCTTCAGGTCACCGTCTTTCAAGTCTTCGGTGCATCAGGCGGTGGGGCGTCCCACCCTGCATGTGCCGATCCTCGGTCTACACTCCAGAACTGATCTGCCCCAACGGTCTAAATTACGACGAAACAACGGCAAAAACTTATTCATTGTGTTGTCAATATCAGGGATAAAAAAATTCCATCCCACGCGACCAGTCCAGTGGCCTGTTGAATTTTGGAACTTTGGACCAATACAAAACTTTAGAGCATTTCGAGAAATTGCTTACTGCAAGGGATTTCAGACCAACTGAGATCGACCTACGCAGGAGTTTGAGACCTATCGCCAACGAGTAGCTAAAGATCGATCGACACCGAGTGAGTGGAGCAACACCTTGAAAAATAACTTTTTTTAGCAGTTTTACAATAAATTCAAAATTTTCTAGTAATTTACAACTAAAAAAACGAGTATAAAGAGGGGATGTAACACTGTGCAATAGAATATGAAACTGCACTGACCCATAGGCCGTAACGGAGTAGGCAGTAGCAACTTAACAGGAAATTAATTTTTTGAAAACCTAGAAATATTCGTAATGATTTAGCACATTGTATTAATGTTATATTGGACCCGATTCTGAAGGCACACATTTAAAATTTGACAGAGCTAAAATTGGTTTCGTCTTTATCTTCATAATACTGTGTGACAAGGATAGCAACAGTTTTAGTGCTGTCAAATTTTAACTTTATGCCTTCAGAATCGAGTCCAATATTACATTAAGTATTTTTTATTAACGTCGTTATAAATTATGTTAGAAAACGTAATTTTAAACATCACCCCCTGTCTTATAATGACAACCCTGTTTAGTCCTGTCTATTATTATCGGTAAGCCATCGTGTGTCGAATACATAATGATTTATTTTATACACAGTTGAAACGACGCGGCCATCCCTCTCATTCATATTCACCTCTCGCTTCAACCTTTTGTTTTTCCTCCATCATTTCTTTTTACTTTCCTTTGTACGGCGTGTTTGCTTTTTGACACAAGTGCGGTGGAATTCTTAGGGACAAATAGTGTTGGTATGCTTTTGGCTTTTGTCGGCCCGAACCAGATTGTTAAGAACAACGTTTGAGAACACAGCTACTCGTTTTTAAAAGTCAATCAAATACATACGAGTATACATACATAATGTAGTTTGTAAAGTATGTTTGAGTTTTTTTAAAGCAGATGAACGTCAACGTACCGTACTGTCTGTACTCTACGACCTCGCTTATAAATACGAGACGATAAATTTCAATAAAAATCAACGAAACGCACCCAATGGACATATTTTAAACCATGTGAGGCCAACGCCTTGAATAACTTTTCGTTCTTTGTTATCGATAAAAGATAGGTGCATGGGCTAACAATTCCGAAAGCGATGCAACTTGCATTAATATATCAATGCTTGTTGAAATTCTAATATGAGCGTATAAAACACAATAAGTAGTCTATTATGCACACCCCCCCCCCCCCCCCCTCCCCCTATGGTTGGCAGGAAAAAATCTCTTTTAGAGATAAGCTCGCCTTCGTACACAACATTTGTAACTGTATTTATTAAAACTAAGTTACTGCACAATCTAGTAACTAAATTCTGCAATAAAGAATACAATGTCAAACAGATTTATAAGTATTTAAATCACCTCCATATTAAAATATTTAATAGTGACATCTCTATTAATGGAAATAAAAAACAGCCAGCTCAAAATTTCGGTTCCGAAAATAGAACTAATTTCGGATTTGATAAATAAATTGAATCCAATTTTAATATATACTGTGACTTCCATATTGATCTCGATACTGTTAATATATAGGGTGTCCAGTAACTAAATGTACCGGTTTTTGTGTATTTAGGGCCTTATTTTAGACACAAGAAACCTGATTGATTTTTATTGAAAAAATCATTTTATTGTAATCATGATTTAATCATGCCAACCCTGAAAAGGTAGTTAAAATCTGTAAATTCCAGGTAATACTAACTAAACATCCAATCATCCACTCGTTTCCATCCGATGGTAAAGACATGAAATCAAGGAAGATTAGGAAGCCCATTCAAAGCGTGTAAAAAACTGCCCTAAAGCAAAATGACCTAAGTTAAAGAAGTATGAAAATGGCAGACGAATGCACGCGCTCATTTCGTTAATAATTTGATTTGATATCTCAAAAAGAATAATATATTTAATAAAAGTTTCGATATACATATCGTCGACGAAATGGCATTTTCAAAGTCTAATTTATTCAATCAAAAGTTCACTGAAAAATATTAGGTAAGTATAGTTCGCACACCCCATAGAATAGCGACCTAACTGCAATTAAATGTAAGTTGAAACTTGATCTCTATTTTTTTTCCAAACATGTGCTTTATTAATTATTGCAAAAGCACAATTTTCAAATGACTAAAAGGACAATATTCAAGCAAAATGTTATTGCAATTACGTCGCTGTTCTTGGGATGTGCGAGTTAAAAATGTATCTTTGCTCATAGGGAGCTGTAGTCAGTGAGTTCGTATAGTGGAGATGCCATCAAACTACTTAGGATTCCGCCGCCGCTTGGCTGTGGGAAAGGTGAACAATAGTGCAGAGCACATTCCAGCCCTATGCTAATCTGCGACCAATTATAGCCCGTCTAGTAGCGGGGGCTACCGTCTGAGAGCTTACTCCTGCTTCTACGTTATGTTAGGGTTCCGTCAATACGAAAAACCTTAAACGAAGCTTTTTGTCTGTCCGAAAACTCTAAAACACATTTGTAAAATTGCCGGTAAAGATGGGAAATAAGTGGAAATTTCCAACATAATGTGACTCAAACTAGCTGACTTTTATGTTTTACGAGTATATGTCACGTTTATAACTATAGAATCTTCCAATTTACGATATTGACTCCTACTTCTCCTTCTATAAGTTTATACGAGCCAATTTTCCCAGAATGTTATATGAACAAAGGTCGAGTCCAATTTTAAGGCCACTAAGATCAATAAGACTCGTAAGACCAATTTTTCTAGAGTGATGTGAACAAAAGTTGAGTCCAATTTTGAGACCACTAGGACCAATTTAAAATCATTAAGACTCATAAGACCAATTTTTCCAGTATATGATATGTATGATCGAAGGAGAATCTTATAATTAGCTATTTAACAACTTTAGCAAAATTCGCATACAAAGATATAGTGCAAGGTACTTGTGGATATGGTTCAATATGGGTCAGAATTTAAGTCAATTAATCTATAATCAGACAAAGGGCCGCGCTGTTAAAAGTTGTAGCCATAGCTGTTCGCAACAGTAAACTATACCAAGCTCTTTGACCAAACCGAGTTTGGATATTTTTTATAACAGCAACAATATACCATTTAATTATAACATTCGGAATTGTATTATTTTGTAGCCATATAAATGGAATACCTAATTATCACAAAAATTGTTCCTATTGATTGTGTAGGTATGTTATGGAGTTACATTTTCAAACCAACACTAACTTTAATTCAACTGGTGTGAAAATTCATACGTCTTAGTGCAACTGCTTCCATCTAGCATTTCTTTTCCATCCCTTTTCAATGATCCGTAGTTCTATAAGTAACCTCACAAAGGGTATAACCTGTGTAAGAGGCCACATTCCATAACATTAACACTACGTCTCTAATTGGTCGTTCTTTAACGGGAATCTAACTTAAAACCTCTGTATAGGATCGGCCACGAATGGTCACATTGTAAGAAAGGAAAGACTGTGGGATCCAGGATCCAGATATATATGATTATTACCATATACTTCGGTATATGTAGACCGACGTCATGAAGAAGGTGGCCGGAATCGGCTGGATGAGGAGGGCGGAGGACAGGGTGTGATGACGTTTATTGGAGGCAGCCTATAATGGACGTCTAGGGGCTGATATGATGATGATGATACTTCATGTGAAGTAAACCTGCATTCTTAAGAAGAGATTCTAAGATGTTAGTAACATCATGTAGTGAGGATAGATGTTAATGTTGTTGCTACGTCCGGTAACCACAAGCTGTTAATAGTAATCGTTTGTGAGTTCCTCAAAGTATCTATTTCAAATTAAAATTTCGCAACTGTTCTTTTAAATTGCCTTATTTTCGTATAGTTGGCAAATTAGATAGGTTGTAAATAACAAGATTTACGTATACAATTATAGTTTTCGTAGAATGAAACATTTAAAAAAATAGATGTAATATCTACTACCTGACACTATACGTGCAGACCGCTGTAATAAATATGTGCTGATGCAGTTTCTCCTAGCCTTGGAGATGCTCTCAACAAAGTAAAAAAAGACAATAAAAATGTTGAGTAGGTACCAGTCAGAACTACAACCGCAGATGTGTAAGTGAATACCTACTTCCCTCCCTCGACCTCATTAGTCCTTGCTCATGGCAATCCAAATGTATACTATAATGTGCATTTTTTGAAACTTTAAAGTCGTTTATCGTCCTATTGATTGAGCCGATTACGATGAAATAAATACTATAAATGTTACTTCAAGTCAAGCCCTATGTTTTGTTGGGTTTGTTATTGTTATGTAGTGCGGGTCAAACAAACATAAAATATATAAAAACGATCTTGTAGCATTCCATTGCTTATATACTTCAGCTCAATCAATATTTTGAAAATATTTTTTTAATGTCACGTCAAGTTAACTGTTTTATTATATGTACCTATATACATAGATTTTTGTCATCATAAGCAGGATCCTTTATTAGCCTTATGTGCGCTACTACATATGTTCCTTCACATTCTTCATCCGGCTAGTTTTGTTTAGCCAGGGGTACGTGCGGACTCCACTTTCGTCTGTCCCAACAGCCATTGGTTTTTCATCAGATATGGTCTTTCGCTTAATGACGAACAGACAAAAGCACTATGCTAATAGGTAATTTCCGTTTGCTGGGAGACCATCCCAAAAAGACCGAATGATTTTATAAGTCAGAAGAAAAGTTATCGTTTTTGTTTATTTTTATTTAATAACGTCCATCGAGCAGCTCATCCTTATTTTATTGAGGGCTTGATGTCGATATCTCGTGGAATAACCTTTGTCTCTTTTTTTATTTTTGTTCGGGCACCGGCTCTCTGGGTTTGAGGCCTTTGTGTATCAGTGTAGCTTCTAAATTGAGACCTTTCTTATCTGTAGCCGTGATACTCTAATGTGGTGGATGGTAATTAATTATACAGTAATTAAACGAATATATTATCTTATCGCAATACGTAACGTGTCCCAAATTGCAAAGAAATACCCTATTTCATCACATCACATCCAATATCGCATTGCAACGTTTGGAAATTCTACTAAATAATCGTTGCTGACGCAGACTCCATTTATTTTTAATAAATGTTCAGGACAAACTAAAATAAGGATTTAATTTAAAAAATACTCGTAACTGTTTGATTCAATAAAACTTAATGCAACTTAATAACGTGAGTTTAGTTAGAAACAGGGCCGGGCCTAACTAGATTATGTTTAGAGAAATTATTTTGAACTCAACTCATTTTCGACTTTTTATGAGATAGGCCAGTCTGCATCATCAGCGACGAATTGCCTTCTCGACCATTGTGCTGGAGGTACAATATTACTTTGCAAGCAAAAGTGTCGGTCGGCTTCAGCTATGACAGAACTCTGAATTCTCCCCACAGTGACGGGGTATATAAACATAAAACAGCTCTAATAAAGGCGGATTCCACATTTAGGGGTTCTAAAAAAACTAAACATCGTTTGTTGTAGCATTTTTATGAATACACGTGGCGGATGCATATGTCGTCTGGTAGAGGAGACTTTAATAAAAGTAACTCGAATGAAGACATAGATATTTTATATGGCAATATGTTATTCACTTTGACCGCCTCGTCGTTGGCTTAGTGTCTAGATCATTCATTAGACTCGAGTGTTGGAGGTCGTGATACGATTTCCAGACATCTAGGTACAATTTGCTCAAAAAATTTGGAGTGAAAATCCTAGTTTGGGATTAGATAACTATTAAAATGTTACGTTTTTCTTGATTCATCTATAAAGTAGATGTAACGTCAGATTTCGATGCAATTTTGACTGTTACTCAAAGAGGTATTGAGGAAGGTTTTCGCACATAAACCATCATGCTACGACAAATTGGTACCGAGGAGGTTTTAGTGTAACGAGTCGAAGAAAAACGGCGTAAGTGAAGAAAGCTCAATCAGAAGGAACTAAAACAATTTTAACTAAATAACTTTAGAAACATTCACTGTCTCTGTTTATTCAGTCTCAAATCTAGGTATCATATCTCATATTAGTTTCAAATACTAATGCTTCAATACGACGCGATTTACAATTGAAATTTTCAAATATAAATAAAACTGAAAATGATTGAAAATCTATCGTAAATCGGTAGTATTAAAAATTCGTTTGATATAAGTGATTTTTTAGGGAAAAGGGAGTTTATATAGATTTTATTAAATGTAGGTACTGTCAGATTTAAACGCCGACAAATTACATCATTCAATCATATGTGACGTTTATTCAAGTTAGTGTATCAATGGTAATTGTACTAGTTCGTGATTTTCGCTTATGTGTCACTTTCCTTATTCGTCTCTTCCGCCAGTTTCATATATTAGTCAGTTTCACTAGTAATTTCCTTATTTAGTCAGTTTGGTTATTCGTCACTTTCGTTCATTCGTCAATTTCAGATTTTTCTGTTAATAACTAAGACATGATATCGTGCGATTTAGACTCGCGTGGTGGAAGGGGTGGCGCGGACCTTGGCAGTGAAAATGTCAAACCGGCTGCCGTGACAACATGTTGCATAGGGATGTGCATGTAGCAACCACTTATCGATATCGATACACACTGATAACGATGAATTTTTATAATGTACTAACATGTATTAGCTTCTTTTTATATAAGTTTAATTAGTACTTATTAACAGATTAATATTGAAAGCTAAGGAAAATGAGAAAATGTAAGAGAAAAAAAACGTTGAGTATGAAATAAAGAAAAAAATTGACAGCATGTCAGTAAATGAATTGTAATAAGATTTGAAATGCTAAACTGAAAGAGTAAGGTTTCTCATATTACGCTTAAAATAAATATGACTTATTATTTGCTTATACAAGACATAAACATGGTTTTATTTACTCCCATGCATTTAAGAATAATCCGCGCTATTCAGTCCTCTTTGCGCACTGTCTGCTAAAACTTGACATCTTAAGCTCCGCGAAACAAATATGGAAAGGCAAACCAACCCATAGGTAATAATATAAGGATGAAAATGACTTTTTATGAATTTTTTTACAAGTTTTTCTAAACATGTTCTGTACGTTTGATTTACATGAAACGATCACAAATATCAGCATTTACATGGGGGGAGGTTGTATTTATCAAATATAGTATCAGTATCATGTATAGTATTAAGGTCAACTGCACTAACGTGTCAAATAAATAATGAAACTAAGAAAATTTCACACAACATAACTCCGACTATCGACAGTCGATAAACAAAACAGCTGACGCTTCCTTCCCATCACTAAAGTCAACAAAAACCTGTCTGCCGGCCATTCTTGACCTCTCCAGGTAGGACCGCCTCCCTTACCCCGCCGTAGACAAATTGTTATACATGCTTGACGTTTTATACCCCCGGGGCCTGTGGCCTATAACCCTCACGGTCCGATGAATAAAAGGGAGCTTTTTGTCTGACATTTGTCTAGTCAGTTAAATGACTAGTAATTGGCAAATGTTGGTCGTTACTTAAGTTAATTGTGTATACTTATTAAATTTTGTATTTTAAAGGGGATCTCCCTTGTTTAAATTTAATAAATATTATGTTATTTTGTATGTAGTTGTAATGATGTTATAATTGTTACTTTCGAGCGATGACTTTCGGCTAAATCGTTCAAAAATCTAGTTTAAATATTAAATGAAAATAGTTTGATTTTACTATTTTCTTCCGCATGTTACTGAAAATTTAGTTTTATCAGAAATGTTTTTTTTATATATTTTAATACAATAACTGAAATAAAAAATATTATGTCAGTTTTCCGACATATTCCAGAGAAAATTAAAAAATGTATAATGACGAAACGTTTCGTACGTTGTGTATGACGTATGACAGTTCTGTCCTATGCGCTATAATAGGTACTATGCGCAGGCGCCTCCGACATATAATAATTTGTGATACCAATTGTTTTGTTCTAATAAGTGGTATTGAGAATAATGAATGAAAAATTAAATAAAATAAGTCATTCATTACCTACTCATAGCATGTATGAAATGCTATGACGGATCCCTTATTATAACGCAGGTTTTTATTCTGTCTGCCTGTCGGTTAACTCGAAAACTAGCTAAAAATTTGACCATAATGATAAAATTATTAAAATTGTAAGAATAACATATTCTCGGAGATAACAATTAAAGGAAAACTACAAATTAATGTTGAGTGAATTAACGCGCATATTATGTACTACGTGAGACTTTGCAGCCTTTTAAATGGTTGTATTGCGGTCTGGCCTAACATTGGCCTAGGTACCAAGTCTAAGTCCCATTTTGCCCAAGTCTTATTTCGTCCAAGTCGCGATGCATTTACGCTCGGCCAACATCGGCTTCGCTCGGCTCGACGATCGTAAAGCTCGTGCAGTGACCTAGGCTAACGTACATCTATGATGTGCGTTAAGCTAGGCTTAGGATAAGATAAAACAGGTTTTAGATATTTTTATTTATGCTTAACTAAAATGGATAGTTTTACATATAATACTAAAAAAATTTAAAGTTATGAAGTTGCCTGAATACTCCTAATCCAGATAGGCTTCGTATTAAATGCTGGGAATTTTAGATTGTATAATATTTATGACTAAAATGGAATGACGTGCCAGGAATAAGCGCTGTACGTACACGTACGAATAAATGTACGCTCTAGTTGATTATGACTAGGGGCAGTAGTTATTGTGCTAGGGTTCGAACTTGTCACGTTCACTCTCGTACCCCGAACTGACCTAAGAGATGTATGATAAAATAAAATAAAAATCCTTTTATTTCTTGCATAACATAAATTCAATATTTACAATACTATTAATCTAATAATATTAATCTGCAAGAACCCCTCCGCCGGTGAAGGCCTCCTCCAAAGAACTCCATTTATCTCTATCTTCGGCTACTTGCAGCCAGCGAGGGCCAGCCGTCTTAGTAACGTCATCTTCCCATCTAGTGTGGGGTCTCAAGATGTATATTGATTATAATATACATATCTTAGGTCAGTTCGGGGTACGAGAGTGAACGTGTCAAGTTCGAACCCTAGCAAAATAACTACTGCCCCTAATCATAATCAACTCAAGCGTACATTTGATTACCATTTACCTAATTTGTTTCTGATAGAAATAAGGTGTTGAGTGCTGCCCGAACCACTTGTGACTACCAAGTGCAAAGATTTTCAGTAAGTAATTAATTTTAAAACATTTTATTCCAGATTTTTTAGTATGACTCCGTTCCACTGTCTGAGTAGGAATTTCGTATTTAACTGCAGCTGCAGTCAAGAATTCCGTATCTAAGCAAGCGTCTGACCGAGAACAATTCTATTCCCGTGAAAGTGCACGGCGCGGCCGTGAGTCCGTGACCGAGTGTATTGACCTGTGCGCGGGCGCTTCCGATCCCATCGCGCTCTATGTTGGCCTAGGTTAGGTTCAGCGTCACTGGTGACGTGGCTGTATGAACAACAATGATGTGAAAATTATAAAAAAAACTCTACCAAAGCTACGGGTTCGGGAGATAATTATGACTGACGGATTGCGAGGGTAGATAATTGAGTTAATAGAGTCTGATCTACTTGTTAGAAACCGCTAAACCCTGATGGATTTCATTATATTAAATAGTGTATGACCAAAAAAAATGGGTTTTGTTTGCTGTATAAATTACTTTTGTTTTGTTTAGATTTTGGTAGTAGGTATTTGAAGATTTATGGTAACAGTAGTACAATTGCTTTAAAAAGAAATAGTGCACAGTATCATAATAGTTTTTAAACCAATGGGTTAGGTTAGGTTTTATATAATTATAAAACTCATAGATTCATGTCAAAATTAACCATAAAACAAATATTCAAAATTAATAAAATTTGGTCAGATTTTTAGGGATCAGAGTATATAAAAGGGGGCGCTATTGAAAAAATATTCAGATTGGTGTTACATTTTTAAAAATTACGTTTTAACTAACCAATTAGCATTAGCTTTTTACAGTTATTTATAATAATCGCTGACTTTGGAATAAGGTTTTGTATTAATTAGTGAATGAATAAATAACTAATCATCATATTAGATTAGTCCAATATCTCCAACACTTAGCTTACTTAGAAAATAAATAAAAAGATACTCACAAATTCCCTCCGGGTAGGCCGCACTGACGTCACCACGTGCGCCGGCGTCGTCAAATGTGTTAATGTGATGTGTTACACCGCTGTGGGTCTTGGCAGTGGCATGGTGAGGGGTGTACTGGACGTTGGCTCTACGACGATCTGACGTTAGAAAGGGTTACATTAGACACGAGAATAGTTTATGACGTAATTTTGAATGTAAGATATTTGAAGGCGTTAGACAAGTAAGCGTGTTGAAATTCACAAGGGTGTGTTATGCTTGTTATTAAGTGTAGTGTGGAGGGAGTACTGTAGTGCAGGTGAATCAGGGGCGCGCGCATGCGCCTGGCGAAGCGCGCCGCGTGCGGGGCGCGCGAGGGCTCGGCGGGCACTGCGCGTGCGCGGCTGGCAAGCCGTCCAGAGAGAAATTACGTCAGTGCATACACTCCCGCGCACCCCTTTCCTTTTCTTCAGTAATTAATTTTTTGCAAGATTTCGGCGAGATGTTTTCGTGCAGCCACGGCAGTTTATCTGATAATTTAGTTTTTGAAGTATTCTTTAGAAGACAAGGTCAGAATATATTTTTTTCGTTGTCAAATTTAGGTATAACAATGCGCCCGATCCTTAAGGAAGTTACAACCCAAAATATTCCATAACTAACATTGTGTCTATCCCTGTCATACAATAATTATAAGGACGAACAACAGTACCTAATAATTTTAGTATGGTAATTTTTTATGTTGGAAATAAAACTAAGACAAGCCTATGAAAAAGGCTTAGAAGCATTTAGTAGGTAAAATTTGGCTCTGGTACTCGTCGTCAGCTTCTGCCGTATGCTCTCTTCATTCAGTTCTTGCGGTATTCTGCAGTAACCTAACAAGTTTCGCTCCTCGCAAACGGCACCTTTATTGATGATATTATTCTGTCTTTTTCATAGTCCCCCCTTTCTTACACTCTAACCTAACTTTGCTATTAGAATTCCCGCCACTAAGATTCTTCTAAGAGCAAACTTTTCTGATACATTTCGTAGTGTGACGCGATGTATCCCGCGCCGCCGCACCGCAGACGATCCCGGTTACCTGCGCGCGCGCCGCACCGTTCAAACACGCACCCTCCCGCTCTAACGCAGGCATCCACACTCAGTACTTCTCTCTCACGCGAGGGACTTGGGAGACGTGACAGAAACTCAGGCTCCTAATGCAGAGTACAATTGAAAACGATATAGTTGCAAGTGACTTTTTTGTTGATATCGAATGGGTTATAAAAGTGAAAGTGTTCTTATTGGAAATATTTTTGGTGTTTGATGAAATATTTATTTACTACTGTCGCACGAAGCAGGCAACATGTCAATGCAACTCATGCACCACAGAAAGACATGATTTGCAATCTGTACCATGTAAGAGATACCACAGAAGAGACTGGGGCCTACTACCTAAGTATTTCAGATAACGTCCGTCGAATGAAATAGAAATATCGTTCGACGACATACGCTTATTAGAATATTGATATTATCTGAAATGCTTATGGAATAGCCCCCTGTATCTACCAACTGTACTGATATACCTAGGTGGCATGGCATGTTGCACTGTCCATCTTTTAACTTGCGAACTTATTACTCAGTGACTACAAAGCATTAAGGTGCGTCTTTCCGATGTAGCATCATTCTCTATCACCCTGGGCAACAAGTTCCTATAGGAATCTTTCCTCGTCGTATCACGTTAAATACGTCCAAAAATGTAACTCTAGGTATGCATCCGTTTAAGTCACAGAGTTATGAGCTGAATTTTCTGGAGTGATAATTTGCGACAGAATCTATTACGAATGCGTAACAACGCATCCTCGGTAGAACCGGTTTAGGCAAGACAATGACGACCTACCCTAACTGAGCCAGGATGTCAAAACCATGTTGGGCTTAATGTGTAAACATTTTTGAGATTTGAGTATCCAGAAATTCCAAAATATAGAGTTACAGATGGGCGTTTGGCACTAAATCTGTTTAAAAAATTCTACCTAGCCGACTGGGGTTCAATTTTGTATATTCCAGAAATCTTTGGTTTTGATCTCTGAATTTGTCTCTGGAATTGATCTCTGATTCTTATAATAACCCATCTAACTTTAAGTAAAGTTGAAATCTTCATTTACAGCCTTCTATCGTTATCGCGACGACTAAGAAAGTATAAATAAAACATAACTATCGTTCTGTGGGTACATACATACACACTGCCGCGGTCGGGCTAGGGACGTTGCCCGCTGGATGACGCGAGTGTGTGTGCGCCTTTATTATGTCTGCTCACGTAACGCCGCCGGGCTAGTGTGAGTGCGGCCTAAGTACACACTGTTCACAGTTTACAGCATCGACGACTTGTCACTAGGTATAAAAGTCTTGGTACTCCTTGCATCCCTCATCCAACTGTTTCTACCTTTTTCACGCCATCCATCTGTCATAGCTAATGCTTCTGAGTTGCGATATCTACTTCAGAACTCGTCTGCCTCGCGTTGGTTCTGCAACAGATACAGCCTGTTTATTAGGAACAACTTCAACTTATCAATTCTTTCAAGCATTCAGAAAGTCAGGTGCATGATATCTGGAAGTTTGATAATAGTTAACACAGGCTGAAAGATTAGCTAGTTCTGTTGTACCTGTGATTTTCCAATCAACTTATTTCCCAATTAGATTTTCAAATACCATAGATAGCCCATGTTCACTTCATTTTCGGGAATTTGTGATTTGATATATCGCCTCAAGAAAGCTAAGTCTACTCTTGGGAACACGACTCGTGACCATTCAAGTTAATTAATTGAGCCTGATGCGGTCTTCTGATGTATTTCATCTCGTTCCACCCAGCTAAGGTTGGAAGTGATTGACAAATATCATGCTAGCCTATTATGTCCGTTTTGCGATGAATTTTTGTCATTCGCCAGGGAAAAGCATTGGTATAAGTAACGGGCAGCTCCCGCAATTAGATTCGTATAACCAGGTGATTAGGTAACCAGCTAAAGTGGCAGTGGGCTGGTCACATCTGTCGGAGAACCGATTACCACTGGGGTAAACGAGTTCTCGAGTGGAGACCGCGACTGGGCAAGCGTAGTGTGGGACGCCCTCTGGTTTGATGGAGCGACGATCTGCGTAAGACGGCTGGTAGTAACTGGATGTGAAGAACCGAGGATCGGGTTCAGTGGCGCACCTTGGGAGAGGCCTATGTCCAACAGTGGACTCTTTCGGGCTGATGATGGTGATGATGAACCAGGTGATTGAAAGGACCATGGGCGGTACAGAGTTTGACCTCTTCATATTTTGCAAGAACGGCAAAGAACAGAACAGATCATGTGACAGAAATCCTTTAACAACAGAATATCGGTGTAAATTCTTCGTCTGAAATGTTTCTACCCTTACACAACGGTGTCAGAGACGCCCTGCGCCACAGTGTGAGTGTTCTAACGGAGCCAAGTTCACTGCCTAGTTCTAGGTTGCTTTGTAAATAGCAAAACCATAATTACATGCGGCCACAGACATCGTCGGGTGAAATAAAACTCGATGACTTATGCCCACCCCGGGTTTGTGCGAGGAATGGCCGCGGCTAAACGACTTCTCTAATGGCTGGAGAAAAATGTTAGTCGAGCGGTTAGACGGGTCGGTCGGCTCTAAGCTGTAGCCAGCGAAGTGGCTGAAAAAGAATTTATGTCTTGATTTTCTACGCTAGTAATCATCGGCCTCAACATATTCTAGTATATAGTTTGGCCATCATGATTTATATTTCCAATAAAATAAATTAGTATTTCCAATTATATTCAATTTTCCATCTTGGAAAAATTTCTCACAAAAATTGACGAAAGGTGAAACTAATACTTTTGAATCTCTTACGTATAACAATCGTCACAGGCTATATTTAATATACAACGAATATAGCCATATCAGCTTATATACAAGTATGTCATTTAATACAAATAAGTATTGAATGCCTAGTTGGCCTAGTGGCTAAACTCTAGAAGTCTTGGGTTCGATTCCTACCAGAGAGACCTTTATACAATTTTATTATACAAGTTGGTCCCGAGTTGCTGTATTTGTGAATTGTTCTATCCATTATCTAATTGTCAGTAGTACAAGAGAAAATTCTAGTTTTCCAATAGGCAAGTGCATGTTTATGAATATTTGATATATACTCGTAGGTATACGTTAAACATATACTGCCTAAGCATCTGAATAGTCTGCCAAATGATGTACAAAATAGTCATATAACACAAGCTAAATATAAAAAGCAGTTAAAAAAACATCTGCTAGATAGCCAGGATGATGTCTTAGGATATTATAAATGTGAAAGTTTGCATATTTCGATGTTTGTTACTCAATCACGTTTCAACCACTTGACGGATCGTGATGAAACTTGGCACACATATAGGTTGGGTTCTGGAATAGGACATAGGATAGTTTTTGTCCCGAAAAATATCCCATTCCTACGGGAAATACATAATAATTTGTAATGTTGAGTGGTCCACGCGGAACACGAGCAATCGATACAGATCGTCACTAGAGTATAAATTGTACAATGTTTTACCCCAAAACTGTCGAACTAGTATCGATAGTTCAATTGCTTTATGTATGTCGATAGATATCCCTGCCATACTATTTAGTCGCGTTATCAGGGCTCGTTCGCATCGTAAGGGCTCATTTACATTAGCCGATAAATATCGATTGCGGGATGCGATATTTCTGTAAAGGTGCTTCCAAACGGGCAACAGTTTTACTGCAGTCTGTTGCTGCAATAGTGTGAGTTGCTTGTAATATTGCTAGCAATATACTTACATGATGGGCTATATTGCCTGGAAAATTAGTCGCCCATGCTTGGTATTGAAAATACGGCCATATTTCCGGGCATTGGTTATTTCTATCTCGCTTTGCGGCATATGTGCGTCTCTTATCTAAGTGACTTGAAGTTTCCGCGCACTAAATATATAGTTAACTAGCTGGTGCCCGCGACTTCGTCTGCGCAGGATTAGTATTTCGAGTAGCTTTTTTGTAGGACTATTTAAGATAAACATTTCCATCATACATTACATATGTGTAACTCTAGCGGTTTTGGCAGCGCACGCTAGAATAGCTCGCAGATGGTAGATTTCTTCCTACTTACTTGATATTTTGGACAATTCACACAATATCTTTATAAATTGTAGCCTATGTGTTATTCTGATGTATAATCTATATTATTGTAAAGTTTCATTAAAATCCATTCAGTAGTTTTTACGTGAAAGAGTAATCCATCCATCCATACTTACAAACTTTCGCGTTTATAATATTATATATATATATTACATATATAATGGTTGCGTTTCCTCGCTGTATTGCAATGCCTATACGCTGATTGAGGAACGAGCCAGCCTTATATTTATAATTACATTTCCATGTCATTTCTTTTTAATATACATTTTCCATCAATATTTCTGCAATAAGTGTTACATCGCCGGGCTATACTGTATTATGTAGGTAGCGGCCACATATTGCAATGAAACTGTTGCTCATGTAGAACCACCTTAATATCGTGCAGGTACTTCAACATTTACAAAACAGGCCTTGGAGTCCAACGCCGATTACAGCCTGGGATTGATGTTAAAGCGCTAATCATCACTCTCAACATCATCAATATATCAGCCTCCAGACGTAGATATAGCGTTCCCCAATTAACGCCTCCGCATCTAGCCGCTTCCGGCCACCTTCTTCAGGTTGTCGGATAATGTGTCATATTTTAAATGCAGTAAGGGCTATCGATCCGTCACGAAATTTCAAGGAACTGAACTGACACTGCACTGAAGGACCACTGACGCATAACTGTCGTAATACGGACGCATGACGGAGCCCTACTGCATTTCAAATATGATACATTATTCCTTAACTTAACTAAAAAAGCCTGACTGAGGCGGCACACAGTACGTCCTACCCGTGATGACATACGGCGCCGAAACGTGGACACTGACAGTGGGACTAGTCCTAAAACTCGAAGTTGCTGAGCGGGCCATGGAAAGAGCTATGCTCGGAGTTTCTCTAAGATACAGGATCCAAAATGTTTGATCCGCCAGAGAACTAAAGTCTTCGACATAGCTCAAAAAGTTAGTACGCTGATGTGGCTGGTCACATCTGTCGGAGAACCGATTACCGCTCGCTGGGGTAAACGAGTTCTCGAGTGGAGACCGCGACAGGGCAAGCGTAGTGTGGGACGCCCCCTGGCTAGATGGAGCGACGATCTGCGTAGGCGGCTGGCAGTGACTGGATGAGAAGAACCGATGAACGGGTTCAGTTGGGAGAGGCCCATAGGATATGTCCAACAGTGGACTCTTTCAGGCTGATTATGATGATAAGGCGGCATTTATATGTCCGAATGTCTACATGTAATGTTTTGTTTTGTTTTCTTCGTACTATACGGAGATCCATAAGATGTTTTCTCACGCGCTTGCTCAAGCAATTAGACGATGTGTACGATCAGGTAGCGAGCAAAAAGTGATTTAATAAGTGCACGCGACAGGTTCTAAGCGAACCTGGGGGAGTTCGCTAGAATTACGATTAGGATGAGTGCACACACGTTGTCAGAAACCTGTATGTAGGTACCTAGAACTATTTCTAGACAAAGAGTCTTGCGGCGCGGCTTTTGATACGTTACATAGTAAGCTCGTAACAAAGAACAACAACAGTTTTGATAAAATGGTAACCAATAGATAAATAGTTTCTCACCTGAATTTCTAGTTAATAAATTAATAGTTAATAAATTAATCTATACATATAATAAAAGAGTAGAAAAAACAAAAGAAAAGCGAATCTGTACATTAAAGTTAAAAAAAAAATTTCACTGCCCGGACATTACTGAAGACCAGTAGAGTCCAAAAATATAATTAAAAAATTTCTTATCTGTCTGTATGTATGTATGTATGTACGGGCTAATCTTGGAAACTGCTGAACAGAATTTGACGGCGTTTTCACTGTTTTTTAGCTTTGAGTTCGGGCCTCATACTGGTATAAGTCATATCTCAATAAAATGTCCGGATGCTGATATACAAGTTGACCTCTCATTTCATATCATTTATATGAAAGTGTAGTTCAACATTACTGGTCGTGGCAATAACTTGACAGAAAGTGACAGAGATGTTTTAAAGCTCATTTATAGATTTATTTTAGCTGATGTATTTCAGGTATTTCCACAAGTCTCTATACAAAAAGTTCGCTATTCGATAATTAATGGCCCTGTATTAGACCGGTGATCGTCGACAATGTCAATATCGAAGCTGTTCAGCAGTACGTCTGCCTAGGATAGACAATATAGTTGGGTAGGATCAATTTCAAAAGCTGACAGAAGAATCCAGTTAGGGTGATGGGCAGTATTCGGAAAACTGCGTCAAGTCTTTACGTCACCAATTCCACAATGTTTAAAGACAAAAATCTTTAATCAGTGCGTCCTGCCTATCATGATTACAGCGCGGAGACGTGGACACTGATGGTGGGCCTGATCCATAAGATTCAAGTGGCTCTGCGAGCTATAGAGAGGGCAATGCTCGGGGTCTCTATGAGGGATATGATTCGTAATGAGGAGATCCTATGAATAACGAAGGTGCCGACATAGCCGAAAGAATTAGTAAGCTGAAATGGCAGGTCACATCTGTCGTAGTACCGAACGGCCGTTGGGGCAGACGGGTTCTAGAGTGGGACGCGACGTCCCACGCGCAGGGTGGGACGCCCTGCCGCCAGGTGGATGGACGACCTGAAGATGGTGGCCGGAAGCGGCTGGATCTGTAGGGCGTTGTGGCATTCATTGGGGAAGGCATGTCCAGCAGTTTGACAGACATTTTGTTGTACAGTTAATTGGATATGCAACATAGGAAGGGAATAGGAGGGGAAGGAAGTCGGATGGAAAAGAATAGAGGGATTAGGGTAAGAGAGGAAAGATGAGGGGGCAGTGTTAAATAAAGGGTGTAGGAAGGGGTGGGTTAAGGGAAGGGGGAGAGGTAGGAGTAGGGAGAGGGAAGGGGTGGGGGAAAGGGTTTTCAACGTTGTGGGAAGGGGATGGAGAAGGAAAGAAAGAAAGGGTATGGAAAGGACAATATCAATATCATTTTTGAAGACCTATCCACACGTATGGGGTTGATGAAAAAAACTAAATTTTAAGTTTCAGTTCTATGTATGGGGAACCCCCAAAATTTAATGTTTTTTTTTCTATTTTTGTGTGAAAATCTTAATGCGGTTCACAGAATACATCCAGTTACCAAGTTTCAATAGTAAGTTCTTATAGTTTCGGAATAAAGTGGCTGTGACATACGGACGGATAGACAGACAGACAGACAAACAAGCATGACGAATCCATAAGGGTTCCGTTTTTTGCCATTTGGCTACGGAAACCTAAAAAACTGTGGTCCAACGGGCGAAATCGCCGCCGGAACGCTAATTTTTACCCGACTTCAAAAAAGGAGGTTCTCAATTGGATAGTATGTTTTTTTATGTATATTAATATTTTTAATGCATGGTTATGCAGATTAATAGATTTCTTTTAAGATTTAGTAACACGTAATACATAAGAATGTGTAATGTTAAGTTGTCCACGCGGACGAAGTCGCGGGCAACAGCTAGTAGTTAATAAATTAATAGTTAATTAATAGTTAATTACGAGTTTGCGGCGCTTGCGGTGGAGACAACGGGTCCATGGTCGTCCGACACAATAAAAATTATTATTGATATTTCGAAGCGACTGGTCCTCGCCTCCGGAGACCCCAGGGCTGGCGCGTACCTCGCACAAAGGCTTAGCCTGGCGATCCAGCGAGGTAACGCCGCCAGTGTCCTGGGGTCCATGCCATACACAGGCGAGCTGGACGACGACGAGTTCATACTGTAACGCGTTTTATATATTAGTTTTTAATACTGTATATAGTTGTATAAATTTTCATTAATAGTTATATTTTAAATCTCCTAATTCTCTCCCGTTTTTCTTAACTTACTTATTTATTGATCTTAATATCATTAAGTTGTAAATTTCATGCTGGGTGTAAAGTCTCTTTTACACTACACGAGACACTTAACTTTAATGTTACACATATTAATAAGTAGCTTAGATGGTTAATCTATGCACGAGGAGTAGAAGATTTATATTGAGATAAGCATCATTAACGATATTTATTTATACACCGTAATACCCTGAGTGTAGGCAAATCCTCCGTCTGTCTCCGGCAGATGAGAGAGGGTTGTGCTCCTGCAGTGGAGACAAAAATAACCTGATGATGATAGTGATGAATACCCTGACTCACTGATCTATAGAAGTTCCTTCAAATGACGTTGGCGACCACTGAGAACGTTTTTTTTAACTCCACCTTTAAATAAAATATAAGTCCTTAGTCAAACATTCTTCCCCCAATCTTCTGTAGGTGTCGTCAAGGCGACTAAGGGATTGCACCAACGATAGGCAGCAGAGTTCACTTATGTATATTAACAGCATTTGATTTGTTCTGCACTGGCACCACATACGGGAAGCGTATCATGGCGAATGACTTCTTTGATGACACCTAAACTCACACTGCACTGATCATTATGTACCTACCCGCGTATATGTGTTATCTTCCTTTGTACATCTTTGTGTTTTTGATCTATTATTTGGTTTCTGTTCAGTTTTCTGTTATCTCTTAATACCTTATTTTAAGTATATTTACTATTTATTAAGTTTGTGAAATGGTATTGCTATTTATAAGTGGGGACTTGTAATCAGCATTTTTTTATATTTGCATTGTTATTTATTTTGTAATTTGTCTGTAAGTCTTCCTCAAAGTAAATATAAATATATAAATTACTGCGTTCACCAATCCGCCTGCCAAGAGTGGTGATTATTGCAAATGCCCCAATGGACAGCCCACCAAAAGAGGCACTCTATTGGGGAGGCTTATATTCCGCTGTGGACGTATTTCGGCTGGTAAATTATATGGTATACATTGAGTATGAGAGATCCGAACATCTACTAAAGGGTATGAACAGCACCATTTATGACACGTTATTGATTTTTTTACCTATGATCCACAATAAGACATTTGTATTTTGTAAATAAGTAACAAGAGAGTAAAAAATGCATCAAACTGATGGATAATTTGGCCTCTTGTTATCTTATCTTAGGGGGCCAGGAAGACCTTGCGACACTTCGACCCTTCAGGATCTTTTGTGTCAAACCCCTGACCACCAACGGTGCCCCAAGCCGATTTGGTGGACTTCACATACGCCTCAGAATTTCTTCGTCGGCATATGCAGGTTTCCTTATGAGGTTGGTGGTCAGTGGGTTGGCACAAAAGATCCTAAAGGGTCGAAGTGTCGCCAGGTCTTCCTGACCCCCCAAGAGAATAAGATAACAAACTGGAAGACTGTTAAGAGCCACCATTTCGTTTTAAAAAATATGTAAGCCTTTGAATCTATGATGCATCGACGATTCACGACGAAGGCACTTACGCCTTTCTTGGCACTTACCGTCGATGCATACATATGCTTTTTATAACTAAATGCATAGAATAAATCCATTTTGCAATGCGCAAAGGGTTTTTACGATTTAGTCTTCGACCTTGCGATTTAATGATTTTCGAAGAAATAGAACAGGTCTGATAGATTAGGCACTTAGATGTGTGTATTTTAAGAATACTTGTTACATTAGTGACCAGAAACGCCGTATTAAAAATATTAAACTTTGAATACTTATTCGGTTTAGATTAATTACGAAAACATTTCGACCAATGACGTGATAATCTAGGCCTTGGTTCGAATACCCAAAGACCCCAAGATCCATGACTGGATGTACTCTTGTATTAACATTTGGCAATAAGACAAATTACTTACTGGTACTGCATCTAACTGATCCTGCGCATAATTCGTTCTCTCCTCCATAATTCATGTGCAACGCGCTATGCGCCGCGCAACACTCGTAAGCGCGCCATCTTGTTTTGGAGATCAGCGTTACATTTCTTGAATACACGTGTGTTTGTGTTTTTGTAATTAAGTCACAATATAACTCAAATCCTTCAAACATCTATTACTTGTTTAATTTCCAAATAAATAAAATTAAATAAAGCCTTTCACCGCTTTTACTTCGCACCCCCAAGCAACAGTCACCATTTGTCTGTTTCAAAATCTATCAAAGTGAATTAATGACGAATGGTATATTACCAAATGCTTGCTAGAAGTTTTAGCTAATATGATCAGCAAGCGACTTAACACGCCTCCTTAGGCTGCTACTTTACCGTGATACCTAAGATGCGGAAAGCGGAGCTGCTTTAGAGCGGTACCTACTCGTATTTTGCAGACTGAATGAAATATTACACAACTTGGTTTAAACGCATGAAACTTTATTCAGACGCTGGTGGAGAGCTCTAATAATAAAACTTTAACCCGTAAAACATTACTTTCTATTCTCCCAACACCTTTCCGAGTGTCCCACGTATTTATTATTATTTTGGAAAATACGTAAAGAATTACCAATGCGAATCACTCTCACGTGAAAGTACCTCAAATCCTGTAACATTTTTGGTAGTTAATTTGTACTTGCTCCGGAAAAACTACTACTTTAAAGCAGGGTCTTAAGTAAGATTTAACCGAGAAAAAAGACGTTCAGGTCAATTACTCTTTGTTACTAAAAATACACAGATACAATGATTACGTAAAATCTTAATTCCAAGTAGATACAGTAATAGCATTTGTACATCTAGACGGTCTTATTGCCACTAAATTCGATACAAGCTTTGGGTAATGGCTTAGAATAGCAGATAAGCTTCCATACAAACTTTGGGTAAATGGTTAGAATAGCAGAGAAGCTTCCATACAAACTTTGGATAAAAAGTTAGAATAGCAGAGAAGCTTCCATACAAACTTTGGGTAAATGGTTAGAATAGCAGAGAAGCTTCCATACAAACTTTGGGTAAAAAGTTAGAATAGCAGAGAAGCTTCCATACAAACTTTGGGTAAAGAGTTAGAATAGCAGAGAAGCTTCCATACAAACTTTGGGTAAAGAGTTAAAATAGTAGAGAAGTTTTCATACAAGCTTTGGATAAACGGTTAGAATAGCAGAGAAGCTTCCATACAAACTTTGGGTAAATGGTTAGAATAGCAGAGAAGCTTCCATACAAACTTTGGGTAAAGAGTTAAAATAGCAGAGAAGCTTTCATACAAGCTTTGAATAAAGGGTTAGAATAGCAGAGAAGCTTCCATACAAACTTTGGGTAAAGAGTTAGAATAGCAGAGAAGCTTCCATACAAACTTTGGGTAAAGAGTTAAAATAGCAGAGAAGCTTTCATACAAGCTTTGAATAAAGGGTTAGAATAGCAGAGAAGCTTCCATACATACTTTGGGTAAATGTTTAGAATATCAGAGAAGCTTCCATACAAACTTTGGGTAAAGAGTTAGAATAGCAGAGAAGCTTCCATACAAGCTTTGGGTAAAGAGTTAAAATAGCAGAGAAGCTTTCATACAAGCTTTGGGTAAAGGGTTAGAATAGCAGAGAAAGATGGAGGTTGTGCAGTTAAGTACCACGGGCAGCAAAGAAAGGAATGGTAAGAGTATCGTTAGCATTATTTAGATTAACATACTTTGGGTAACATTAGCATTATCTAGGTGATGTCAACATTAACTGCATTCAGACATCAATGCTAACATCAAAAATACAAAATCTTAATCCTAGAAGAAACCCTTTTCAGTCTTGTACAAAGTTACTTGACTGATTTTATCAAATAAAATGATCACGATCGAGACGCAAAAACTTAGGGCGTAAATCGAGCGCTGCTGGCGCAGGCGCATCTCTACGAACAGGTTGATACTGCACCGTAGATACTTAGCTCTATAAGTATATCTACTTCACTGCTCCAGAGAGAAGAGTGGTGTACCTACTCAAGGTGTTAAGTTGATTTATTATGAGACAGCTTTAATTTCAAACCGCTTTGTAATTAAACTGGTGTTTTACTCATATTTTAACCGCCTCGTTGGCCTAGTGGATTGATCATTGTCCTCGAGCGCCAAAGGTCTTCGGTTCGATTCCCATTGAGTACAGACAACTTTGTACAACAGTTTGTTGCGTCTCCTGAAACGTTTGTTCCTTACGCCTGTTAAAATTTCCGTCAACGATGGTAATGATTCAAGTCAATCGCTAGCGGAGAGAAAAAGAATTAACAAGTCTAACAAGATAAATAATTAAAACGGCCGCAGTAATGTATTTGCACTGTCCGCTGTTTCATTAAGGGCAAGGCACAAAAACATAAACCAAAAAGTTGAGTGATAAAATTAAACGTCTTCCACATTATCTTTGTTTCGCAAAAAAACAGCAGAAATAAGTAGGTAATTTATCTTCCACGAGGGGTTTATTAAACTAAACCCTAGTCTAGCTAGGTCTAATAATAAACTAAATATATTATAAAACATGACAAAAAGATAAAAATGGCGGGCGGCGGGAGCCATGTTGGAACGAATGCGCGGGAACGCAAGCCATCGAGTGCGTTCAATAAATTGACATGCTCCTTATATGGTCCTCTGTTGCTCCATTCGTCTTGCAGTAAGGTCTTAGACCTTACCACGTTAGATGCTGCGTTAAATTGGCCTGGGGAGGGAAAATACTGTGCATGCGAGAATGTGAGTATTCAATGTAACGCATGCAACTCTACTATTTATGACTGCCGTCATGACTTTTTTTTTGTATCTTTACGTAAATCGATAGGTACTTTTCAACTAGAGTTGTGTTTATACATAGTTTTAACTCATTCTAATAAAAAAAAATCTTACAAATATAATTTAGAGTTTAACATTACGATTGCCTTACTCTAATGATATGTTTAGTTTTATTGACTGTAATTAAATACCTATTTTTTATTGATGGTTAGTTGCCAATACCTTCTTAATTCTGATGGTCTATAAAACTCAAGATTTAGACATATCGACGTGGGCGACCTGTAACATTAAATTTGGACGAATGCTTTAGGCATATAATGGGTATATTATAGTGCAGTGTGGTATATGATGGGAAAATATAAATATATTCAAACTTTCGACTCGTCACACAAATCTCAAGTGAAGTTCAAATAGCTCTTATTGTTTTCTGTAAACTTAGTCTAAAATAATTTCATATTAGTATTAAACTAAGATGGGATTATTTTAGAACTTTGCAATGTGTTGCTCAATCTTTTTTATAATTATTTATTTATTATTTTTCAGTGTGACAATATTTATTTACAAATCAAACTATTAAACATACCAGAAATCGTAGAAAATCTTAATTAACACCCAGTTGCTCAATTAGTTATCGTTCTTAATAAATACGAAGAAGGGATTATTTTAGAACCTTTGCAAAGAACAGAGAAATTACCATAACTATTTGATCTTTACTTTGGATTTCATTTGACAAATCGAAATTTTTGACGTAGTCATATAAAGCTATGAACTCATCAAAAATCCAACTAAATATTCCCATCATCCACCACACTGCACCATTATATACCACAGGCAATCCGTTTAGGCGTATCCCTAATGCTCCCAGTGGAAGGTTGGATCGCAAGAATGTCGTCCCAGTCTGCATGGGTTTTTGCTCACTTGCACCACTGTTATTGACCAGGAGCTCTGACACAACAGAACGACGTAAGAGCCAAACTCTGCGCTGCAAACCCCAACTCTAACACTAAAGAAGTTAAGTTGGCTTTGTTTCACGAATGGTTAGGTTATGGGCCCATGTAGTGAAAGTTGATGTTTCTTCGGTACATTGATGGCGACTCAAGTTCTTGCGTTAGCGACGGTTGGTCAGGTAGAGCGTTGGCTTGGGCTTTGAGGCTTTGATTTAGGTTTTGCAATAAACAAAGAGAATTGTAGCAGGCTAACGAACAATACTAGCTTTTAAAGAGATGGGCGAAGTTCGGTTTACATTCGGTATTGACGAATTTCGGCAGTTCAACCAAACTTTTGTATTCGGCCATAAATTAAAATGATTTACTTAGTCAGTGATACTGATATGACAGTAAGTTAAATATCCATAAAATGAAAGATACTACTTCAGTATATTTCATTTCATCGAAACATTTAATCCCCTAGCTCAGAGAAAGACCTTTACTGCTTTGTCATTTAACAATAGACAAACATAATGTAAACTATGCTAAAATAAATACTATACTAGTTCTGCCTTTTTCCATAAAAAATATTTGAAGAAAAAGAAACAACACAATACATTCAGGAAAATTATGAAAGTAAATATCAACAAACACTAAACAAACTAACTGAACCAAACTTATGGCTAACTTAAGCTTAACTTTCGGCATTGAGCCGAATGCCGAACTTCGGAAAAATTCACATTCGGCCCATCTATGCTTTTAACGTAACTAGAGTTAAAAATCTTCTAATGCATGCTATGGTGAGATCAGCATTTAGCTGGTTAGATACCAGCCACCATTTCTTGCCCCATCTACCTGATAAGACATTACTCTGACGGTCGAACAATGGCGGTGTAACTCTCCTAACTAGCAAGATTATAAATGACACGAACTGATGACGAGCAACGTGAGACCTTGCACTTCGATGGCATTTCATTCGATGCCCGCTACATTTTAAGCAATATTGTTTAAAAAAACGATATTTGTCAACAATATTTGATACTTATACGATACGATAATTTTGCTAGTAACTGAAAGGCAGTATTAAATATTGTTGACAAATATCGGTGGGTGGATACCCATTAGGTTTTTCATTTACTGACTGGAAATATGGTGTTTATATTGATTTAAAGTGATTCGTTCGTAAAAGATGTTTATGAAAATACCATCAAGTATGGATTAATCTATTTGTTAAATCATCATCATGTCAACCCTTAGACGTCCACTGCTGGACATAGGCCTTCCCCATGGATGCCACCACACTTGGTTCTCCGCTCCGCATCCAGCCGCTTCCGGCCACCTTCTTTAGATCGTCAGTCCATCTGGCGGCGGGGCGTCCCACCCTGCGCGTGCCAATCCGTGGTCTCCACTGCAGAACTCACCAGGAACTGCGGTTCTGCGCCAGATGTGGCCCGACCACTGCCACTTCAGTTTATTAACCCTTTCGGCTATGTCGGTCACCTTCGTTCTTCGTCGGATCTCTTCATTACGAATCACATCCTTCAAAGAAACCCTTTTGTTAAAAATCGATGTAGTAGAACTTCACTATTGACATGCACTATGGTTTCGTACTGTCACGTCATATCAGATGTTATGTCAGCCTCTTGTTTTATCTCCGTTGTAAACAAACGGAGGATTATGTATTTGGGTGCAAAAAACTATTTTAATGAGTCTGATACATCAATACAGTGTCGAACGCAATATAACTTCGTCGAATAATAACCACACTATGACGTCAAGATCTGGTGCGGTTAAACCGGCCTTATACCCATGGTGTTGTAAAAACTGTGCACCAACGAAGATTTCATTTAAAGTACTCGTAAGACTATTTAAATTTCTCATCAAATAGTCAAACGATTTTCTTTTTATAATAATCTTATCTTATACAATTTGGTCCAAACGCAAGTTAAGCCCAACTCCCATACAATTTTGGGCATTGTCCTTTTCTACCAGTTATACACTTAGAGTTAAGTTTGCATGTATCGTTTATGTATACATAAAATATACATGGACCATCCATGAATAAGTAATACAGATAGGTATCTATAATATTTATTTCACATACATAAACCCTACATAAAACCTTACCTACATAAAAGTGATTCCATCCATTTTTCCATTCAAACACTATAGTTACTCGACAGTACTATACACAAAAAATTAACATCTACTCGTACCTATCCGTTTGCTTCTGACTAGAAAACCACTGAACCGTTTACCACTTCTAATTTTTTCGCATTGCGAGGCTACATTTTCCCACGAGAACTTTTACAAAACTGTACATATATTTATGTGGATAATGCGTTACGAGGCTGAAACCCGGGCGTTGCAACTAAACCGCTCGGTCATTACCGTCACCGCCAAACGTTGCTGAAAAAGAATATATTTAAGTATATATTTCTTCAACACAAAAACTTATTTGAAGATCATTGTATAGAATCTCAAAACTTACGGCCAAGAGGCAAATTGATAGCACCCTTTACCAAGCTACATATTGTAAAATCAGGCACGTATCAAATGGCAATAAAAATATACAATCATTTACCGAAACATATAAAGCTAATAGAAAAATACTCGACATTTATTAAAAAGTTAACAGCGTTATTAGTAACAAGATGTTTTTATATTACAAGAATTTTTCAACTTACAATGTGGTGGTTATAAAAATAGTAATTAATTAAGTTAGATATAAGATTGCGACACCCTGCAGGGTCGTGTTGTGAAATGTAACACCTGTAACACATCATCATCAGGTTATTTTTGTCTCCACTGCAGGAGCACAACCCTCTCTCATCTGCCGGAGACATTCCCGCCGAGACAGACGGAGGATTTGGCCTACACTCCCCGCGCTGACCAGACGGGTTGGGGAGGCCTGATTGATGTTATGTTTTTGTCGTTCTTCCTCCCTCCCTCCCTCCCTCCCTCCCTCCCTCCCTCCCTCCCTCCCTCCCTCCCTCCCTCCCTCCCTCCCTCCCTCCCTCCCTCCCTCCCTCCCTCCCTCCCTCCCTCCCTCCCTCCCTCCCTCCCTCCCTCCCTCCCTCCCTCCCTCCCTCCCTCCCTCCCTCCCTCCCTCCCTCCCTCCCTCCCTCCCTCCCTCCCTCCCTCCCTCCCTCCCTCCCTCCCTCCCTCCCTCCCTCCCTCCCTCCCTCCCTCCCTCCCTCCCTCCCTCCCTCCCTCCCTCCCTCCCTCCCTCCCTCCCTCCCTCCCTCCCTCCCTCCCTCCCTCCCTCCCTCCCTCCCTCCCTCCCTCCCTCCCTCCCTCCCTCCCTCCCTCCCTCCCTCCCTCCCTCCCTCCCTCCCTCCCTCCCTCCCTCCCTCCCTCCCTCCCTCCCTCCCTCCCTCCCTCCCTCCCCCCCCCCCCCCCCTCCCTCCCTCCCTCCCTCCCTCCCTCCCTCCTTCTTTCTTTCTTTCTTTCTTTCTTTCTTTCTTTCTTTCTTTCTTTCGTTGCCATCTTTAAAATCTGCCAACAAGGACAAGAAGCATGAAAACCCCGAATTCTTTGGGATATGTCAACAGAGTTTTGTTTTAAGTCACTCAGTAAAATAGAGACTCAGAAGTTGCGGGTTCGAACCCGCTAGGGACAAATGTTCGTATGATGAATATGAATGTTTGTACACAAGTCTTGGTTGTTTATATATTTATTTAAGTATGTGTATCCATTATCTAGTAACCATAGCACAGGCTCTGCCTAATTTGGGACTGGATAATTGGTGTGAATGTCTGAGATATTTATTTATTTTATTTATTTATCTATACATATAATAAAAGAGTAGAAAAACAAAAAAAAGCGAATCTGTACATAGAAGTTAAAAAAAAAATCACTCCCCGGACCAGAAGAATCCAAAAATATATATATATTTTTTTGTTCCTTATTATCTAGCAATCTGTCTATAGGACATTTAGCGAGAGGTTAATGCTTGTTTTATTGGTCTTGAATGGTATACGCCCATTGACGTATCCATATATTATTTATTTGCTCATCTATTAAGCATGTCTTGTGGCGCTCTTCTCTTTAAACTCTGGAAAGTTATTTTGTCCTCATTAATTCTGATGCCAGCTTGTTAGGATGTCTTTGGATTCTCTTCATGTAAGACTTCAGCCTGTCCTTGGTTTCATTGTTTATTGTTGAGATTTTTAAGTCTCTGTGTATTCTATTATTTGTCACATACCAGGGGGCGCCTACAATCGTACGGAGGGTCTTGGATTGAAATCTCTGTAGTATCTCAAGATTTGAGTTTGAGGCAGTACCCCATAATTGGATCCCATAAGTCCATATTGGCTTGAGTATGCATTTATATAAAAGGAGTTTATTTTTTAAGGAAAGTTGGGATTTCTTATTTAACATCCAGTACAACTTTCTGCCCCAGGTATTTTCGTTTTGTAAATATGTGCTTTATCCATGTTAGGCGTCGGTCTAGGTATACACCTAAGTATCGCACATCATCTGATTGGGGTATGACAATTCCATTCAATTTGACCAAAAATATAACTTTGACTTCTCGAGCAAAATTAATACTAAATTAATAAACATACTGATATGAAATAAAATATATACATACATATAACTACATACATAATACTAGTTTTGTGTAAAAGAATTGCGAGTTGCGATGCCGAATCGCGAGCGAAGCCGCAGGTAAAACACTTGTATACCTACGGAGTAAACCGAATGGTCCGCGGCTCAAAGGTCCGAGACGGTTAGCGGGTGTCCTTGAGGAGAAATGCCGCCAGACGCCATGTTGGGCGAAAGTGCGCGGCCGCGGCACTGACCACCGCCACCGAGCGCACCGTGCCTTGCGCCGTTGCCGGTACACCGGGAGCCAGAGTCCTGTCTTAACCCGTATCACATTGTAAACATAATAACATATGGGGAATAATAAGTGGGGTCACACACGGTCATCTGAACCCAAACTAGGAGTCTGTACTATGGATATCGGACAGAGTATGAAAGATACGACACTCTTTTACCAAGGGTACGAACTACATCCAGACGCTGCCCTGGGCGCGGTTCGAACCTGCGTCCCCGAGCTTCGCAAGTGGTGACTATTCTGCGAGGCCGTCTTAATTATTACTTACTCATCTAGCTTAATGAGCCAAGAAGAGTAAAAGTGAGTAATTAGTTTATTTCAATGCCATAAACGAAAACGATATCGATAAAAGAAATTAATCTAGCAAGCTATCATCATCATCAGGTTATTTTTGTCTCCACTGCTGGAGCACAACCCTCTCTCATCTGACGGAGACAGACGGCCTACACTCCTCACGCTGGCCAGACGGGTTGGGGAGGCCTGATTGATGTTTTATAATGTATTCCCTTAGTCGCCTTGTACGAAATCCACGGGAAGAACTACTCTACCGGAAACCACACGACTGCAAGCTATAATTCATTCCAATACCAGTCTAGCAAGGTAATTGTTGCCGTAACAAAAATGTTGGTGCTGCGTAAATAAATGTCAGCAGAGTTGGTTTTCTGTTGAGCCTAAGTTGACTCAATTTATCTATGGATTTTGAGAAGTCACCTGCATCCGGGAGTCTCCGGAAAGGAGGTGACTAGATGTACAAAACTCAGTTATAAAAAACTGTAAAGATATGAAACCAAGTTGTTCTTGTTATGTAGTTTTTAATTGTCAAAATTCGACATTCAAAATTTTTGCTAATTTTGATGTTTTCAAACCATTAGTTACGTTCGTTTCATCCCAGTACTCGATGAGGCAGTTTACGTGTGGTCACCGCCCGGGGTAGACGGTCGCCAGCACTGTCGGCCGCGCGGTTGGTTGACCAGGGAGCGCACGCCGTCACGCTTAACCGGCAATTACAAGCCTGTTTCGGCAGGAGAGTCTGACGGGGACTCGCTCCTGGTATAATGAGCTAATGCAAGTTTTTTGGGGAAATTAAACCACCATTGCATACATACAATTTTAGTAGTTTTCGCTTTAGTTGGTTAGGGCTTAGAATGCCACTTTTGGTGGGCTGTCCTTTGAGGAATTTGGCATAATCACCACGCTTGGCAGACGGATTGGGGATCGCAGTAATTATCTTAATATACACAATAGCTGAGTGCTTTATTTTTGATGTATTTAATATATGTTTGAGTTGAAGCTTTTGCTTTTATTCGCCTACTTTACCCGCGGTACGCTGTAATAACAAACTAGCATGTATTAGCTTTTGTACTCTGGGTAGGTTTTTTTTTTTAAATTTATCATGCGGCCCTGGCAAATTTCGAATTCGGTTAAAAGAAACAAAAAGCCCTAGTTTCGGTTTCGGCTCAAAGAAGAACATACTTTCGATCAAACTCGTTTACCAAGTAAAGGCACGGTTTGCCATTACGTTTAACCAACGTTTCCAATGCATTTATTCTAAGTTTTTCTGCAAGACGCAACAAGTAAGCGGCTCGAGCACTGCGAAAAGCGACGATTAGAAACCGGTCCCCGACTGCATGGAGCGGTGCATTGGACTCTGTAACTACTGAACCGCTCCCGGCCACGTTCCCTTCGCCATCCTGAGCTAAACCCATAGAGAACTTAACTCAAACCCATGCGTTAACGACACTTAAAATTACAGTCTCGATATTCTAGACGAAGTCTCTTATGATCCAGAACGCAACTTTCTAAGTTATCCCTAAGGATTTTATATGGGAAACGTTCGGTTTACGAGGAATGCGAGATAGGGGATTGAGTGATCAGATAAATTAGTATAGGATTCATTGACGTCGGTTCTGGGTTCAGATATGTTGCTTAGACTGGATTAGAGTCTAGGTTTTTTTAAAGGCTTAGAAGGCAAAACGTGGTATCTACTTGATATACTCTGAAAAGTTGATATGATAAACCTAGGATCAAGTAAGGTATAAACATTGTTTTTAATATTCATTCATTTATTTATTCATAAACAATAGACATTGTATGCGAATATTACAAATACGTAATAATTAAAATAGTTAATATAATAAAATAAGATATTGAGTTAATTAAAAAGTTAATGTCCAGAGCTAAAATATTAAAGACACGTCATTATTCACAATTAAATATAAATTTTAAATCAATTTGTTTTCTTTAAAAGTCATCAACATGATAACAACACTTTTCCAATAGTAGTGCTTTTAGTTTGTTTTTAAAAGTACTTATCTACTTTATACATTTAAGATCAATAGGCATCTTATTGAACATGTGTACCGCCTGATTTCGAGGACTGTGTCCGACCACCACTAACTTTGAAATAATCACACTCTGTAAATCCATGCGTCTTGTGTTCAGCCGCTGATCCATCTGTTCGTCAGACTCGAATAGATGACGAGACTTTATTAGATCTGTGAGGAGCACTAGAATATACAAGCTAGGTAAGTACACTTTTTAGCAAGTAACTTTTTAATAAGTAACTTGTTTAATAAGTATTAGTATGACATGATAGCATGTGCCCAGTAGTGGGATTTGTTGGGACAATAAACATGAATCTTGGATTACATTATATCAAATAAAGAGTTTATTTGATATCATGTAATCCAAGATTCATGTTTTCATGTTTATTTTGGTTACGTTGATGTTCTTGCTTCATTATCTGCGACCGCCTCGTTGGCTTAGTGACTTGATTATTGGACTCGAACGCTAGAGGTCGTTGGTTCGATTTCCACTGAGGACTGACAACTTTGCGCTTGTACAAGTTGGTCTCGGTTTGGATGTTATATTTGTGAATTGTCCAATTGTTGTTTAATTCCCATATCACAGGAGACGATATTAGAATAAAGGACACACAGCTGGAGGATCGGCTTTACCGCTCGGCCATGACCTTGCCGCTGCCAGCGGTAACTAGGAGCGGGGCGGCGAGCGGCGAGATCAAATGTACAAAAACGTTAGCAGCACGCCACGAGGCGCCGCAATCAGCGGCCAACCCTCCGCTTGCCGAAACCGCGCCGCACACCGCGCCGCGTCCCGCTAAGCCAAAAGTCGTGGCCGAGCGGTTAGTGTCACGCATTAGTAATACACATGACCAAGTAAGGTATATAGCATAACTACATTATCATCAGCCGAAATACGTCCACTGAGCATTAGCCTCCCCAATAGAATGCCTCTTTCGGTGGCTGACCATTGGAGGATTTGCCAAAATTATTACGCTTGGCAGGCGGATTAGTGATCGCAGTAATGAACTTAATATATGTAGGATAACGCTGCTGCCCGTCCCTAATCCAATCTCTTACTCGCTTAACTACACCCACGTGAAGATTAGGGGTGGCCCTATTCTAAACCGGGAACCACACGGCACTCTAAGCCAGGAACCCTGCATGCATTAGTAAAGTAGAAAACTGGGTGAAAAACATTAGTGAGGTGGCGGACCGGATATGGTGGCACGCCTTAGTAAGGTGGATGACCGGGTATGGCGGTTTGCATTAGAAATGGCTAAGTATGACAGACAGATGATTGATTAAGGTTCTAGAATTGAATGTTTAATTAGAGATCCCTTTATAAAGAACCTACACACTTAATTGTTTTTATTCCTTTCTAGTCAACGATCTCTATGTACTACTAGATGGAGCGTTCTAAACAATTTCACATTCACACAGAAACTTGTGCAGTTACTACGCAGAACATTTAATTATTACTAAATATTGACGTTACGGTTAAATAATGTCAATATTTAGTAAACAATTAGTATCTGAGTAGTAACTGCACAAGTTTCAAAGTGAATGTGAAAGAGTTGTGGCTACTTGCGTGGAACAGAGCGATTGTTTGGAACGCTCCATCTAGTAGTACATAGAGATCGTTGTTTCTAGTTAATTAAGTGGGAAAAGTTAACAACAGCGCTGGCATTAAGGAATTTAACTTAGTGTAGAATTAATAGCGCATGCAGTGACCTTTGGGGCTTGTTAAGGGTCATGCAGTTACGAGGGGTGGGTTACAACTGACAAATGAGTGACTTAATTACGAATATTAACTAAAAGAGCACTATCTGTCTCACGCAGTATAATAATAATATGATATGTATGTATTTATGTATGTGTAGTGTGTATGTGTGATGACCATATTTTGACGACCTCCGTAGCGGACCGGGTCGCTCTCGGACTGCCACGCCGGAGGTTGCGGGTTCGAATCCCGCTAGGGGCAAATGTTCGTATGATGAATATGAATGTTTGTACCCAAGTCTTGGATGTTTATATATTTATTTAAGTATGTGTATCCGTTATCCAGTAACCATAGCACAGGCTCTGCCTAGTGTGGGACTGGATAATTGGTGTGAATGTCTGACATATTTATTTATTTATTTATTTATATGAGTCGGCCCCGTAGCCTAGTCGGTAGTACAGCTGCCTACGAAGCTCGGGGTCGCGCGTTCGAATCCCGCCCGGGGCCAACATTCGTGTGATGAGCACTTGTGTTCGCCTTGTGACTGGATGTTATTTATATATTATATTATGTATTTATGTATGTATATCAGCTGTCTGATACCCATATTACAGGCTCTGCCTAGTTTGGGATCAGGTGGCCGTGTGTGAAATGTCCCCATATATTTATTTATTTATTTATTTATTTAAAGTAGTTTCGGTATTTAGTTATTATGTAGTATATTATGCGCTTTTCGCCCCCTCGCTCTTAGTGCCTTGTCTCACAACCTGTAAGGTTGGCTGGAAGAGATCTCTTTTAGAGGTAAGCTCGCCTTTGTACACAAACTTTGTAACTGTATTTACTTTTAAAATTTGTGCAATAAAGAATATATAATAATATTAAAGAAAGGAATTTAAGGGTGTTCACCGCCTCTTTGGCTTGACTCGGCTTCGGCGTTGGACTCGAGCGGCAGGTCGTGAGTTCGATTCCCCCTGGGGATAAACAGTTTTGTACATTTTGTTGTCTACTAATATTATATTATTTGTGATTTTTTTATCCATTCTAATTATTCACATAGTTCCGGGTTCGATTCCTGACTAAGATTTTTTTTTGGTGCTATAGTTTGTAACCGGGACTCACTTTCATGGTTTTTGGCAGTTAGGTTTGAGACATATTACTATTACACACATATTATATTACATATTAACATAGTACCTATTAATATTGTATTCAATTTAATCAGAAGGAATAATAAAAATCATACGAAAAACAAAGCTATCAGATGAGAAAAATAATAAACAGGTAGTTAACGAAAACTGTTATAGTTTATTCAAATTGGTTTGGTCTTTGTTGCTGATCCACTAACCTACCATCGCCTCTTCCTCTTCCTCCCCCTTCCTCCCTCTCTCCCGGATACTTCCAGCCTACAATATATATAGTCAAAGTCTGTCTAAAAAACTGTCTTTATAAACATCAGCTATTACCTACTTAATACAAGGTATCTAATTAGGTTACTCATAACTTTTGAAGCCCAACTAGCCGTTGATACGTTGATGAAGTCAGTCAGAAACGTTGATGAAGTCAGTCAGATACGTTGATAAAGTCAGTCAGGTACGTTGATGAAGTCAGTCAGATACGTTGATGAAGGCAGTCAGATACGTTGATAAAGTCAGTCAGGTACGTTGATGAAGTCAGTCAGATACGTTGATGAAGTCAGTCAGATACGTTGATGAAGTCAGTCAGGTACGTTTATGAAGTCAGTCAAAGAAGTGCGTTTTAGCTTTAAGACTACATGCTGCTGCCTGCATTCGACAAATATCGACAAAAGCAGCTTGATTTAACTGGTTTCGTATGGTTCTGTCTCAGTAAATGGGTCCATTATTATAATTGACATAATTATAGTTGCATAGCCAACAAATTAATATCAAGTTCTGCATGGTCGATGACTACGAAACAAAATGGATTGGGGTTCAGTAACCGATCAACGCACTTTATTTGTAAACATTGGTACTACCAGGATCATTCGCGACGTATGTAAAGGTCCAAATCCACAGCATAATTTAGATTAGATTGTTGAAACATAGTAAAACTAGTACTTATGATTGAAAGCTTATTGTCCTCTTCCAAGCCGTGAAGTGAAACTGTCCCGCAAATAACATAACCCAACGACCTAGACGTGACTGCGTCACCAAGACTCTCACCTATCCCAAATCCAACACCAAATTCTTTTTCAATTTCTTTACTGTCCGAGCGGCGCAGATGTGGAATAAACTGTATATATATTATTTATGTAGTATATTATGCATTTTTTGCCCCCTCGCTCGCTTAGTGCCTTGTCTCACACCCTGTAAAGTTGGCTGGAAGAGATCTCTTTTAGAGATAAGCTCGCCTTTGTATACAAAATTTGTAACTGTATTTACTTTTAAAATGTGTGCAATAAAGAATATATAATCATAAGTCATAACAACGTCAATAGATATACATATAAGCTTGCAGTGTGGAAAAATTTAAGTATAGGATTTTCTACTGTCATTTTGCAAGAAAGAGCCGCCCGACGGTGAAGTAATGTTGCTGTGGAGTGAAAACCCTAGAAAGGGACTGACTGTACAGAAAGTGCACCAGTGAAAAAAGGGACAGAACAGAACTTGTAGGGGGATCAAGCAGGGCGTACCGGCTTATTTTCAGGCAACCCGCAACAAACCTGCTGGTGACCCTTTCAAGTATATGTTATACCGAGACGCAAATAGCTTTGGTTTTCGTATAACTATTGATTTGGAATTAAATACAGAAAACACCAGCCAAATGCAGAAAACACGGAGCTAGTCAGAACCCCTTACTCCACGTAGACAACTGAGAAACTTGGTTATCAACGAAGAATAAACGAATTAGATAGGCCACTGGTTGCCTAATCGGAAGTTTTCATTCCATATTCGCTAGTTATAACTTATTCAGGACAAGATTTTTATCGAATTCCCTACTCATATTGTGGAAAGCCGTTTTACCTGTCAATAATCAAATTTACGTTAAGGCGAATCATAATATCGAGTGCTTATTTAATCGAAGTTAATTTCGTCTGTGGTACCCTTAATAAATTCTTTGGTTTCTTTATTCTGCATGCCAGAATCCACTGCATGCCACCATCGCGGACTGCAATTATGAATAGATAGATCAAATGTCATTGATTACTCTTATTTAGTCGCCAAAAACTAGATTTAGTCGCTCCACTGTTTAAAAGTTATAAGAGTTTGTTGGTGGACTAAGACTAAGGCTTATTACGGTGGCCACCTAATAATTAGATATATAATTTAATTTATTTATTTTAAAGACAACATCCATCCATTAGTGTTAGTAAATACTTAAACTACGTTAGCTTTTAATAACTAAAAGTGATTTAGTCCTCTGGGTGAGTATCCACACCAGAGGACTGTCCATTCTATCGGCTATCATTTTTAGGAGGCTGTTGCATAATACCTCCGGAACCATTAGTATATAGCGAGCTACGAGGCATTAAACGTTCCCATATACTCGAAAATTGTGTACCTGTTTGAAATTCGTTTTATCGACACTGTTTTGTAAAGTCGGGATCTCGTCTCAACCATATTATTATGTGGTCACTTAACTGATATTGGACTCGAATTTTTGAGTTTATAGTAAGACCTACACTCGTAATCCTTAGGGTCTGTTAAGACCAGAAAAACCACACCTGGATCTCTCTACTCCCTTTACTCCCTTACTTCTAATCCCTCGTTTATCGCAAATACTGGTTATCCAGCACAATCGCCTGTACCATTTCTGTGCATCTTTTTGCCTTGTGTCCTAACCTACCGCAATTGGAACTAGTTTAGGGTCCCACAGCCTGTGCCTAGCCGACGGGTGTTCCCGCTGTTTAAGTATGCAATCATCATGGCATCATCGGCCATTTATTTGTTATTTATAGTGCTTATCTTAATATCGTTTCGGCCTGCAGGCTTTTTCTACCAATGGACGTTAACGATGGTCATTTCTACAGCGTCTCTAAGTCAAAATCAGATATTGATGGCGAGTTTTGTCTGCATGTGTGTATGTTTGTATAGGCCAAACTTGGAAACTACTGGACAGATTTTGACGGGGTTTTCACTGTTTAATAGCTTAGGATCCAGGACACCATCTGGTGAAGGTTTTGTCTTAATACAGTATTAGGGGGCTGGCCTCATATATTTTAAACTCGTAAAAATGCTTGGCGAGTTGGATCTTTCCAATACCAGCGTAGTCAGTTGTGTCGTCAACTTGAATACTCAGAGCATTATTTTATGATGTTTTTACATTTTTATTAAATGTTTGAATTATTATTATTGATGAAATCAATACAGTACCTACGTAGGTGGTTTTATGCGTGTTTCTAATTGCTACTCGTCACTTTTCATTTTAAGCTATTTATATCATTGGATAACTATAATTATAAGCTAGTTATAATTAGCCCCATGTGTGATTAATGATTATCCCAATTATGTCAAATAACTTCTAAGTGTATATAAGCTAAGTCGTGTAGAAGAGGACTAAGTACATAATCTTGGATATTACCTACTGCTGGTATGTATTGTATTTGAACCAACATACCTGCTTGTGTTGTGTTAACTTTAGGTTGTTTTTGTACTACTACAGAGTTAAGCTTAAATTTTTTACAACATTTGTTCACTTTTTCAATGAAAGACTGGCTACCCATAGAACAGGGAATCCTAGTTTGGGAGCCAGGCTACTGCTTGTTATAATATATCTACATAGATATATCTAGTATAAGGACCCTAATGTTCTTGAACCAATAAAGTTATTTGTATTTGTAAGTGTAAGTGCAAATTCTACTCCTGAATCTTACGAAAAACTAAGCTCAGAGACATAAAATTGAGTAACGTGTTTAGACTTTAGCTTTCTTGTACAGAACCCTCATTTGGCTCACAGCATCGCGTGAGCACATTTTTCTGTTCGCAGCCTTAGAACCTGTTGTAAAGGATCGTGTGAAAATTATACTCGTCGTCGATGTACGTAGCTCGGCTGCCGCACACACGGGCACTGACAAACGTCTTCGAACTTGTTCGCCACCTATTTATGTACCTATCTAATATACGTACGTAACACCTATTTTATTCATTAAAATATAGCTTTAAGCACTCAATAATAATACAGTGTAAGTTCTTTATAATACAGTAGGTATCTATAATTATGTGCCTCCAGCGAAAAAGGATCTACTTGACTTAGAAAATGCTACTTTTCAGGAGACTACTTTGAATAAATTTCTGATTTTCTTTTTCTTGAACAAGTTTCAATAGCTTAATGGAATTTGACATGATTATGAAGGAGCATTGAACCGTTTTCAAGAAAAAAAATAAGTACATTATTAAAAATTATGTATTTGGTCTACTGAAAAGTAGCATTTTCTATGTTAGATCCAAAGAGACTAGTAAGAGATGGGCTGGTTGAAAAAAGCAACACATAATCCGTCTGGTTACGAAGACCACTGAAGTCCCATAACAATTTTGGGTTTCAGTGCTCTTCCTGAAATGGACGGATTAGGCCGCCATTAAAAACTCTCTCCGTTTTATACATTGGTTTCTATAATCCATCTGGTTACGAAGACCACTGAGTCCTATAACAATTTTGGGTTTCAGTGCTCTTCCTGATTTGGACGAATTAGGCCGCCATTAAAAACTCTGTCCGTTTTATACATCGGTTTTTTACTACAGAGTTGCGCCAGCCTGGTTAGATCCTTTTACAGTATGGCAATACCTTAGAAAAATGAATATATCCAATAGAACCCGCCATAATACTAATCAAGCGTACATAGCCACTTGTCAAAACTGTAGCTCTTGGCTCCACTTTACCCTGCTGATTAAAATGTTCCCTAATATAGTCGCTGTTGTATTCTCTTTGGTCGCTGCTGTCAAGTGACAAATGCATCTTGAATTTAGTTGCATTAATGATTGATGCAACGGTTTGCGTGCTAGTCGAGTTTGAAATACTATTTTAATTTAAAATCCTTTCAGATTTGTGATAAGAGTGCAGGATAATATTTTGTGAAGGTGTAAGCTATGGTATGTGTGATAAGGCGCTGCAAATTTCGCATGGGGAGAAAAGAAAATCAATCCGAAACTATAAACTTTCACAGGTAAACATTCTTTTTGTGTTTACCTATCCATTTTCCATGTTAAAGAGATAAATTTATGCTTAAAAGTAAGGGAAATTAATTTCTTTTTATTATATTTATATTAATTGAGCATGTATAAGTGTACTTTCATATATTTTGTTAGTTTTGTAATTTTACAGAAATGTTTAAATAGAGCTGGACAAAAATTTATCGATAAAAGTATAAAAAGTGTTTTTTGTGTTTTGGATGTGTTGTGCACATGAGTATACACGTATTTTTTACGTGCACACACGTATTTTTTCAATTTAGATTTCCTAATGAAAAAAAAATTTAATGTGAAAAGTGGATTAATGCGGTGTCCATCGAAGCTGATTGGACGGCAAAAAAAAAAACACCATAGAGTGTGCTCCAGACATTTTAAATTATTGTGTTGTATTATTACCGATGATAAATATCGAATACTGAAGGATAATGCTGTGCCTACATTATTTATGTCGCCAGGAAGAGTAAGTAGTTTTTAAAAGTAAACGTATTTAATAGGGGCAAGCCTATTCAGTTGTCTTCGAATTTGTCAATTCTCCTCAGGCTAGCAGGTTTTATCTTGATTTTCTTCACCGTCGTGAGCGAAAAGTAAATATACAATAATAAAAACTCATTAGTACATAAAATAGTTCTTAGCTCGGATTACTGACACCCAATTTTTTTTTTATATAATTAATCGTAATTTAAAAATGTTTAATGCCAGATTCATTTTACACTCTTTTTGTTATTCTTGACCAATAAATATTAATTTTCTTTTCAGTGCATTTCTACAACTTCAGCTCCATTAACTTCGGGCACGGTAGTGTTCTCCGTCTCAGGTCCTTAAATTTTGGGGCCTCAGACGTTCTCGTACCCAATGTAATCATTAGGCTCTGCAGCTTTGGCATCGGTAAACGGCGCGCTCTATGTCATCATCATCAGGCCCGGCAGCTTTGGATCCGTCAGTAACATCGCGTACCACGTCATTATCAGGCCCTGCAGCTTTTGGAATGCAAACGTTATCATCTCCAGACTTACAAATATCCTTGGATATCGATTTCTAATCGACCGATACATATACCATCGACATCAGGCAATGACTAATGATAAAAATATGTTTTTTTTTTTTTTATTGTTTTATAATCTTTTATAATTATATTTATTGATTGATTAACACTAAGTAAATTTAAATTTTATTTAAAAAAAAATGTAGTTTTATAAAATAGTTGTAAGTAAATAAACTGATTAATTTTTTACATAGAATACTGTTTCACTTTCCACTGGCAACTGTTAGATATAATAACGCAATTAGTTGCCACAGATTTAAATTTGACAGCTCTAAAATGAAATAAAATTATTTCACTATAAGATGACAATATTAGCTAGTTTAGTGCCTTCAAATTAAGTGCGTGCCTTCAGAATTAAATTAAATTTTCATGTTAACATAATTTCAAATTTTTACTAAATAATATAATGATAATTTTTAGACTATGTAATATATTTTTATTGATTATCGATATCCGATAATTATCGATATCCATGTTTTGCACGTCCGCCTCATCTCTAGATTTCTGAAACAGTGTACGGACATGGTATCTGACGTCCTGTTAAAAGTAGCATTCTCTCACTTTAGCAACAGCAAAATTACCATAAGAGTGAAAAGGGTTGGTTTCCTTCACGTTCTTGGACCCTTATAAATCCTTCTATTGGATATATTTATTTTTCTAAGGGCAATACCATCCACCATCTCGGATTGCAATTCTGAAAAGATAGAAAAAAAACCAAGGTCAAGCCTGGTGTAACTTATTAGTTCATGATATCCAGCTGGAGTGACGTCACTGCAGCTCGGACTTCAATACAGGGGGTATTATATATACTTATCCTTGGATCTATTTAAAACAATTTGAAATTTGATTACAAAATTGTACATACTGGGTACTAAATCATGCTTGAGTCAGATTAATGAAATTGGACTCGGCTGGAGTGACGCACACTTTATTATATTGTTTAATATTTTTATTTTTAAACTTCTTATAAATTTGGGTAGGTACGAGTACCAAATAAAACAAATAATTACATCATTTATTTATTACATCAAATGCATTGCATTATTATTTCAAACAATAAATAAACTGGTGTGATACGATGTTATAAGTATTATAATATTGTTCCTTGTATGTTTTATATAACCATATAATATGTATAACGATATAAGTATATAACTAGGTTATTTTATGTATAATATTCAACTTTTAATATTTAATACACACTGGAATACCAAGAATTGCAGTGGTTGTTTAACAAAAAGCTTGAATAATATTGAAAACGTAAACGTTAGTGATGTCATAAATAAATTCAATAAAAAGTACATATAGTAATAAAACTATTATAAAATCTGGTATACTACTCAAAAAGCGAAAATAAAATAATCCAGAACGGAATGGAGAAAAATAAAACATTTCTTCTTTGGTCGGGTTTTTCCTTTGGAGCAGAATGGTAGTAAAAAAAAATTGTACTTTATACAGGCAAATTGTAAAAACTACGAAGTATATATAAGTATAATATTTTTACAAATTTTATTAATACTTTTATCAATTTAGTTTAATGCAAGGCAAAGGAGATATCAACAAAACAAAAAAATATCTGTGCGTGTGCTGAGGGCGCCACTGTACCTAAATTACCATTTTGTAAGACGCGATGATGCTTAGTACAATTTTTTGCCACGCAAATATTCATATTTGACACTTTGAAACCTCAAATCACTGGTGCTTAATTATAATTTCCCATGACATGACCAGACATTTGGACGTACATTGGAAATTACATTAACTGAACGGTCACAATTACAAAAAGCATACATAATATTTATTTTATAAAATAGCACCAATATTTTAATATCAGCACATTGCGAGTAACCAGAAAACGATTGCTGGCAACATTTATTTAAAATTTAATTATAGAAAAAAACGACAGTGAGCAACACCAATGCCAAATACTTTGAAAATACTGTACTGTTCTGAGATAAAACAGCATAGATAGAAAAAAATTTAAACTCGTCGCCCACTGTACTGTGTACACTTCTCGTTAAGCCACACTGAGAATTTAAGTAATTGATTTCTTCACTACTTTGCAACACTAAACTACGTTCAATACGTATATTTGAGTATCATCTACGTATGTTGATATTTATACATTTTGGTACTTAAACTGCAAAACAGGTAAATGATTTAAAATTATACAAGATATGGTTAGTTACACATGTATGATATATATGTACTTATTATTATTACATTGAAGTCGCACCCTTAATCCGATCACACTCTTAAGAGTAGAAAATAAACATTTATTCGTGTATATGTAGAGATATGTATATGTAAATTAATTATTCACTATGGTAACCCTTTGCCTACGGAAACATATGGAGCATCTTTTGACTCTAAGTATGTAATTTTTATATTTTTCAGATATATCTAACATTACTATTTTTTTATGTATTTTAATCTGGACTTTTTCTAATATGTTTTCCCAATAGTTCCAGTCAAAAGACACTTTTTAATTTAAAAATAACTCTACGAAATTATATTAACAACAAACATTAACACATGTTAAAATTTACAAAAACTACAACCTAAAATTAACATAAGTGGATTCAACTATAATTATACAAACGTACCTAATTTATTTGGTCTCATTTTAGTAACGGTTACATTTTTAACGGAATCTCTTAAGCCATACATAATCATAAAACAAAATTTAATATCCTTCACACTAAGCCGGAATCTTCAACTTTTAATCTGTAGTTATAAAGGATCTTATATCCAAATGGTTGCAGGTTTTGCGAACAAAGTAAACAATCAGAGCGAGAGGTTCGACTTTCAGTACCTTGTCTCGTATAGCGGCGGAGGACATCAACCATTGCTGATGCAAATTCCCCTAGAGTTTGATTGCAAATCTGCTTTATTTTATAACAGACACACAACCATTTCTATGTGAATATGTAACGATCGAACTATTTATACAAAAATGAGTTTAATATTTTTTTAAAGCAGCCTAGGCTAAAAATAAAATTCCCATAAAAAGAACACATTTACAGTAAATAATATCTCAAATATTGGAAAAAAACTATAGTGAAAGTAAAACTAAAAGACTTGTGCATAGTGCTTAGATTAAGCTTAGTGAACGTTATTGACTGGCTATAAAGGGCTCGTTCCCAAGGCCGTAAAACCTTTAAAAAAAGAGAGACAGTTCTATTTCAAATATGACGAAAAATTCAAAATATATCCTTTAGGAACATTTTAGGAATGCAATCTACGACGTTTGATGCTTTTCAACTTGTGGTCATATTACTAGTGGGGCCTCTCGTTTGGAGCGTTTTCTTTGTTCACAACACGCAGTGCCTTTAAATATAAGGTCCTTGGTGGTTACAAGCGGCTATCTTTGTTTCATAGCTATGCCCGAAAATTGGCGCGCAAACTTACGGAGAAAATACCCTCAGACTTCTGAGTAACGTTGCTAGAACATTTGCTAAGCACTCTGCTCTTAGCGCTAATTGGCCCGCAAGCGATGAGTCGGTGTTTTGAGCCTGGCCCGGGACCGTTTTGGCGTTGTGCTCGTGGATAATCCGGGCCATCTCTGCGCCAGCCAGCTCTTTAAAAGCTGCCGTCACGTCGTGCACTCGGAGAACTAAGTTCCTGGTCTGTAATGGTGCTGATGTGTGTCGTCCCAGAGCCTGAGAATAGAGATAGTTATTAAGTTATGAGGTCGAGGTATAAAGGAAATGAGACCAGAGCGTGACCCCGTATAGTTCAAGTTTCTTTTTATCCTGCTTAAGATTCAAATGAGACTGATGCTAAAGATAGGTATATGCTTGAACTACTTTTGTTTCAGTATTGAGCGATTTAAAGAGTAAAGAGAAAAAGATAAGTTCTGTAAGTTCATTTTCGGTATTAATATTATAGTTGGAGTTGCCAAATAATTTGGTGCCGTTATTCGAGACCCATCCTTCGATTGTTTAAAGAGCAACTAACTGAATATACAACCTATTAGAAGAAACAAATATCGAATTGACAAAATACCTGTGCAAGATCGGATAGGCGACGTAGAGGCGTGAGGCAGTCCGCAAGAGCAGAAGCTGCAGTGCTGTCCTTGGCGTTGCCCAGCGCCCCGACGAGGGCTCTGGAAGCGCCCACCAGAGATACCGCGCACGAAGTCAGTTCGCTGCGTGCGCGCTGTAACGAAAACAGATGGTGTCGTCATAATATAGGACCTAGAATCAGAGCTGTTAGCGCAGAGAGGAAAACGCTGCCTACCACGTCAAATGATCCGACTTCGATCCCCAGTCAAGTACCTTAGCGTTCACAGCATGTACCAATAGGTTTTCTAAACATATATCTAATCTGTGAAAACATCGTGAGGTTACAGCTGAGCTAAGATAATCAGTGTGTGTATGTAATCGCGGGGCCAATGTTGTACCACATTCGTAGGAGTTTACTCATGCTCACCTACGCGTGGTCTCCGGGTGCTGATAAAAGTTTAACAACTTTGGCAGCCGTTCCTGCCCATTTGGAACTATGGCCCGTAAGTAATGCCATACAATAAACAAGGAACTTCAATGGGACTAAGAACCTCGAATTTAAGTAAGGTGGTCTTCCATTTTACTAACCTGGAACTTGACCTCGTCGATATCCTCTCCTCCACCGTGCGCGTGCTGGTGAGCGCATGTCTGCGCTACCTGGTGCAGCCGCTGTAGCAGTCCATCCACGGCCACCTCCGTCTTGCACAGCAGGCCCTCGATCGACACATGCCCGTTGTTCCCGGCTTGAAACTCTGGAAACCTCACCGTAGGAGGCGATGGAGGCGTCGGTATATCGTCCACGACATCTTCCTTAAACCTCACATGGTTCACTTTCGCAGTAGGACTCGCACTGTTCCTCCGAAATGGCTTGCGTTCCGTTAAAGGTGGGCTGAAGACACGTTTGTCGCTCCCCGGTGCTCCGTTTAGAAGATCAGGTCGATTGCTAAAACGTCTGTTCATTTGCGGAGAACAGAGAGATAGAGCCGGCGATATTTCCTTGTTTTTCAGTATCGTGCTCTTTGTTTCCGAACTGGACCGCACGTGGCGACTCTGCAATGTCATCGAGCTATAGTTCTGTGTCGACCTAATCGGTGGAGATTCGTCGTCGGTGGTTCTACTCTCGTTCTCAAGGTTTCTATAAGTGCTAAGGTTCCGTTGGAAATGCGGCGAGCCGATGCTAGCGAGGCGCTGCTCCGGGTTCCGCGCCGGGGAATGTTTCTGTGAATTTTTTATTCGTAAAACTTCGATGCTTGGCACCGGGGGTAGTGGCGGTTTTTTTGGAGGTAGTAGTAATGGTGGGGGTGGTGACAGGACTCTATTCTCTATTCGTGGCGGTAACTGGGGTGGATTTTGCGTTCCCTGTTCATTGATTTCGCAAACTACTTTGTAGTTTAACTTTCTATTGTTTAATGTACTGAAATGATTGTTCGTAATTTCGACAGCGGTTAGTTCGTTATTCAGGCACGTGAATGAGTTGGATCGGGGACGAGGTGCAGGAGTTGGGGGTGTTTTAGGGGGTCTCTCGGGTGGTTTCACATTCTCAACATTTTTTCTTCTAGGAGGTGGTCTAATTTCGCAAACGTCAGGCATGGAATCAGAATTTTGTATCTGACTTTCAACTTTCTCGGTTTGCTCATCACTATCGTCACTTTTATTTTTATCTTTACTACAGCATGAAAACATACCTTTTCTTTCGACTGTAGGGTATTCAATAACGTGCGCGTTGCCATTAGATTGTTTCTCTACAGAAACACTTTTTCTTTTACCTTTTGGAGAATCTGACTTCGTTTGAGGTTTATTCTTTTCTCGTAGAAGCAGACTATTTCTAGCATCACTTAAACTTTTTGCTGTAAACATATTTCTAATCTCACTCACACTAAGCGTTCCCTTAACTACTTCACCATTTGAAGGTTTTATTAACTCACTGGAATTGTTCTGTTCTTTTTTCGCATCAAGTATCTGACTTTGATTCACATAACTAACTGGTTCTCTATCTAATGTAGATGAATTTGATCCTGGAGGAGGTGGAATGATATAAGACATGATCTCTTCGGGAGTAAGTTCTATTGCTGGTGTAACTCTAACTGTAGGCGGTTGTATAGTAACATTAGCTATAAATTCTTCAAATTCATTTGCTTTTGGTACTTCAGAAATGTTTTCCTGAGAATTTACCTTATCATCAGCGAATGATGGTGGTACGATGGGTAAAATTTGAGGCACTTGCGTAGCACTATCTAGTTCATCAGGGGTTTGTGGGGGAGGTATTAAAGTTAAATCTATAAGCTCGGCATCAGTTTCTACCATACTTTCTTCACAAAAGAAAGGAAAGTCGGCAGGTCTTGTATCTTCTTTACCACTCTTCTCTCGAAGCTGTTTTAAATATTCCTTCAAATTAGATTCCTTACTATCCAGAGTAGCATCAGGGCTATGTAGACCAAAACTAGTTCTGACTGTTTTATTACCAGGCGACTTGTTTTGATATTTACGTATGGGACTATTTGTAGGTGTGTACAAAGAATCATTGTCACTTTCAGAGTTGATATCATTATTTAAGGCTAATAAAGCGTCTGTTAAACCACAGTTATTTAGTATAGCACTCAGACCTTGAGACTGTCGATTAGTTAATATACCGTTGTCTTTCTCGGTTCCTGGAACGCTCAAACCATTTAGACCTTGATTTATAGTTTCTGTTAGTAAAAGTAAGGAATCACTGTGTTTTAAAATACCAGGAGCATCGTCGGCGCAGGACATTCTACTATTATTAGACTCTGTATCACTTTCTGCGTGATCTACACTGGTTTCTTTACCAACGAGTTCATCATTCATCACACCATTATAATCTTCATTATAGTCATCACAGTTTTCAGTCAAATATTGCTCAGAATTTTCTACTAATTTCTGCATTTCCGCTACTCTTCTCAACACTTCCTCATTCTTTGCCTCCACAAGTCTTGGGTTATTCGTGGCATTCTCTAAGAGTTCCAAAGATAGAACACTTTGAAGATCAAAACCCATACCATCATCAAGGTAGCAAGCATCATTTGGATCAAAGAGTCTGAATTCTTCATTTCTTTTGCATTTCTCAAAATGAACATCATGACCTAATAGTCCAGATTTATAATCGTAGCCTATAAGTGGACTGGAGTTATTGCTATGATTTCTATTTGTAATGCTAGAGTTCATATTGGTATCTAGATTGGACTTCTGTTCTGGCGTTAAATGGTACGGTGGAGGCATACTGAAGATAGCAAAATGTTTTTTGCCGAGAATGTTTGGGACGTCATAGTATAAGTAACTCCATTTAGCTGGCACCACGTTGTGCTGTGACAGGTATGGAGGAGCTGAAACAAATAAGATAGTTTTTATTGTTTTTCTTTATTAACCTTCGATATTGATTTTGATTGAAGATCATCCATCACTCATCACAGTGATGAATTTCGAGTCATTTTGTATAGAAAGTAAATATTACCTATGTCTTCTGTAATTGGCTCTCTTTCTTGCTCCAAATTCAGATCTTTACCAGTAGCGAGGCGATAATATCTGTAAAATAATTTAAATGTCTAATTAATTGACCATAATAATAATCATCATAAAATATTAGTTGCAAGGGAAGCCGTGTTACTACTGTTATTAGGATTGGTAGATTATAGATTAGGTAGATTCTACCACGAGCAACAAAGGGTAAAAAATATATTGTAATAACTTACAAAGTATTTTAACGATATTAAAGGATTTAAATAACATACAATTGTACACTTTATGTATACTTTCACAAAGAAATAAGTATCGTTATACATTTTAGAACTTAAAATAATAGAATTTATGCATGCAATTTTCAGTGCCCTATCATGCAGCACTGTCGGCAGGTTCTGGTAGGACAGGGTGACAAACTCGCCCTACCAGAGCCATGCTTGCGCTAGATTATGTGTTCTTTTTGTATTTTATATTTTTATGTATGTTTACTATCTTATCTTGCCAGGAAGACCTGGTAACACTTCGACAGGATCTTTTGTGCCAAACCCCTGACCACCATCGGTGCCCCAAGCCGATTTGGTGGACTTTACATACGCCTGAGAATTTCTTCTTTGGATATAAGGTTTCCTTACGATGTTTTCCTTCACCGAAAAGCCTGTAGTATTATAAATAAACCGTACTTAAGTTTCGTAAAACTCATTTTTACGCGCGGGGTTTGAACCCACAACCTCATGAACGTGAGGCGAGTGCACAACGAACCGGCTACCACGGCTCAAAAAAATTTTGATTTTAAAAGTGTGTTCCCTAACCCTTAGGTCTTAAGAGTATTGTTACTAACAAAAATTGATCTGTGTAATGTAAATAGTAAATAAATTAAAGTTAAAGTATATGACAGATAACTTACCCAGCAATAACAAGAGGCATTTCTACGGCGTCCCTCTCATCCATCATCAGCGCCAACACGCGGTCGCGACGCAGGAATATCGCCACGTCCGCGCTGCCAGCACCTTCGCGCTTCACCCTGATGCCCTCTACTTCCTCCAGGGAAGCTATCGATTGGGGCTGAAATGCAGAGAAATACTTATTATAAACGGTTCTTACAATTCTTGCACGACCAGCAGCAAAAATAGGTTTGTATTACCAAGTAAACTTTGCGGTCCACTTAGGAACACCATCTATTGTGTATTTTGTTTTCGAGACGCAAATGCGTTTGTTTTCATAGGACTATTAATCTGGAATGAAATATAATCACTGACAGCTCGCTTAACCAGTCAGCTCGTGTCCACGGCCAGTGTAAGCCTTCTAGAAATGTCGGACAAAAATAAATAAAAAGGTATTGGCATTTAGTTCTCATGGAAGTATATATTTATTGCACATAAACATTATTAGTACCGTGCCGTGTGGTTTCCGGTGGAGTAGAATAGGACCACTTCTACTCTTCCCGTGGATGTCGTACAAGGCGACTAAGGGAATACATTATAAAACGTCAATCAGGCCTCCCCAACCCGTCTGGCCAGCGCGGGGAGTGTAGGCTAAATCCTCCGTCTGTCTCCGGCAGATGAGAGAGGGTTGTGCTCCTGCAGTGGAGACAAAATAACCTGATGATGATGATTATTATTAGTACAGCCCTAAGTCACACCCCGGACACCTGAGCTACGTAGTATTAGCATATTTTTGTAGGTTGTTAGGGGGTGTATGTTTGTGTGAGGTAGTCAGTTACTTCCGCACCTTATCGCCGGTCACCAGCCAATAGGTCACTGATATTTGAAGGAACCCGAAAGTACATATATACATAATGATCACGCCCATCGCGACTCTGCGCATTTCAATATGTAAATATGAAGTGTAAACTTTCCATTTTTCCACACACATTAAAAGCGACTTTCCTTCGCCCACTTTTCGACCGAAAGTACACATAACTAAACCTCAGGTGACATTACTACAAGCTTACAACTCAAGTTGCAGGCTCTGCATGACTGATGTGACTCACCACAGAGTTCGTTCGGTTGACAATCTGGGACAAGCCGAAACGCGGCGAAACGAGCAGCACGCGTTCGGGCCGCGCGCTGCTGAAGCATTTAGCGCCGTAGCTCGGCAGCGCGCCCACTATGTCCAGATAATGCAACTTTGCCTGAAATCATAAAAAAAATACATGACTTCAGCGGACGCAATAATGACAGTTTCACACATAGACCACAAGGTAAAGTAATAAATATAAATAAATATGTGGAGACATTTCACACACGGCTACCATATCCCAAACTAGGCAGAGCCTGTAATATGGGTATCAGACAGCTGATATACATACATAGATATATAATATAATATATAAATAACATCCAGTCACAAGGCAAACACAAGTGCTCATCACAATAATGTTTGCCCTGGGCGGGATTCGAACCCGCGAACTCGAGCTTCGCAGGCAGGTGTACTACCGACTAGGCTACGGGGCCGACTAAAGTAAGTCTACAAACAAGGGCGGTAAGGCTGACTTTTTGTGAAAATGTAAGATCTATTGTTACTCATTATCATAAAATTACATGTATCATACAGGAAGCTAAGCTAAAGCTATACTGAACATATTTTCTACTCTGCTTACACCTTTCACACCCGTTCACATATAAATCTAATAAGTATATAAATCTTTTCATTTCTTGCTTGCGATGTACCAAATGCGGCCGTGAGTCATTTGGTGGCCTCACTGACAATCAGCGCTGCAGCTCTTGCTACAGCTTAAGCTGAGCTGGGGACCCTTTTGGCGTCACACTACAACACTGTGTCATTTTTTTTCTGTTTTGTTTTAACGGTTATGTAATTTGTTTGCTTCTTTTTTTCATATTTACGAGTACGTCGTCAATTTTAATTCCTGTGTTGTATTTGTGCTCGCTAAATAAAGTCTTATTCTAAGGGTTGAATGCAACCATACCGCGGTATAGTGCAAAGAGAGTAGAAAAGTAGCTAACTATAGTCGGAGCCATAAATTCAATTAATGCTTTGTTTAGAGTGCGATGATGATCATCAGTAGCTTCGTCTACCGCCCAATGATAACCTGAGGGTGCAATGGCACAATAATCAGAATTTTCTATTCACTTAGGACATTTAAGTATAATAGTAACGGTGTAACAATCGAAGGCGAAAGTAGTTTTCTATTACATACGTTACTTTCTATTACATATGCCGTGTGGTTTCCGGTAGAGTAGAATAGGACCACTACAACTCTTCCCGTGGATGTCGTACAAGGCGACTAAGGGAATACATTATAAAACATCAATCAGGCCTCCCCAACCCGTCTGGCCAGCGCGGGGAGTGTAGACCAAATCCTCCGTCCGTTTCCGCAGATGAGAGAGGGTTGTGCTCCTGCATTGGAGACAAAAATAACCTGATGATGATGTCACTTATTGAATGTATACCTGCAGCTGTGTTAACTGCCTCTGGCTGCCGGTCATCTGCGAGTTGAGCTTGAGGAAGTGCGCGATTAGCCGTCTCAGCTCTTTGCGCTTCATGCTCTCCAGCAGTCCGCTCGGTACAAACCGCTCGAGGCCGAACTCTCTCCTGGAATTACAAAATAAATAATTTTTCTACTGATATTTAAGGAGTTTGAAACACTTGTCGTCGTTATCTGCGTATCGTCATCATCATCATCAGCCTAATACGTCCACTGCTGGACATAGGCCTCCCCAATAGAATACCACTTTTGGTGAGTTGTCCATTGGAGGATTTGCCATGATCACCATGCTTGGAAGGCGGATTGGTGATCGCAGTTATGATCTCACACAGGAAAACGCTGCTGCCCGTCCCTGGTGCAATCCCTTAGTCGCCTTGACGACACCCACGGGAAAGATAGGGATGGCCCTATTCTAAGCCGGGAACCACACGGCAAATCTGCGTATCACTACCTAGTAATATAAATGGCTTATTCCAAAATGGTATCACCGTCCACCAAACATATTTAGTACCACATAACTATTCGTTATTTGTCAGTATTCAAAAATTTACATTAACATCTCATCAAACGAGTCTGTCATAAGAAATATAGTAGGCCTATGTTTTGGCCCGTGTCAACGGCCTCTGGCTATCTATGACTTGACCTCGAGGAAGTCTGCAATAAGTCATTTCAGCTCTTTGCGCTTCATTCAGCAGTGTAAACGAAATCAGTCTTCTATAATTGTCCACCTCTATACATGAAAAAAAAGCCTTCATTTACAAACAGACTTTCAGAGTAGTTCAAACAGAGAGTGGCTCTGGTTGGTATGGCGAAGAGGTTTACTGCTCAGTTACTCACTCAACAGCCTTCACCGTGAGCTTGGCTGGCGACATGTTGTTAGCCAGCGCGTGTTGGTGCATATGCAGCGCCGCGAGTCGCAGAGCCACGTCAGGCTGCAGTTCTGGAGAAAACCTGAGAGTGGACACAGTAATTTCAATGAGAAGTGACCGAATATATGTTTATTTTAATGAACTGGAAAGTTTTCGGACCATTAAACAAATGGACAATCCTAGGATAAAAGTGCCCTAGTATGAATTGGGTCTTCCCGCTATACCACGTCTCAGCCTTGTTGTATTTGAAAGTGAAGCCGGGGTTAAGCATAAGACTACTCATCAGAACAGAAAGATTCCTGTTATCCCCACTGCCGTTTGTCGCACTGGTTTTATAAATTCGATAACCTGACAGGTACCAATCTCAATCCTTTTAGGATTCTTCTGAAGCAACCTGAATTGAAATCTTGCAAATTGGTTTTTTGTTACATTACTTTTGTTTTCAACTAAATGTATCAAATTTCATTAAAAGTGACCTCTCCTGCGCGACGTCGTTGCAGCACTGCAAGTACAGATAGTCCAGCGCAGCCAGGTCCCGCTGCGCCAGCTCCGCCGCCGAGGTCGGCATGAACACCACACGGAATAGACACCGCATCTTGTGAGAGCCCGGACGAGCAGCGATCTGCAATTATGTGAAGAAACCGATTTAGTGGAATAGAAGTTCAGCGATAAAGTTTGACTCTCCGAGTTAGACTTTTATTATCTACAAGGTGTGCCAGACCACTGATATAAATGTCTTGGCCAAAGGTAAAAAATTAGGTAAGTAGTACCAACTACCACAGCAAATGTATCCCTCCCTCTCTCTCTATTCCTTAACCGCCGTCCCGTCCTGCTTCTCTTCACCTCCCACTCTCTTGCTCTCTCCTTCCCCCCCTCCCTATTAGACTCTCACTCCTTCTTCATAAATAAGGTTAACCCTTACCCTAGCTAAAGATTCTTTTGGATCCAACAGCGTGAGTTTGTTTCTCCTCACACTCTTGACATGCTCCACGACCAGACTGAAGTGTTCCTCTGCCGTGATGCACAGCTTGTCCTTGAGGCTGGTCACCACGTCGGCTACCGTCGTTGTCGTGTCGTATTTGAACGACTTCGTTTGTCCGTTCTCTAGGAACACTTTGAGCACGTTCGCCATGGGTGGTAGACAAAGATCGCCGAGGGAGAAAGCTGAAGGCTGGAAGTAAAAGAGCAAAAATTTAATAAGAGCAAAGATAATTCTTGTGCAAGGTTGTAGAAATGTGTGCTCGTAACAGTCCACGATCTGCACTCAACTCGTCTGCTCCAATGTTCGACAGTTCTGCGACAGAATGGCCTGCCCGATGCCACTTCAGCATGCTAATTCTTTCAGCTATGTTCACGCTTTACTTCTTCGTCGAATCACCTCATTACGGATCATATCTTTTAAAGAAACTCCGAGCGTATGCAGCCCTTTCCATTGCAAGTTTACTTTCTGCGCTGTAGATCATAAAAGGCTATGGATAAGGATTGAGACTTGTGGCAAAGGAAGAAAGAGGATATGCTTACAGGATACATAGGCGCTCCATTCAGTTGCACGGAGTCTGCAAAGCGGACCCTGGGCGGGCGCGCCCGCAACCTGGCGCGCTTAGCGGCCGATAGAAGCGCGGAGCGGCGCGCGGGGTTGCCGCTGCGCGCCGGCTGGCACACGCGCAGCGTCACGCTCTCGGCGCACGCGCGCACGGCCGAGATCACGTGCTCCCGCGCCGCGCAGCTCACGTCCTCGCCGTTCACACATAGGATCTGGTCGCCAGGCTCCAACTGTAACGTTACATTCAGAAAATTTAAGAGTTAAAGACTTTGAGAGCAATTTAAGTCCTAAAAGCTCTCAACGAGTTCACGATGGCTAGAACCTTGTGTTATATGACAGTGGACAGGTTCTGACTCAGAATATATTGTTGCTGCTGAGCTGCAACGCTTGTTAACCTATTTGCTAGAATTCAGGCATTTTATCGTCTCTATATCAGCAATACCAATAGACCCAAGATGATGCCAAGCAACCGGGGGCTAGGAGATTATGGCAAATCCCCCAATGGACAACCCACCAAAAGTGACATTCTATTGAGGAGGGTTATGTTCAGCAGTGGACGAAATTTGGCTGAAATGTGTAGCGCTGATGTTAGTGCGTAGAATGATGGCGTTACCTTGCCGACACTGGGCGAGTTGTCCGTGACGAACCGCACGAGCACGGGCCGCTCGGAGCCGGCCACGAACCCGAAGCCTCGCTCGGGGTCGCGGCGCAGGACCACGTCGCGCGGCGCGGGCGGAGACTCGCCCCACCCGCCCGCGCCCTCCGGCGCCACGTACGTCGTCGTCTTGTTCACGTGGCTGTCGCAGAGGAGATATAGACAAATTAGGTACCATACAAAACCAAATAATGTTCTGGATTTCAGGAAACTCTTGACTACCCTTCATGGGCGAAGAGTAGTCAAGAGAGAGTTAAGCGCGGATTCAGAATTAATATACAGAATGTACAGGCGAGTAACAAAAAGAGATTTTTCAGTACAAACAAGAGGGAGCCACGGCCCCTAGGCCTCTCACGTAGATCCACCCTTGCTAGTCTCAATTACAAGGGTGTTAGCTCGCAGCTGGGCTCCGACCACAAGCCTTTCCAAAATCAAAATCAAAATCGAAATATTTATTTTAAAAATTTCAATACATTATTCTCTTTTTGACGTCAAATTCTGCCTAAAACTACTCCACTTCCACCTGTATAACTGAGGGGAAGAAGTGGCAACAAACCCAACGGCACAGGGCCCTACCTTTGATTTATCTTATTCATTACAATCATTAAGTCTACCTATGCTGAGCCATCAAACACTCCATGGACTTTTATCATTTAAGTAGTCGTCTAACTTATAGTAGGCTTTCTTGCACAGATTAACTTTTATAGAAGATTTGAATTTGAATTTTTGTTCAGACAAGTTAATAATTTCATTCGGAACCTTATTGTGGTAACGCACGCACAGCCCCACATTTTTTTTTTATTGATCTTAGACAATCTAGAATGATGTATTTGAATTTTATTATTATTTCTAAGATTTAAATTATGCCTCTCATTATTTAAGTTGAGTAAAGAAAGGTTCTGTCTAACGAACATAATGTTAGCGAATATGTATTGACATGGCACCGTCATTATATTTATTTCCTTAAATAATTCTCTTAGAGAATCACGACTACGAAGCCCGAAAATAGATCTTATTACTCTTTTTTCCTTCTGATTACTCCGCATCTGTGTGTGCACATAAACTATCTAGAGAGGAACAACGTTATACGTCTATACATAAGTGCTTCTCTTTCTAACCGGCTGCTACTACGCAGCGTGCTAATTGCGTTCAACTGGCGAGGGAGATGTGTGTCACTTCTACACACATATTTTAGTATTCTCTGGTACCACATGTGCCCATATACAAAATAACAATCCAGAATATAGGGGTTTACTAACTTGATGTAATAGGGTTTCCCTCGAGAGTCGAGCGCCTGCTCCCAGCCGTAGGGCAGTTCGTCCGAGTCGTCTGATTCGTCCGGCTCTTCCGGGTCGGTCCGGCTGCTCCCGCTGCCAGCGCGGCTGGCCGGCCAGCTTTCAGCCGGGGGTAGCCAGCTTGCCGTCCGCGTGATATGGCTGCAACAAAAACGTGATAGTTAGTTCGTTTATTCGTTCGTGATAAATGAATCAAATACAAATACAAAAATCGTTCAAAATTATTATCATCATCAGCCTATATACGCCCTGTGCGTTCAGTACAATAACGCGCTCAGGATGTTGTTAGGGCTGCCAAGGCACTGCAGCGCTTCAGGCATGTTTGCAGAAGCTCGCATCGATGGCTTTCATGCCATCTTGAGAAAGAGAGCCGCCTCGATGCTAAGCCGTGTCCGCAGCGGCACCAACAGCATCCTACGCGTTATAGCGAGCCGAGTGGACTGCCCCATATTGTGTCACTCGATTCGATTACACATAAATAAATGAATGAATGTATGTCGTAATTTATAATTTTAAATTTTGTGATATTTTAATGTTTGTATTTTTTTAATTTTTACTATATTTTTAAAATCAACTAACATAGTTTAATACTACTACTAACAAAAATACGGACTAATGTCTGAAATATTTTTTTTGAATTGAATTGAATATACGTCCACTGCTGAACATAAGCCTCCCTAGTATGTCTACTAGGGAGGCTGTCGCTAAAGAAGAATGTGGCAGTGTTGCCAAGCACAGGGCGTAACAAGACTCAATTAAAAGCATTTCTTCTGGATAAGTGTTGTTACTCTGTGAATAATTTTTAGACTAAGATGCCACTCGTAGTTGATTTTATTCATATAAATATGACATCATTTGCATTATTTTAATTTTAATTGTTATTATGGGCAAATATCTAATTTTTTATTTGTTAATATTTTATTGACATGGATAATTGTTTTAGATTAGGTTTATAAAATTGTTAGAATAAATTAAGATTCGCACACAAGTCATTGTTAATGAATAAATAAACTTGAAACAATAAAACAATAAAAAATAATGAAATTTCATAGGTAACACACACATCACCGCTCCGATCCATCACCAACACTCACAGTACTAATGATGATGATGAGTAACGTCGGACAATCACTTCTTAAAATGTCCACTTTTGCAAATGCCCTCTTCTGTAATTCCACCCTATTTATAGGGTTCCGTAGCGTTTCAAGAAGTTGTCTTTGTCCAACGAAACGATAATTACAAGTACGGAAGTTGTGACAAAGTAAAAAAACTTTTTACACAGCCGACGACGACGTTCGTCGAAAACAAAAACAAAACTGAACGAAATCACGACTTATCCGACTCATAAAAGGCAAGGGCTGTAACAAAACTGAACGAAATCACGACTTATCCGACTCATAAAAGGCAAGGGCTGTAACAAAACTGAACGAAATCACGACTTATCCGACTCATAAAAGGCAAGGGCTGTAACAAAACTGAACGAAATCACGACTTATCCGACTCATAGAAGGCAAGGGCTGTATGTTTTCAACCGACTTCAAAAAAGGAGGAGGTTCTCAATTCGACGGTATGTTTTTTTTTTTTTTTGTATGTTTGTTACGCGATTACTCCGCCAATTCTGAATGGATTTTGATGGTTCATATTTTATATGGTAGGTCATACTTCAGAGGTGGTCCCATATAAATTTTATCGAAATTCATTCAGCGCTTTTTGAAAAATCAACAAAGACACAAATATAGTCTTAGTATACATAGACGCATGCTAGTTTGGTGTTCCCTTCAGCCAAGGATGATGCATTAAAACTATGGATCCATCATATTAAGTTGAAAGTAAAAAGTATAATCGACTCCTTCACACATTTAATAATGGTCATTGTACAAAAGAGATAGGTATATTGAATCTGTATTGTTTAAATATTAGAATGTCTCCACTTTTCCACGATTCCACGTGAACAGACGCCATCAGGCTTCATTTTCAGTGCATTAAATAACTTTTTAGTATTTACTGGAACAAATTATGGACATATTTGTTTAAATCAACTTACCGATGAAAAGATAATTTGTAATTGTTTTCCGTTAAAACACCAATTTGGCTTCGACAGCCCACAGCAGCACATGCCATAGTTATTACAAAAGCAGGTTACACAGAACATAATAACTAACGAATTAATCACGAAATTTACGAAAAACTAACGCAACCAAAATGGTATTCAGCTGTATACCAAAAGCTTTCAGACGTCAAAACTGGTGGCCCGCCGGCTTTCAAGATGACGCGCGTGCCAATTATTATCTCTTTTTTTCTCAGTAAATGCTACCATATATATGACAAGTATGAAGTATTTATTTCAGGTTTCAACTAATAATGAGTCATCCATGGTTTTACTGCTTTATCCTTGCATTCAACAAAAGTTGTGATGAGGAATTTCAATATTTTTTTAACTGTCATTAGCTAAGAACAAAGAAGATTGTATGTATTTGTAAGGAGCCTTCATAATAATTATACATTAATATCTGTTCTTAAAGAAAACGACCTATTTGTTGAAAAGATTACACAAGCATATCATGTTTGTTAAAGGTTTCTCACTGTGGGGTCGATTTAAAAACTTGCCGCATAGCAACTAACCGAGTCGATCTGGATTCATTTGATAAATGCTCGTGTTGCAAGCCAAGACATTGCTCTTCGGTTTCGATTGATAAACATTTTGAATCAAACTGAGTCGTTGAGCATGACTTTCTGGACTTTCATTAAGCCTTGATAAGTTCTTGTGTCTAAGAAAGTCTATAGGCCCGCTGTTCAAAACTATCATTTGAAATATTTATAGCATTTCTTTCCCTACTTTTCTTTAAACAATCTTTCTTCTCGTCACTAACTCTCGTCTTCCTAACGGCGCTGTCTCATTTGAGCAGCGCGTTTTAAATAAACAAAATACACTTACTTCCCACTAAAAAGTAAAAAATAAAATTATTTTTTAGAAAAAAACAAAAACCGACTTCAAGGCTGTACCTACACGTCCAAACTTAAACTAAAAAGTAGAAAATAATATTTTAATTACTTCAAAGCAAAGAGCATTAAGGGACAATCAACGAAATTATTGATACTTATATACCTATTTACAATTTATAATAAGTTATTTTTGGAGTCGGTGCCAGCCAAAGCAAAAATAAGCTTAATGGATACCTCACTTCACTCAGGCATATCCCCCCGTGTTGCTTAAATTGTTAATTAAACTGTCCTTCTTGGCTGGCACCGACTCCAGAAATAACTTATTATAAATTGTAAATAGGTATATAAGTATCAATAATTTCGTTGATTGTCCCTTAATGCTCTTTGCTTTGAAGTAATTAAAATATTATTTTCTACTTTTTAGTTTAAGTTTGGACGTGTAGGTACAGCCTTGAAGTCGGTTTTTGTTTTTTTCTAATCCTCTTACTAGAGAGTAATGTATATATTACTAGCTTTTGCCCGCGACTTCGTCCGCGTAGGTTTCGATATTTACACATCTTCACTGCTTTTAACGAGTAATTTGATTTCCTGTAGGAATGAGATGTTTATTCGTAATAAAAACTTTACAATGTACTATTCCAGGACCTAGTCTATATGTGTGCCAAGTTTCATCCCGATCCGTCCAGAGGTTGAAGCGTGATTGAGTAACAAACATACAAACTTTCGCATTTATAATATTAGTGGGATGGGATGAGATGTACCTAGTAACTATTAAGCGATTCGCGGTGCTAAAGTCGTAAAATGTCCAGTGTCTAATTGGGTCCAGATCGTAAGAGATCCAAATTTTAAAGCGTACTTCTAACTCTTGAACCGTCCTAATCGTGGAATGTCTAAGCCGTAATCTGTGACAAAAGTAAGCACAAGGCATCGAACATGTAAATGCAATGCACTGAGCCATTGTCGTCAAAAGATTTTCCGCAAACCAAGCGCGTCGATCCAGCACATTTTCACGGCGACAATTTCATTAACGGCAGAGCCGCATGTCCCACATTATCGGCACTGACATAAATCAGGCCGGGTGCGGGGTAACAGGTAACCGGGTACCCGGGCGGGGTGAAATGTAACCGGGAACGCCGCGAGACAACTGCGGGGAATTGTGTCATCATTGCGGGTAATATTTGTATTTGAATTGCTTTATTTAAATTGTTTTATGCTCTCGCTGCTTGTGTCACGATCCGACAGGGATGTGTTCTATCAGCTTTTTGTAAAAAAGCATTTTGATTCAAATACAAGTAAAGCTGAAGATTAGACTTTTTTTTATTCCTGATGAGTTTACGCTTGACCTCAGTCTCACCTGATGGTAAGTGCGATGAGGCCTAAGGTGAAGCGCGCTTACCCAGAAGATGCCTATTCAGTCTTCTTTTAAAAATACCCAAATTGTACTTGTCCGGAAATACTCTTGTTTAAATGTTTATCAATGCAACTTTCTGGAAGGTGTATTACCTTCCAGAAAGTTGCATTGATAAACATTTAAACAGGACCTACGCAAGGTATCTTCAAAACTTGAAGAGTTCATCGTTTTTATCTTATAAATAAAATCGTAAACTTCGCGTGTCTGTATAATAATTATTAAGATAAGATTTACCTCCAGAGCCTTGTTTTTCGAACTCTGTTGATTTCGAGAAAGAAGGCATGGATACCAAATATATTAATAAATAATGAAAAGGAACTACAATAACTCCTGCATTCGCATTAACTTAAACCCGCATTAAACTAATAAAATATGGTTATCCCGGCGAATAGCGGATATGATAATTTAAATTATGCACACTGCATCTCGTTAACCCCACAGTGTTTTGTGAAAATCTGAATATTTGGAAAGGATTAAGATAATACTCAAGTGTACATAAGTTCAGAGACTTTATAGCAAGAGGTAATATATTTTCAGACACTGTACAAAAGGAAACTGATTAAATCATTAAATTGACGAAACTGAGGAATAAGGAAAATGACGATTAGGAAACTGACGAGTGAACGAAAGTGACGAATAGACGAAATTGACGAATAAACCAAACTGACGAATAAAGAAACTGAAAGGTATGCAAAAATGACGGATTAATAAAATGACCGTCTGTCATGACCAGCCTATATCTGATAGTTACTATTAATCGTCAAAACAATGTCTATGAGAAGTAACTTCTAACGTAACTATAAGGCTTATTACCGCTTGGCTACCTTGCCGCTGCCAGCGGCAGCTAGGAGCGGGGCGGCGAGCGGCGAGAACAAATGTACAAAAATGTTAGCAGCACGCCACGAGGCGCCGCAATCAGCGGCCAACCCTCCGCCTGCCGAAACCGCGCCGCTCACCGCGCCGCGTCCCGCTAAGCCAAAAGGCGTGGCCAAGCGGTTACTGTATACGGAAAACCCGGCGATCGCATTCTGTTTGGTGTCAAGCTGTAAACTTGCTAAAAAGTCCGCTTGATGACGTTATATAATAAATAATACAAATATTTATAAACAACGCTTCATTCAATAGCAGACGTTTTATAGTATTTTATGACATAAAATTATTTATTAATCCATGTATATGGCCACCCCCAATCATCCCGTGTGTCGCCAAGGCTAGGGACGGATAGCAGCGTTCTCCTATGTATATTAAGATCACTAATGCGATCACCAATCCGCCTGCCAAGCGGAGTGTTTATGGCTAATCCCCCAATGGATAACCTACCAAAAGTGGGATTATTGGGGAGACTTATGTTCAGCAGTGGACGTATTTCGGCTGCTGATAGAAAAACCATTATATTAAAATTAATCTGACGAAAAGCCATAGTATTTTCTATTTTATTTATTTTTCGAGAGGGTATAACTCCACTCCCCAATCGCTCCGGTAACAACCAGTCACAGCGAGCGACCGCAATATAAAATGTTTCAAAGCATTCAATACACATTCAGCAAAACTGCTGTAAGTTATAGCGGTCCTGTAACTGTTGTAGACTTATAATTCTGTGCATACAGTTGGCTAGAAACGACGTTATTAAAAGTTTATCTTATAATCTAGGCGCACGGCTAGTGCGCTGAGTCAAGTGCTAAAATAAAACGGCCACAAACACGCCGTGCACCATTTACAAGATCCGCTTCGAGCCATTTGACCCCCGGTCTTTAGTCAACACAACAATTATTAAATTAGAACTTAGTATCTCATACAGTAAAGTTTTTGGTGGTATTATCCCGCTCATGATGATAATTATCCCCCCCCCCCCCTGTTTGATGAGATTTTTTTGCGATATCTCCTTCGAAAACCGTCTAGGAGTTTTTCCATAACGTCACCGGAAAAAAGTAACGTTACATTAGTAACTAAACTAGTAGAACAAAATTAGTAACTAAGTCTAATAAAACGCAAAACGTATCTTACACTCGGGTAAAGGCACCATTTATGCAACATCTGACACTCTAAATACTACTCCGAAATAGGGTAAACGCACCGTTTTCGGCACATCGAGTGCCGATATTCGAGATAAGTACCATACCGGTAGGTCGTGGAGCACGTGTGGCAGGTAAATCTAATAAATTGTAAGCGGAAATGATGCGTCTCTCAATAATATAGAGCGAACGTGTGCAAGACGCGAAGACGACGTATTAGGTTAGGGGCCTACACGTCTTCTTGCGAGTATTTCAATTGACTCCGTAATCTGTTCCACGCATTAATAAAATGGGAGTAATTTAGAAGGATAACATCGAGAGGGAAGGAAATTTAATATGTAATGGCACATTTACATTACCTACTACGACCTACAGATACGGCGGACTAATCGACCGTTTAAACCGGACTAGTGTCAACTAACAACAGTCAGTCGGATACGACCGTCATATAGTAGACCCTACGACTACGAATACCGTACGGCTATTATTGCTGTCATATGAATAACATTTCCTTACGACAATATTACAACATATATGGTAGAACTTAACAAGTCCACTTTTTAGCTTTATTTTTATTGAACAAATTGATCATTATGCAGACTAACTTAAAAAAACTTCATAAATATCACGTCACCAAAGCCCTGAAAATAAAGTAAACGTTTTGATTAAGTCCGTACGAAAAATCTTATTTTCCATTTCATTCTAAATTATTTCAAAATAAAAACGCGTGGACTTGTTATTTTTTTTGCTACATACCGATGACATAATTGACATACAAATTCTAAGCTATCAAACTGCCGACGACCGACGCCGCCTGTAAGGCCGACGGATCGGCCACCGGACTAGTGTAAATGGAACGTCAGTCAACGAAATTCGATTGTGACGTCATATGTTCGCCATAATAGACGGTTAGACTAATGTAAATGTGCCGTAACATTGTCATGAATTATAGTCCTTCGGTCCTCGATAGTGTTCCAGCATTTCTAACAGTTCTATGCCGTTTACCTAAACTTGTTAGTAAAGGACGCAAGTCTTTAAGCGTAGTAATATTCAGTATTCTCTGCTATAAGGTTACGAATACCGACGGCCATCTGGCAAATACTGTACATAGTTCCTTATTTATATTTTTATTTCCAAATAATTTAAATTTCTCAATGTTTACTTGAATTTCACATTTCTAGAAAGAAAGGCGTTTTTGACAATTGTAAAATTTTCCACTTCGATTCTAGATCGAAGGAAAACTTCAATTTTCCTTATAGGTATTTTATAAATTATGATTACCCTAGTAATTGCTATTTACACGCATGACTATTTTATTAGGAGTAAGAAATGTTATGATTAAAAATAGTTAATTACTAACGAACGGTTTATTAATAAATACCATAGGACTTTCAGTTAAGGAGGGATCGGGAGGAAAGGAATTCTAAGATGCATCGAAGTCCACCAACCCTTCTTGGGATAGCGCGGTGGACTTTTACGGTAGGCATGTGCCCCAATAGTATGGATATATTATGAGGCTGTAGATTTTTTGGCTGCATAAATAAAATGTTAACTTATTTAGTGTTCTCTAGCTTCATTACTGAATAAGACTCTGAGACTCGATAAATACTCTTCTGAGATAATTAACTTTTAAGTTCTTGACATACAAACGAATGGAGTTTTCTTATTATTTAGTATGTATGTATGTATGTATGTATGTATGTATGTATGTATGTATGTATGTATGTATGTAATATTGTATCTTACTAAACTTATAAACGCCGGCATTACTCATAACAACATATTATTGAGTCATCCCCTATCGTACTGACCTATGGATATTATACAAACTAGTTACAAAAGTTCTTCTGTTCACAAGCCCATACATCTTTTAGTAAAAATAAACGTTGGATGGAGTGATTTCACTCTGAGAACACTTTATTATCAACCTTTTTCAGTTCATTCCATTAAACTTTTCTCTTAAGTTTGTTTTTAACGGAGTTGTGTGCTATCGCACCCAAGTCACTTAAGCAGGGATTTGTTGTTTGTGTTTGTTTTTGTTTCCGTTATGATTTTGTTACGAAATTATGTTTTGTGTGTTATGTTAAGTATACGCGGAATATTTCGTAAATTATCATCAGTCTCGAATAGAATCCTTATTATAACTTCTCTTTTTTTTTAAATTAATATCAGTATGAACTACTTAAATTATTGTAACTGCTATTATCAAAATATGTTACTCAAATTTGCTACTAGTTCATCATCATCAGGTTATTTTTGTCTCCACTGCAGGAGCACAACCCTCTTTCATCTGCCGGAGACAGACGGAGGATTTGGCCTACACTCCCCGCGCTGGCCAGACGGGTTGGGGAGGCATGATTGATGTTTTATAATGTATTCCCTTAGTCGCCTTGTACGACATCCACGGGAAGAATTGGAGTGGCCCTATTCTACTCTACCGGAAACTACACGGCTACTAGTTAATTCTTACAAATTATCTTAAATCAGTACATTTCAGACTAAGGGTCATACACGCGTCGGTCTTTGTAAGTAAATAAAAATATTGGCGTGTAAAACCCGTATCCTAAATATAATAAATAACTCTCGAAACAGTACTCGACTGGTGCCATATACCGAAGTGTGCAAAATTTAACGACATAAATCGCAGCCATCGTCGGAGCGGCACAGAACCGGGACCGGGCCCGGAACCGGGAACACGTTAAATGGAGTGGAACCGTTCCGATCCAGCGCCGCAGCTCACGGATAACCTAATCAAAGTTTGAGGAACTCCCCATGTGCGGCCCGATAGCAACTGGTAGTATAACAAAACATCTAGTACGAGTTATCTCGTAAATGTATTGCTTATTTGCCCTTAAAACTCTTCTGTAATTGATTTGAACGGTTAGGTGATATATTGGGATAACCATTTGACGTCTAATTATCATGAATGCCAAACACATATCAGTACTTGTTAAAAGTACAAAATGTCTTTGTAATTCGACTGATATATTATCCCAAATGCTTACGGAGTAGGAGAGACACGGCAAGACAAGGAGACATGGTAACTTCTGGATGAAGCCTTTACCCGAACAGAGGTTCCCATAACACCAGCGACTAAATATCAAAAAATATTTACCTAAAAGAAAGGAAACATAAAATGCCATTTTTTTTTAAATATAAAAGTGATTTATCTACTTTGTCACTACATATATTAAGTCTACATATATTATGTAACAAAGTAACCTGCGAAAAATTTCCGGTTTTCCTTTTCTTGCACCTCAACTGCGGGTGAAAAGCAACAGTTGCTCCAAATACAACGTCTTCGGAGATAGTCAACAAGCAGGAAGGAAGAAAGCTGAAAGGGAACGTCGATATTACTCAAAGGCCGTGGAAAGTAAATGCATGCCAAGCCAAGCAAATAAACACACCCTCTTTTTCCTTATTTCAGTTCTGGAAAACTTTGGTATAGTTATAATGGAAATATACTTGTACTAGTAAGTGTTATTGATAAGTCTTTTGCTCTAGTTTTAATGAGTTTCGGACATTCACTACCAAACTCACAACAACTTTGTTCTTACTCTTAGGGTTTAATTATTACGTTTCACTTAAAATCTTTGTAGCAAGGTCGAATTTTAACGCCCGGGTAAAAGGGTAAATGCAATTTACACACCTGAAACCCCGCAATTCCCAATTATGAAGGCAGAGCGCGAAAATCCAATCAACAAAACCACTATCCTTTTAGAAGGCGAAGCGACGCGAGAAATGCCGGTATTCAGAATAACGTAAAGGTAGATTAACTTAATCGTTAATAAAATCGGTAAAACAGGTGGCTTGCTCACTGTTCTTTTTGTCTAAATATGCATGATAATATTTGGCGAAAGCCAACAATTACTTTGTTTGGTCATTTTTTGAAACTGAACGAATGCAACGGATCTGCTGTATTAAATTAATTATAAAAAATGTAACATCGTTAAAAATCGATAATTTAATCCTATATAAGAATATTGGGCCATATTCTGAAGGGCACTACGTTAAAATTTGACAGCACTAAAATTGTAGATATCCCTGTCACACAGTGTTATATTATTATTATAATTTTATTTCGGAAACGTACATTCCATATACAATCATATGATTAGTAGGTAATCTAGGTCAGTAGGAAAAAATATATAATCAATAGTTCAATAAAAATATCAGTGAATTAAAAAGGTCAATTGACCTTTGAGTACAAAAATTAGAAATATAAAATGTAAATTGAAAATGTCAAGTCAAACTAACCTACCGAAAGCGCAGTCCAGTGGCTGGCAACAGGACACTGGTGCCTCCCCCCACTACCCTCATGATGCCGTTAGTGCTGCCGCAACTCTACTCATCACCGAGGCCACTTTCTTGCGCATGATCATGTGAAATCCGTCAGTGCGCGCCTCGGCGAACATACCTGACGTGCTGCAGAAGCGCGGCAGCCCCAACAACATCCTGAAGGCGTTGTTATATTGAACTCGTAAGGCGCTGTGTGCCATCTACGTATATCTCACCCATGCTCGTGTAGAACGGTTAATATTACGCCTTGAAAAGGGTAATCTTAACTTGTTCCGTGCAACGAGCAAAGCTACGGGCCAGCATATTGCTTCTGACCGCCAGCGCCCTACGTTCCCTCTCTATATCTCATGTCATCCTTTAATAATAATAATAATAATAAAATCATTTATTCATCTCTTCAAGAAATATACATACAATACCTCCGCCAAACTGTTTTGGGCAAATTTGTTGGCAGAAATTGCTCTCTTACTTTATAAATATCTATGGCAGAGAATACTAAATATCACTACGCAATGGTAAATAGCGCAGCAAATTACAAAGCTTTTAATTTTGATATTAGCACAAAAATCCTTCCTTCAGGTCCTCTGCTACGACATGACCTAAATTAACCTCATACCATGGAGCTAAATAATTGTTCGTACCTCATAGTTTCACCTCAAAGTTTTCACCTTAAATTAGATAACAGATGCACATTAAAATCATCTGTTATCTAATTTAATAACCAATTAGTGTCAATCCTGAAGGGAAAACTTTGAGGTGAAACTATAAGCTACGAAAAATTATTTTGCTTTATGGTATGAGGTGTATGTACTTGAACTGTTTGACTCTCATCAAGACAGTTCCGTACAGTATGACAGGCGGTACGGCTTGTAGAGTGCTGCTGCCCGCGGCGAAGACAAGGAGCTCTCTCTTCTTTGTGTTATAAGGATAAAGACGAATCTAATTTTAGCGCTGTCAAATTTTAAAATGTGTGGCTTCATAATCGGGCCTATTGACAATTTAATTTTTCTTTTCAAATCGTGATAACGGTAACAACTGATAAAATTAAACTTCCAAAATAAAATTAGTCAACATATTATGTTAAAGCGAAAGAGTTAATATATACTCCAATCATCTTTTCCACCGTAACGTGTGATTGACCTATAAATACCGGTTCTGGTGAAATATCGGTTCCGGTGGCAGGCGTTAATTAAGTACTGTAACGAAATTATCTGGCGCGGAGAGCGTCGTCGTACTACGGCGGACGGCGGTTCCGGATAACCGGATATCGAATTATCCGGTTGGACTGTTCTACCTACGTTAACGAAATCTAATACCGGTAACCACGATAACTACCCATGTTAGTATGTTTATTTATAAGCTATACCGATATAATCAGTTAATTTTAGTTTTCAAATAATATTTTAAATGTACATTTTTAGAAATAGTATTGCATAAATGCAGTATTCACACATATTACTTGACAGCTGTCTGATACAGAAGAAAATGCTAGTTTGGGATAGACAAGTACTTAGCGTAAGGAACAAATTACGACTTTTCAGAAGAGCCACCAAATTTTTTATTTTATTTTTATTAATTCATGTTGAACGACCTTTTGCTTTTACACTATTGAAAACAGCCAAAGTTTCTTAATTTTACTAGATAATTATCAAAACATACTCAAATATTTAAACTGGATGGTTTATAAATCGTTTATTAAGCATATTCATATGGAAGTATTAAAGTCCTAGCATATTAATTTGTAATATATTTTTTTTAATTTATAGTTGGAAAGAATAATGGGAAACCACGTCTTTATTAATTATTTCGATGGCTATTAGAATTTCGACATTGAAGTACTATCTTTATATGTAAATGATAAAGGGCTTTCAATTGGCGGTAATGTACCTACCCCATATGGAGAAAAATCACTTACATTCTGTTACTTTTTTTATAAATATTTTTAGCTACATACTTTTTAGTATCAGGCCACCTAGTAGCTAAGTCAGTTTGAAATTTTCGGATAAGTAGATACTTTTTTGTTTCACCCTTCACCAGCCGTATGTCCACTGTTGAAAACAAGACTTCCCAATAGAATGCCTCCTTTGGTGGTATGTCCATTGAGGGATTTGCCATAATCATCACGTTTGGTATGCGGTGATGCGATGCGGATTAGTGTTCGCAGTAATGATGCCCGTCCCTGGTGCAACCCCCTTGGAAGATTGGGGGTGGCCCTATTCTAAGCCGAGAACCACACGGTTTAATTCCATCATTGATGTGTATATATATAAAATATTTATTTATTTATTATCTATAGCTATGCCCGCCCGCGGCTCCGCTCGACTACAGAATCCGCTCCCCTTCCCACTTCCGCTCCAGTTTGAAAACTAAAATATCCGTAACTTTTGATTGTGTAAACCGAATTCGATGAAATAAAGTCTGTATATTTCTTCGAGTTAAGCCCTATATTTCTGTAAAAATTCCATCAAAATCGGTTCAGTAGTTTTTAAGTGGTGCGCGCACAAAACAGACAAACAGACAAAAAATTCAAAAATTATTGAAATGTTTTCTATTACTTATCCTTAGACCCCTTTGCAAATATCTTCAATGTACCTACAGACACGCAAAGTTTACGTTTTTATTTATTAGAGATTGACACCCACGGCCTTCTATATATTCTTTCTCGATATTGATTTCTCTTTCAGTTAACAAATAATTGCGTTAGAGAAAACGGGCGCATGGGGAGCATTGTAACGGTGTGACGTATAACGAGATTCGTGCCGATTCGAGACTAAAACTGTTTCAGCTTTGGAAGCTTGTACATGCTCGTTGAGTGTTTTCCACTTATTTTCCTTTATTTTTTATTATAACGGAAGGTTTTAGTCTTATCATATCAGTCCTTTACTTCCACTGGACACAGGTCTTCCACATTGAACGCCACACACCCCTTCGCTCGCCACATCCAGCTCCGCTTTCAATTGATTTCATTCTGTCTTTCAATCAAATATGTCTTTTGGAGGACATAAGAAAAATGAAAATTTATAAACGTACTTAGGTCAAGAAAAAACTTAATTATCGGCAAGAACAAGAAAATAATAAATAATTATTACAAACTAGCTGTTGCCCGCGACTTCGTCCGCGTGGACAACTTAACATCACAAATTATTATGTATTTCCCGTAGGAATGGGATGTTTTTCCGGAATAAAAACTATCCTATGTCCTATTCTAGGTCCTGGAATTTCAAGACCTAACCTATATGTGTGCCAAGTTTTATCACGATCCGTCCAGTAGCTGAAGCGTAATTGAGTAACAATCATCCAAATATCCAAACTATATATCACAATTATAATATTAGTGGGATATAAACCTATACCATCATCATCTGCTAGGATAGGACTACTTGTTCAAACTGTACAAAGTTGTCGTTCCCCAGTGGGAATCGAACCCACGCTCTCTGGCGCTCGAGTCCAATAACCAAGCCGCTATACCAGCGGTCATTCAATTTAATATTAATTCACAGTTCGGGTTATAGGAAACCATTGCAATGTAGACACTATTACAACTACGCAAGGTATTTATTCATTACCGTACCAAGTGTAACCTACTATATGAAGATGACGCTAAAATACAAAATGGCGAATTCCAACGCGAACAAAAATGTATTATCTAAGCTTGATAGTCACCTAATAAAGTTAGGGGAACCAATAGATTGCTTTCATTGCTTTGTTATATTTCCGAACGCACTCTCTGCGGGAAAATCGCTTTTTCAGTTTATAAAAGGTTTTCGAACGCCACCCTGGGGCCTGCGTAAATATGATTGAAGAAAATGAAGATCTATTTTATGTTATTAAGTGTGACATTCATTCAGCTGCCACAGACACGGACAAGATACCACTTTGATTTGAGATAAAAATTCTTTTGGAATCCAATTATAATGAATACGGTCAATATTATTGGATTGTCTGTTCAATTTAAGTCAAGATCGTGTCGGGATACCGTCAAGAGCATAAATATGTATCCGAAAAATCAACAAATCTCTCCACTGATTTTTTGAAATTTGGTACTAAACGCATTATACTTGTACTTCCGGTTACTCTAAGGTTGACTGGAAGATGTCTCTAAGTGGAATAAGTCCGCCTTTGTACACAGTTTAATTCTTATTTTATTATTGTTGTTGTTGTTATTTTTGGTACAATAAAGCGTTTACATACATACATACATACATGCATGCATGCATGCATGCACGCACGCATGCACGCACGCACGCACGCACGCACGCACGCACGCACGCACGCACGCACGCACGCACGCACGCACGCACACACACACACACATACATACATACCGAAAAATCAGTCGACAGCCTCGTTGGCCTAATGGCTCATTGGACTGTAACATATAACTTTGTACAATTTGTACAAGTTGGTCCCGGTCTGGATGTTATTTTGTGAATTGTCCAAAACTTCCACAGTACAGACAAAATTCTAGTTTGGGATTAGATAAGTGTATGTATGTATGTATGTACGACGGCCGTTGGGGCAGACGAGTTCTGGAGTGGAAACCGCGGATCGGCACTCGCAGGGTGGGACGCCCCGGTGGACCGACGACCTGAAGAAGGTGGCCGGTAGCGGCTGGATGCGGAGGGCGGAGGACCGGATGTGATGGCGTTCATTGGGGAAGGCCTATGTCCGCTGTGGACTTCTAGGGGCTGACATGATGATGATGATGTATGTATTGTATGTAATATAAATTTATTAAAAAAAAATTAATATGAACACAATTTATAAACTTATGTCAATGTGACAAGGTACTTTATAGTGTGTATACATGTTTTTGCACCCCAGTATTGATCAGGTATGTAGGTTCATGATGAAGCGAACTCGTGTGGATCTGTGGACCACACTGCATCACCCATCGACTAGGAGTCAGAGGAGACCTAGCGGGGAGCAGCGCGGGGTATTGTAACGTATGAAACGTTAATATTTTAATAAGAGAAACAGCGAAGGGTCTAAATATTAAATAATACCTTATTTTAAAGTAAAATCCTTAAACATATTTTATAAAAAATTCTAAATCCCCTTTACAAAAAATCAATAAACAGACAAACTTCAAACACAGTCTATATAGATAATTCCGGCCGATACTTTGTTGCAAACAAGTGCGGGTCGCTCGGACGCGGCCGCCGGCCATCGATTCATTCACTCACACGCAGCCTCAACTGCTAGGCGAATAATAATTGGATAGTTTCTGGATCTATATTCCTATTTATTTCTTATTTTTCCAACAATAACTTATTTAAAAAGTGAAATAACAGTGTCCCATACTTGGGTAAGTGTCACATTTGATCATGTACTTAGTTTTAGTGCCTTGTAGAAGTAAGTTCGTTAAGGTCACCTTGACTGGACATCCTTTGTGTTCCATCATACTTTATCCATTGCATTATCTACATTACGTTTTACTTAATCTTCGTTTATTTAACCGCTTTGATTTGATTTTAATTGCTTAGATAATATTCAAACACTTTTGTATCAGAAAACAATAGTATTTTTATGTACAATGAGGGTAGATATTTTCTATCTTCTATTTTAAACATTAATGCTGATTTTAATTTATTTTGCTGGCTGAGCTACCGCCTTTGCTAGGATTTCCATCGATTAAGTATTTCATTGTAAATCTCAGTTGGAACGGTTGTTTTCTGTATTAAGATATCTGACTATGACTAGTAATAATTATTAATTAGATGCTAGATAGCAGTAATGGTTTATAAGTAAATGCTTGCAAATCCATTGTAAATATGTAATTTATGCCAAAGAAAATAACCTTTTGCCGAATCGCTATATGCAGGCTTAGCTATACTACCGTCTTGCTGCGGGTTTGCTTGCCTAATTTTAAATTGTATTTAAATTCCTTGCACAGCGATCTGGCATTAGGTTTTCGATCATCTCGCCTCATAATTACTGTAACTGGACTGCCGTATACCTCATCTCATGATTGCTAAATTGTAAATACCCACCCCCTAGCGTGATCGTGTTATCCTTGGCAGTCCAGGCCTAGATTGTTCATCTTCTAAAACCCACAATATTTAACAGGAACACCCTACGGGTTGAAGAGGTCGCACAGATACATTCTCCGTGAAGAAGGGCATGTGCAGTCCTCCCCTGGTTTACCTGATCGCCCTATACTTTTGACGACTCACCGGGTCATCACGGCGTGGCAGCTGATCATCGCGAGCAAGGGGCGTGCGGTATCTTGAAAGACAGCTCGACCAGTCTCCGATAGCCAGACCGACCTAGGCTTCAAACCTACGTACCCTACCTAGCCGGACAACTTAACTTAATAAACTGGAACCTTTTCATAATACCTAATCTACTTGTCTTATTTTGTTCACCCTACCACCCTAGACGATAGGTGACAGTATTTGTAACTGACAAATAATAATCGTCATTAAAATCGTTTAGAATAAGGTTCAAAATTGCATGTAAGAGTAAAATCCTGCGGAGAGCGGCATGTGCTCCACGATTATTATTAATTGTATTTGTCAATTCTGCTTCCTTCAGGGACACATTTTGTACTCAAATACGTGCATAATCTTTTTCTTTAGTACTGTGCCTATCTGTCTGCCCATAGAGGCAACACGCAATAACTTGTAAATGGAATTTAATATCGCCCTTATTCTCTAAAAGCTACGTCATACCTCAGTACGCCACCTATGTACGCCTCCAAAACCTCAACGAACTCAATAAACAAAACAAATGTACCCAATTATAAATTGTCACCAATCGCGCGAACTGAAGATTCCTGTGAGAAAATTCTCACCTGTTACAAAATACCTATAAAAAAATATTGCTAGCCCAGTTTCCCGAGGGGAACGGAACATCTGCGAGGGAAACTTGTTCCCCCTCTCCCCCCCCCCCTGGAAAAATTACGCCCACGCCGCGTCTACTGGTGTCACTTCACGTCACATCACGTTACTTCACGGCCCATACGGAACTTCCGGTTACATTTATTTAAGGCCTTTACTTAGCCGTGTGGTTCCCGGCCTAGAATAGAACCAGTGCCGGTTTTACACTACCAGCGCCCTAGGAGAGATTTCTACGGCGCCCCCTACCTTCTATCGAAACCCAAGAAGGCAAGAGTTAGAACAATTGTAAGAACCATTTCGTCGCTGGAAAAGCAAAATTGCTGACGCTTTTTTTCGGCACCCCTGCATATCTGGCGCCCTGCGGCGCAACCGCCCCCCCCCCTCCTAACGCCGCTACTGAACCGAACCACCCTCAATCTTCCCGTGGACGCTCAAAGCGACTAAGGGATTGCACCAGGTACAGGCAGCAGCGTTGATCTGCGTACAATAAGATCATTACTGCGATCATCTGTCAAGCGTGGTAACTATGGCAAATCCCAAATGGACAGTCCACCAAAAGTGATATTCTATTGGGGATGCTTGTGTTCAACAGTGGACGTTGGTATTTCGTGGTAGTGGGCGAGTCACTTGAGTGTGACTCGCCAAGAGTTTGTATTTTAGAGAATAAATAGCACTATATTTCATTCCAGATTAATAGTCCTATGAAAACAAACGCATTTGCGTCTCGAAAACAAAATACACAATAGATGGTGTTCCTAAGTGGACTGCAAAGTTTACATGGTAATACAAACCTGTTTTTGCTGCTGGTGACCCTTTCATGTATATGTTACCGAGACGTAAATAGCGTTGGTTTTCATAGGACTATGAATCTGGAATGAAATATACTGTACTGTATGCAAAAGTTGTGAACCCTTTCAAAGTAGTGACATCTAACTAATCACAGCCATTAGATATCGTGTCAGATGTAAGCTAAGACACAGGAGCCAGCGGTAGCGGAGATAACTACGTGATCTGTTGTGAAGGTAAAGCCACACTGGTGGTCAGTCTCATATTATATGGAGGACCCCGATGGATGAAAAGAGACTGTGCGCCTGGCTTGTCAAGCAGGCATTTTATTGCTTTGAAGAGTTCTTTCAGAACGCATTAACTTAATTTATTTAGTTTTAAGAATTTGTTTGACATTTTTATATTTATGTTAGTTATTGATGTTTAATTTGATTGTGTTTAATTTGCCTGTCTATAATTTGATTTTATTTAACTTGTGTAAAAAAATTATTTGACCTGTAACGAAAGTTATCAATGAAGTATGTCTATGTCTATAATGCCGAATACATGCGATACAGAATCGTACAACTTTTTCAACAATCATGATTTAGCTAATATATATTACCAGCTGTTGCCCGCGACTTCGTCCGCGTGAACAACTTAACATCACAAATTATTATGTATTTCCCGTAGGAATGAGATGTTTTTTCGGGATAAAACTATCCTATGTCCTATTCCAGGACCTAACCTATATATGTTTTATCGCGATCCGTCCGTCAATATAGAAATAGCTATCTCTGTAAGCTCTCTCTCACGTTTTGCGGCACCGAGCTACCCGTCACGGTGACATTTAATTTCCGACGGCAGTCTTTGTGACGCCCTTTCTTGTGCTCGCATTGACTGATACTTCTGCTTCATTATATTGTACGGGATGTGATACGATGATGAATGAGAAGACATTGGAATAGCCCGTGATGTTCAGTGTGAAAAATTACCTTAAAATTGACGCTTTCGTTTTATTTCACAAAGCTTCAACAGGCAGTATTCCAAATACTTGAGTTGACTTATATTGGTATAGGTTTCATCATCATCACTGCTGGACATATGCCTCCCCAATAGAATACCACTTTTGGATAGATGTCCATTGGGAGATTTGCCGTAATCACCACGCTTGATAGGCGGATTGGTGATTGCAGATAATGGTGGTATAGGTTTCTGTCCCACTAATATTATTAATGCGAAAGTTTGGATATTTTGATATTTGGATATTTGTTACTCAATCACGCTTCAACCACTGGACGTATCGGGATGAAACTTAGCACACATATAGGTTAGGTCTTAGAATAGGAAATAGGATAGTCTTTATCCTGAAAAAATGTCTCATTCCTACGGGAAATCCTATCCTACTAATATTATAAACGCGAAACTTTGTAAGTATGGATGGATGTTTGTTACTCTTTCACGTAAAAACTACTGAATTGATTTTAATGAAACTTTACAATAATATAGCTATACATCAGAATAACACATAGGCAACAATTTATAAAGATATTGTGTGAATTGTCCAAAATATCAAGTAAGTAGGAAATACATAATGATTTGTGATGTTAAGTTGTCCACACGGACAAAGTCGCGGGCCACAGCTAGTACATAATAATATGTGAGATTAAGTTGTCCGCGATGACGAAGTAACGGACAACAGCTATGGACAACAGGATCCGCTCCCATTTCCCACTCCCGCTCCCGTCGAAATAAATTAATCAATTCTTTCCAAAAACACCGGGCAGTAATCAAATTATTTCCTTTACTATGCTTTATTTGATTACAGATACGATTACACGAATTAGATTGTTGTAACGCTCATACATATGCGGCCATATAGGTAATCATATTTCCTCTCAGCTACGCGTCACCTAAAGCCAGAAACACGAAAATAAGAAAACCTCCCCCCTCACACTGAAAGAATTTTAATAAAATGTCTAGCAAGTGCACAGTCGACATAGAGTTGATATAACGTAGGTTTTACCTAAATGCAAAAGTATTTTTCAATTGACATTGTTTTCACAGCACAAAACTAGTAACAGAGAATACTAAATATTCCTACGTAAAGAAGCGACGCTCACCTCCCCGCCAGTTTAACGTTAGCCGGCATCCCGCTGGTACAAAGTTAGTACGTTAGAGCGCTATCGACCGGCGGCGAGAGATCGACACTTTAAGTTAGAAAGAGAAGCACCTATGTTGACGTATAACGTTGTCCCTCTCTCGAGCGACTATGTTCGCGCGCTCGGCCTTACAATAAGTCAAAGTCAAAATCATTTATTGCATTTGATTACACTTGGTACATTTATACACGTAATTTTTTTATCGACTACCGCTTCCTAGGTGTTAGCGCTGTGAAGAAGAAACGGCGCAACAAACTTCACGCACATCTTTTAAAAATCAAGTTTGCATACAATTAAAAAAGATTTTGCGAAGCTGAATTACTAACTTTTCTATTGGAAGTTGTGTTTATGTTTAGGATTGCCATCCTCCGGGTTTCCCCGGAATTGATCCGGGGAGCGTCCGGCGGGATTTCATTTGTAGTCCGGGTTTTAAAGTTTTCAAGTCACCTCTCGCCGCCGAAGTACCGCCGGGACGAATATTTTGTTTTGTTTCTTAACAATACATATTTAGTCAAAATTGTATGAATATAGAAAAACAACTATGTATTAACTAAAATCTATTTTTTATTTTACTGGGCAACTTTAAAAAAATCTGTTGACATGTCAGGGTTGTAAGTATGCATGTAATGGGACCGATTCTGAAGGCACACATTTAAAAATTTTGGGATTAGACAAGTATATGTATATAGGTATGTAATATTTATATAAATAGTAATCATTATATATGTATATAATAATAATTATTATAATCCTATCTTACTAATCCTCTCCTACTAATATTATGAATTTGAAAGTTTGGATATTTGGATGTTTAGAAGTTTGTTACTCAATCAGGTTTCAACCACTGGACGGATCGTGATAAAACTTGGCACACATATAGGTTAGGTCCTGGAATAGGATAGTTTTCATCCCGAAAAACATCCCATTCCTACAGTAAATACGTAAAGTGTTTTGGCAACCATTTGGAAATTGTCAAAATAAGGGTAAAACCGATGAGATATAATTCTATGAAAATTACTAGAGTTTCTTCGCCAATTAAGAGAAGAATTCATCAGTCGTAGAATTATAGAAAATCAGTATGAACCCTTTTTTTGAGAAAATCCGAAAGGTTGCCAAGTCACTTTACGGTCTGCTTAATTAGCAGGCAGAATAAGCAATGAAAAATACACACACATAAGCCCTATAAGCCCTAAACGCCCTAAACTTTTATGTTATCAATGATAACTGATAACTCAGAATTCCTAAACGTCAGATGCATCAACGCCAAACCCATATCTGAACAACAATACCTATTCCAACATAGGGATTGTTACTCGTAAAACTAGTAAGTACACCTGTCACATTGACTAGAGAATGAATGAATGAAGAACGAATGAATGAATAGAGCAGAACATGGTTTAAATTGATCTTATGATAGCGACATGTCTTTAAATTAACAATTGTAAACTAACAATTGTAATACAATGGTGGCAAAGTCATAGTCATTGCCGTAACGTGCAATATCACGCTCCATGCCATTCAAACTAGAAACATAATTTTGTTGTCACTTGTCTCACAACCACACCACGCAGCATCTTGCGTCGATGACTTTGTTATTTCTTCGAGATAAGGGCTACTTTCGAGTACACGGCGTGTACGAAGAGGTTGGATGTTAAAAGGGGAGATATGTTCCGTGGAATTGTGGCACCTTGTTTTGATATTCAGTAAGTAGCAACTATATTTAAGTAAGTATAAGTGGGTCGCCTAGTCGACTTGTCGGGCGACCAGAGGGCTGGTGCGTACCTCGGTCAGCGCATTAGCCTGGCCATTCAAAGGGGAAACGCAGCCAGTGTTCTGGGCACCCTACCGCAGGGCAGCGACATAGAGCTCATTTTTTATCTCTAATTAATTATTTATCTGTATTTTTTATTTATTTTTATGAGTGATTATAATACCTTATTTAAATTTAACAACACATTAAAGATAAACTTCATTGTAAAAAAAACAGTGAAGGTCATTAAAAACTAATTACGAAAAGTTTTGGGAATTTATTTTATATACTTACAGGTTGTTAAATTGTAAATTTTCACAAAAGTGTAAGAGGTCTCGTGGAGTTGACCTCGACAACGTATATTTAGTCTAAAATCCTAACTAAAAACATTTGTTCCTGCAGTTTTTAAATTGAATTCGGGTGCCGTGACGTTGCGGCTAAGAACAGGACCGCCCCCAATCTTACCGAGGGTGTCGTCAAGGCGATAAAGGGATTGCACCAGGGACGAGCTGCATTCTCCTGTGTATATTATGATCATTACTGCGATCACCAATCCGCCTGCCAATCGAGTGGCAAATTCATTATGGCAAATCCCCCAATAGACAAGTTCAAGTTCAAGTTCAAATAAATTTATTCAATATAGGATACTTGTACATGTACCACTTATTAAACGTTACAAACTATAAGGATATTATGTAGGGAGTATACATTGTATAATCCGTCGTCGTCACATTTCTTACAAAGGTCAGACACCAAATAACACTAAATATACCAAATTACACACAAACACACAATAATACGCAATACAAATAATAAAAGTACTGAGATGGACTAACACCATGCCGTTTTGTCGTCCAAGTAGTCACTGATCTTATAATATGCTTTCTTACACAAAATATTTTTTACCTTAGTTTTGAATTTATTCTCGGTTAAGCTTAGGATTTCTTCAGGTAGTCTATTGTAGAAGCGTATGAAGCGTCCTACAAAGGACAGCCAATCAAAAGTGGCAATATAAAATAATAATGGGGAGGCTGTGCATCAGTGGACGTATTTCGGGTTTCCTAGTTATCAATTAGTACCACCTCATACCCAGTTCGATGGAATCGACACTCATTCCATTAATGCTTGAACTGTAAACGTGTTCAGTCCTACCGATCGACATATACTGAACATACAGTTATATACTGGCGGATATTAAACGTCAAGAGCTGAACAAATACAGTCCAGCCAGTGTAATATTGATTTTGTACTTGTTTCAACAGATATATATTGCACCTATTGTAGGCATATATTCTTACCACTATAACTTTTGTTTCTTGGCATTTCTTCCCCTGCAGATGATCTCTTCTTTCGGTAGTGTATTTTTGGCTAACTCACAGGTCGCTCGTGGGTTAAGTAAAAGCACAAGTAGTCGATAAATAAAGTTTTTAAATTTTTCTGTTTTTTTTTTAGCCACAGTTCTATAAAAATCAATTTTCACTGTAGAATTTTTCATTATAATCGGCCAAAATACGTTCACTGCTGAATATAAGCGTAAGTGACAGGGATGTCAAATGTACGATTTAAATCGTATTGTACGATTATTAGAGTTTTTTACGTACGATCAATATCAAGATCGTATGGAAAATATACGATTATTAGGAGCCTGGAAATTTCTACTGAATATACACAAAGAATGTAAAAAAAATATGAAAAAATTTCCCCAACATGGTTGAAAAGTTTAACAGATGAATTTTGGGGAGGAATAAAGCGAATTTTTGAATAATCCAAGAGATTGGTTCAGCTTACCGTCAATCTATTCCATTAGCCACATTCTAGATCTGATTGTGAGAGGACATTTTGTAAGAAAAACCAAACTACGAAACTGTTTAGTCAATGTAAAGTGCTGCTGAAAAGATGTCAAAATCAAGATTAAATAATTAATTATTAATTCAAGACATGTTTTTATGTAATCTAATAAAAAATATTGAATAATTTAAACTTACGATTATTTTATTTCATTAGTTCTAAGAGAGTACGACTTTTTCAAAGTTGCTACACTGTTAGCGACGTGCTCAATATATAAATGTTAATTGGGACAAACCTACCTAATTTTATTATTTTGTTAGTAGTAAGAGGGTAGTTAATTATTTATATTTGGTCGACCACCCTACGCAAATGTCTGCGACCCGCAGTCCGCAGCTAATCGCCAGCCCAATCGCGCGACTACTCTTTGTACTTAATATCACGTGTATTTTCAATAAACCCTACTTTTGGGTATAATTGTTCGCCTTTATTCCACGAACCCGACACATAAGTAACATATACGATTTTTACTTTTTTTCATCTGACAGCCCTGTTGCGTGATAAGTCATTGACTGCTTCACGTTCCTTTCGCCCTTACCAGTTAAAGAAGAAATAATGTTCTACTGAGGTCTTGTGCTGAGTTCAACGAGCAGAGTTTGGGTTCTAGTATTGATTTGTTATGTAATGGTTCTAGTATACAGTTCCTTCTTGCCATAATGATTGTACGATATATCATAATTCCAAACATATTGAATACCTACACCTTGATATCTCTATATTTCTTGTTATAGGCGTAAATAATTAGTGTTTCTGCTCGTTTCCCACGTATTGGCTTCGAGATAATATTTGCCAATTAACCACAACGGAACAAAATGATTAGGAATTACATGCTAACATCGCATTACGAGGCTTGTGGTGTGTGAGGAACGGTTAATCTAATAATGAGAAACTTTTGATGTCCATGCGATTATTGCTCCTTTGGATAAACAATAAAGAACAAAGGAGTTTGCTAAAAAAGGCTCTATATAAGAAGTTTACCACTAAATCATATCATCAGCCGAAATACATTCACTGCTTAACTAAGCCTTCCCAATAGGATACCACTTTTGGTGGACAGTACATTGGAGGATTTGCCATAATCACAACGCTTGGCAGACGGATTGGTAATCACAGTAATTATATTAATGGCACGGAGACAATCTTAGGAGAACGCTGCTTCCCGTCCCTGGTGAAGTTCCTTAGTCGCCTTGACCACACCCACAAAAAGATTGAGGGTGGCCCTTTTCTTAGTCGGGAACCATACAGCTAAATCCCAAAATTCTAGGAGTTGTGTTGCTGAGCAATGACATAGTCCGATATGACCCACAAGGAGAAATTTTAACCAGAAATCATGTTGTTAGTATAAGAATTCTGGTTATATTAAGAACAACCAGCTCCCCGATTCAAACCACAAGTAAAATCTTGTTTAATCTTACACGTAGGTACATACAACAATGTATTTTCTAATTGAAACAATATGACGAACCATTAAAACAACCTTACATATCTTGTTGAAATAAATGGGCAGCTTGTTGAATCAAACTTGACTAATAATATATAATTTTCACATACTAGCGGATAATGCATATTTAGTTTTGACAAAACCCTAAAATACTCGTACATCTTATCTTCTTAGGGAGCCAGGAAGACCTGGCGACACTTCGACCCTTCAGGATCTTTTGTGCCAAACCCCTGACCACCAACGGTGCCCCAAGCCGATTTGGTGGACTTCACATACGCCTCAGAATTTCTTCTTCGGCATATGCAGGTTTCCTTATGATGTTTTCCTTCACCGAAAAGCCTGTGGTGTAAAATACATACATAGATTGCTAAAATAATTACCTCCTTTTGGCTTATCCGCCGAATCTCATGAAAATATACAGATAACATTGCGGGGTAGAAGGTAAGTTATAGGTACATATTATTATAACCAATGGGTAAATGCCCTCTTCTTTTATTAAAATAAATGAAAACAAAAAGTTCCAGCCCCTTAAAAAATCTTCCAAAAGATTGGATGTTTCAGCACGTAGAGAGGTAATTTCAATCAATTCGCCCAAGTCCAGTGGAAACCACTTTGCACCGGTTTTAAAAGCGGTTCGCACCGGATACATCCGGTAAATTTGTACGAAGGAGGGTTTATTCGAACGCCATAAACTTCGGGGCGGAATGAACTCGCTCCCTTTTGCGGGGAAGTTAAAAATGGTAGTTGGAACAAGTTGGAACTTAGAGAGTGGTACGAGAAAAGTTTGTGTTTTATTGGTATAGAGAGTTTACTTACTTTTTAAAATACCCAATCCATCTTCTAAGGAATTAGTATGTTATCCATCTACAGTTAAATAGTACGTAGGTGCTTTTTATTTATAAAAATAGGGAAAATCCTATAGTTTAAAATAAATACAATCCAATATCGTACTAGAAAATAGTATTTCTTCAAAGGCAAAAAAACATTTTGAGAATGTATCTTCTTAGAATAATATTATGTTATTTGTCAAGAGTCAATCTATAAAAACAAATTAGAATACTATATTTTAATTCTTGACGGAAGATACATTGTCTATGATCAAATGTCACCTTGTCTTTACAGCTTTACAGAGTACAATTTGTTGTCTGTTCATTCTAAGACTGTTTTTTTTCCTTCAGCAAGAAAGTATTTCTTCTAATATACTATATTATGAAATCCTATAAGAATTCTTGGTTCAGTGTAATTCACAATCATCCAAGACAATATGTCTTATTTCAAGAACTCTATAAATTGATGTCTGTAGATTTAAGGCTACATAAAACAGAATACCCCAAAATTCAACGTCAATGTTGAAAGTATATTTGTTCAAAATAATTACGGTTTGTTTGTTGTGTGCCAAATAAATACTTTTTCTAGTAGTTTCTTCTAACTTTGCAAACTTTTAGTATTTATGATTATTAATAGCTAGTTATTATATTAGCTACCCAAAGGTTGTCTGGAAGAAATCGCTTAAAGCAATAAGACCGCCTAAATTGTATTATTTGTAACTTTTATAACTTGTAACTGTATTTGTTTGTGCAATAAAGTGTATTGTATTGTATTATTCACTTACCGGTTCACTGTTTTGACATACGTGTTTTGTCCCCTGTTAAATCTGCTTACGATTTTTTGTGACTTTCTTTAGTCGAATATTCTACTGGCGAATCGCACCTTCAAAGAAGCTCTAGCGTAGTCCGCTCCATAGTCGCAGAGCAAATTTAAACTTGTGAAGCAGGCCAACCGTCAGTGACTACATTTCTCTTAGGCATGAAAGCCCAGGACCAAACGAATTTACAATGAATATCTGTACAATTTGATGGGAGAAACGTGTCCCATACTCGGCATGACAGACGGGTCCTATTATTAAATTTGTTCCTGTGTATAACGACTACATATATCACAGTGCTCCATCTGTAGACGTTCTAGCGAATTGATGAGCCAGTCACGTCGGTAAAGCTCCTTGGATAATCAGGCGCGGATTCAGAAGGTTCCGTGGGGGTCGTAATCCCCACATTCAAGTCAAAAGAAACGTTACAGCAAAAAAAAGTAGACTAGTTCAATAGTTACATCGTTATTTTTACTTCGCTAGAGCGTAGCCTAGTCTAGCCTAGTCTAGTCTAGCGCGGTGTATCTGGTGAAGGTAGGCTTGATAACTTATAATAAACTGATTCCCCATTTTGTAGCCAGTTAATAAATCAATGGTTACAAAATGGGACGAATGAGTGACTGTCTTCGAACAGAAAAGTTACATTTCCCATTTCGAAGCCAGTTACGAAATTTGGTTACGAAATGTATTTTTGTGCCTTATCATCATCAGGTTATTTTTTTTTTCTCCACTGCAGGAGCACAACCCTCTCTCATCTGCCGGAAACAGACGGAGGACTACACTCTCCGCGCTGGCCAGACGGGTTGTGCCTTATGCCCAATTAATAAAATCCATGTGAAACGACCATTGTTGGATATAACTCTTTCTACACACCAATTCTTACAACTTATAATTATCAATCATTCATAATATTACTAATAATAAAAGAACCAAATAAAAACAGGAATTTACAAATAAAAAATTCCGTCGTTTTTACAAATAAAAACTCTTTCTTATATTTTCTTAGAGATGAATCATAAACTGAAAACGACGTTTACGTCAATTATGTAGGAAGATTTATTTAATTTGGAATTTCTAATGAGACATAATTTAAAGATTGAAAGCGTTGAGAAAATGAAATCCACTAATGAAACGTTTGTTTTCACCTGACACAGATTCGCGACCACTAAACTACGACTGCGTCTACAGTTATAGGTAGTAACTGACTGTGTGAGGGCTGTCGACTAGGAATTTTCAATAATCACCACGTGTTGGTGCGAACAGCAATAGTCTTCTACACTGGGGTAGTGTTATGGTTGTCTTCTCTGTCGTCTGTTGTACTTTTCAACCCATTAATTAAAAACTACAGCACACTAACGCAATTAGGTTGTTTCTAATAATTTCATTTGAATTTTGGATGCTTCAATTTCATCACCAACAACCTTCGACGTCCACTACCATTTGCACCCAGCCGTCTTAGGCTACCTTCTTTAGGTCGTCGGTCTATCTGGCTACGTGACGAGACGTCCTACGCTGCGCGTACCGATATGCAGTTTCCACTCATCTGCCCCAACGTTCTGCAACAGATGTGGCCCGTTCGCTGCCACTTCTGCTTGACATTTCTTTCGGCTATGTCGGTAACCTTAATTCTTTTTCTCATCTTCTCATTGCGAATTATATCCTTCAAAGAATCACTTTAGTATTGTGGATCAGACCCAATGTCGGTATTCAGGTTTCTGCAAAGTAGTTCCGCCATGACTCGATGATTAATTTGATAACTGATGAACTTTTGTCTTTCGACCCTATGCAATACTTATAATGATCACAACAATGCTTCTGTCTTGACCCTGTTGTCCTATCCTATCCTACTTTATACTTATATTATAAATGCGAAAGTTTGGATATTTGGATGTTAGGATATTTCTATATTTGAATGTTTGGATGTTTGTTACTAAATCACGCTTCAACCACTGGACGGTTCGTGATGAAACTTGGCACACATATAGGTTCTGTCCTGGAATAGGACATAGGATAGTTTTTATCCCGAAAAACATTCCATTCCTACGGGAAATACATAATAATTTGTGATGTTAAGTTGTCCACGCGGACGAAGTGACCGGCAACAGCTAGTTATTTATATTTTGGAAGTGCCTTGCTACCTATGAAGGCTTATTGAAGTGGATGTACTCTGTTCTGAAGGTGAGCAAATCGAATAGTTCTTCGGAGTACTACATTACGGAGCAAACAAAACAAACATAGAGCTTTTTTAATGATAAATTAATATATCTCATTAAAATAAGGGGTGTATCCTTTGATCTCTACTCCAGACTCTTGCCAGCCCTTAAAAGTGTTGGACTCGAACCCAGTTCGCCTGTAATTAAGTTACCCCTCTAATTACTGAGGCCGAGGGTCTTAATGAGTGCGACTATCTACACAACCAGCTACAACTAGTATTCAGGTCATACGATAAATAAAATCGTGAAACTACAAGCAATACTCAGGGATATTTCGAAGGGTAACGAGGAGATAAAATGGGGGAGGGGAGAGAAAGGGGGGAAGAGGGAGAAAAGGGGGGATAATTGTCCGTACTTAGGGCAGTATGAAGGCAGTGAAATTCAAAAGTCTCACAAGGGATTCAATACTGAAAGTAAATGATTTATTGTACCCAGTAATATATAGATACGTAAATATATTTATAAAGGATAACTAAACTTCCAATAAAGTTGAAATCATCCATCAGACAGAAATCTAGTCTAAGTAAAGTTCATAAACTCGACTCGGCTTGAGACGAGTGATGGATATCGCTGCTTGACTTAATTTTGAGAGGAACATTATTCACAGGATTCTTTATCAATTTGGCCTTCAAGCAGGCAACGAAGACTTATTCTCTTGAAATCTGCTTTATCGACTTCTAGTGACGACTTTCCAATGTTATTCCAATGAGTTTAGAGGATGATAAACTAATGCATTAATAAGTCTTCGCAGTAGCGGCAGCGGCAACATACATATCCTATAAATCTAACTCCAATACAGCCACCAACCGCACCATCCCAGGTACGTAGTCCGCTGTGATCCAGGAAGTCTAGACCCCCTTTGCCCTATTACTGATGTGTAACGTCAACATGCACCTTTAAACAAATATTTTAACAAATTAGAGCAAAACGCAAAGAAATTTAATAGGTTTGCTTTACTCAGTTTTATGTGTCCAACAATATCTATCACTCGTCTCATTTTGCCTAGTGGCGCCAGAGGCCGTAGATTCGATTCCCACTAGAGTCAGATAACTCTGTACAAAGTTGGTCCTGTCTGGATGGTATATTTGTGAATTATTCTATCCTGATCGAATTCCTGTAGAAACTGGCGAAAATTTTAGTTTGGTGCTATTAGATAAATGTATGTAGGTATATATATGTAAGAGAAATAAAAAAAACATTTAACTTACTAGGAATGATGGAAAAAATCGCTGATAGACGACAGTAAGAAGATCGGAGAAAAGTCGACCGTGAGTAGAAGACAGCCACATCTTTTTGAATGAAACAAAGGCTCCTGAGCCAATCATGAGTTAGCTAGCAGAGGCACCTACAGAAGAAGAATACAGAACAGCACCAATATTTTTTTTTATAAGAATACCTACATTATTACAGTAGACTGCCCATTCAGTTGTCTTATCTTTTGTCATTGCATAAGATTTAGGGCCCTCTATAAATCATAAAGGAAAACTAAATTCGTGCCTGTCCTATCGTGCATAAGTGAACAATATCATCCGTATTGCGGCTACGTAAGGTGTAGTGATCTGCAATGTAATTACGTCGCGCGGTCGACTGTACCATTTGCATAACGCGACGCTTCTGTTGTTGATAACTGTATTGATTTATTTGTCTGTCTGTCCGCGCCACGTTTCCGGACAATTATGCAGGCTGGTTTGGAATTTATGATATTCCTTTAAAGGGTTGCCTTCATTAATAAATGTTTTATGTATTTACGACTAATGAAGTTCAGTTTCGGTATTCTTTTATTGCCGTGTGGTTCCCGGCTTAGAATAGGGCAACCCTTATCTTTCCCGTGCGTGTCGTCAAGACGACTAAGGGTTGCACCAGGGACGGGCAGCAGCGTTCTCCTGTGTGTGTATGTTAAGATCATTACTGCGATCACCAATCCGCCTGCCAAGCGTGGTGATTATGGCAAATCCCCCAATGACATCTAACCAAAAGTGGTATTCTATTAGGGAGGCCTATGTCCAGCAGTGGACGTATTTAGGCTGATGATGATTCTTCTATTATTATGACCCTATTAAATTGGGATTTGATCAAGTTTAGGGGTCATTGACCTATTTCGATAAGATCTTCATTGAAGTACTTATTACAAGAATATAATCATCATCATCATCATCACCATCATCAGCCTAAATACGTCCACTGCTGGACATAGGCCTACCCAATAGAATACCACTTTTGGTTAGATGTCATTGGGGGATTTGCCATAATCACCACGCTTGGCAGGCGGATCGGTGATCGCAGTAATGATTTTAACATCAACATACAGACCCTCCACCTACTATGGCCTTTCGACATCTAGGTCATACAGGTCGAATCCCATACACAGGAGAACGTTGCTGCCCGTCCTTGGTGCAATGCCTTAGTAGCTTTTACGACATCCACGGGAAGATTAGGTGTGGCCCTATACCACACGGCAATAATATATATAACCTAAAAATACTTTGTTATTTGAGAAATATCAATATTATAAAAGTAAAGTGTTTCTAGAAATCTAGATTTTTTTTTGCCACAACTAGTTTTTATGCTAGCTTATTGGCTAGTGATTTGGGCGCTGAACTCGGTCGCTTGAGATCGTGGGTTCGATTCCCACCGGTAACAGACCACCTTAAGGCAAGTTACTGCCTCACACATACACTCACTACTTACATATTAACTCATACACCACACAATACTTGAAGTTTATAAATCATTGTTTTCTATTACCATAAGTTATTTTATAAGCAAAATTACTTAGTTGATATTGGAATTGGAATAATAATTACTTACCACTGTATTACACGGTTCAGAGGTGGAGCCTGGCGACCTGTATTTACAGGTTACCATGTAACCCAGTTCAGGCACCAGACTTCACAATAATTTGTGAAGTAAATAAATAAATTTGTAATTTAATTGTAATTTGCCCAATTCCCATAATCCTGTTTGGAACAGTCGCTGGTCAATTCATTTTAGATATAATTTTATATGTCAAAAAAAATGTATCTCTCTTTTTGAGGCACTGTGACAATAATAGTTATAATACAAGAAATAAAAATAAACTTGTTTTACCAGGGTTAAGACTAAGTAAGGTCAGAAAATCGTTCACGGGGCAATGTATACGCTTCTACAACAAACTACTAGAGGAAATCTTAAATATGACGGACAGAAAGTTTAAGATTCACATTAAAAAACAACTTTGTAAGAAAGCCTATTATAAAATAAACGATTATTTGAATGACAAAGATGCCTGGTACTAATGTCAATTCAGCTTCGCAAAATATTTATTAATTGTATGCAAACTTCATTTTTAAAAGATGTGTTGCGTGAAGTTTGTTGCGCCGTTTCTTCTTCACAGCGCTAACACCTAGGAAGCGGTAGTCGATAAAAAAAAGGACGTTTATAAATGTACCAAGTGAGTAATATGCAATAAATGATTTTGACTTTGACTTTGAATAAAAGAGTGTATGTAGCATGTATGTACTTTCTTATTATGATAAACGCAGTATATTTTTTTAATCATTACTATCTCTTGTATCAAATTTGTAACGTATCTCAGACGATAAAAAGAAGAATAAAAGCTTAAGGGTAGCACAAGTCACAGTTTGAAAGCCTTTTGTTTTATGTCAACCTCTATCGTCGACTCTTTTCAATTGCCAGCGATTTGGCGTAATTTGAAAGGTAGTTTAAGTGTCAAGCTATTGGCTACTTGTGGAAAATGTTAACCCTTAGACGTAGTGGACATACATAGCCTTCCCCAATCAACGCCACCACACCCGGTCCTCCGCTTTCCATATCCAGCCACTTCCGGTCACCTTCTTTAGGTCGTCGGTCCATCTGGGGCGCGGCGGAGCGTTCCACCCTGCGCGTGACAATCTGCAGTCTCCACTCCAGAACTCGTCTGCCTTAACGGCCGTCAGTTCTGCGACAGATGTTGATGTACTACCACACGATATAATCATGAGTGAAGGGGGTCTTTCAGCTATCCCGCGCATTCTGTTCATTAAAGAGATCGCTTTGGGCATGATCGCATAAAAATAATCGCTGTGTGCCATAAAAAATTGCGGATTCTGTATTTTGTGTATCGACTCTTTACGAGGGAATGTAAGATTTTTGTTTGTTTGAGTAGAGCTACATAAAACAATTTGTCGCTTGTGCATTGCACCACAAACAAAAAAGCTTTTTGGGATCGTAGTGAAGTTGAGTGTAACTAACTAGTGATGTTTTCACGTGAATGGAGGCTTTCGCATGCAAATCTCAAAAGGAATCCTGAAAACTCCACTGATATTGTCTATGAGTAGCTCTTCGGCTCGTTAGCTAGCACCATCAAAAGAAAAGGCGTTTTTTATTATTATATTCTTTATTGCACATAAATTTTACAAAAAAAGGGCATAACATAAAAGTGTACAAAGGTGGACTTATCTCTATAAAAGATCTCTTCCAGCCAACCTTCACTGTGGGAAAACCTCAAACAAGCGGTAGGTCAAAAAGAATAAAAATAAGATGTGCATTGATATTGAAATTTTATAATAAAATATTGTACTATACATAGAATAAATGAATATATTATATACTAGCTGTTGCCCGCGACTTCGTCCGCGTGGACAACTTAACAATACACATTCTTATGTATTACGTGTTACTAAATCCTAAAAGAAATCTATTAATCTGGTTATGCATTAAAAATATTAATATACATAAAAAAACATACTATCCAATTGAGAACCTCCTTTTTTGAAGTCGGGTAAAAATTTGCGTTCCAGCGGTGGTTTCGCCCGTTGGACCACAGTTTTTTAGGTTTCCGTAGCCAAATGGCAAATAACGGAACCCTTATGGATTCGTCATGTCTGTCTGTCTGTCTAGACTACTACGTGTGTGTGTCTAGCTACGGAAACCTAAAAAACTGTGGTCCAACGGGCGAAAGTCGATTTGTCTGTCCGTCCGTATGTCACAGCCACTTTATTCCGAAACTATAAGAACTTACTATTGAAACTTGGTAAGTGGATGTATTCTGTGAACCGCATTAAGATTTTCACACAAAAATAGAAAAAAAAAACATTAAATTTTGGGGGTTCCCCATACTTAGAACTGAAACTCAAATTTTTTTTTTCATCAATCCCATATGTGTGGATAGGTCTTTAAAAATGATATTGAGGTTTCTAATATAATTTTTTTCTAAACTGAATAGTTTGCGCGAGAGACACTTCCAAAGTTGTAAAATGTGTGTCGTAAGAGAATGATAAAACTAAAATATATATATGATGTACATTGCCATGCAAACTTCCACCGAAAATTGGTTTGAAAGAGATCTAGTAAGTAGTTTTTTTAATACGTCATAAATCGTAAACCACAATACTATTATTAAAACATCGATCAAAGTTACAACGAACTACAATAACTTTTATATTATGTTACTTGCTGCTACGGAACCCTTCATGGGCGAGTCCGACTCGCACTTGGCCGCTTTTTTTTAAATAAAGTTGACATTTACATTTATCATGAATTAAAAGATTATCAAATAATCAATAATTTTTTTATATTTTAATATTGTGCAAATTAGGTGATATTTCCTTCCCACCAATTTGTCCTTTCCATATCCTTTCTTTCTTTCCTTCTCCATCCCCTTCCCACAACGTTGAAAACCCTTTCCCCACCCCTACCCTCTACCTACTCCTACCTCTCCCCCTTCCCTTAACCCACCCCTTCCTACACCCTTTATTTACCACTGCCCCCTCATTTTTCCTCTCTTACCCTAATCCCTCTATTCTTTTCCATCCAACTTCCTTCCCCTCCTATTCCCTTCCTATGTTGCATATCCAATTAACTGTACAACAAAATGTCTGTCAAACTGCTGGACATGCCTTCCCCAATGAATGCCACAACGCCCTACAGATCCAGCCGCTTCCGGCCACCATCTTCAGGTCATCCATACACCTGGCAGCAGGGCGTCCCATCCTGCGCGTGGGACGTCGCGTCCCAATCTAGAACCCGTCTGCCCCAACGGCCGTTCGGTACTACGACAGATGTGACCTGCCATTTCAGCTTACTAATTCTTTCGGTTATGTCGGTCACCTTCGTTATTCATCGGATCTCCTCATTACGAATCATATCCCTCATAGAGACCCCGAGCATTGCCCTCTCTATAGCTCGCAGAGCCACTTGAATCTTGTGGATCAGGCCCACCATCAGTGTCCACGTCTCCGCGCTGTAATCATGACAGGCAGGACGCACTGATTAAAGATTTTTGTCTTTAAACATTGTGGAATAGGTGACGTAAAGACTTGACGCAGTTTTCCGAATACTGCCCACCCTAACTGGATTCTTCTGTCAGCTTTTGAAATTGATCCTACCCAACTATATTGTCTGTCCTAGGCAGACGTACTCCTGAACAGCTTCGATATTGACATTGTCTACGATCACCGGTCTAATACAGGGCCACTAATTATCGAATAGCGAACTTTTTGTATCGAGACTTGTGGAAATACCTGAAATACATCAGCTAAAATAAATCTATAAATGAGCTTTAAAACATCTCTGTCACTTTCTGTCAAGTTCTTGCAACGACCAGTAATGTTGAACTACACTTTCATACAAATGATATGAAATGAGAGGTCAACTTGTATATCAGCATCCTGACATTTTATTGAGATATGACTTATACCAGTATGAGGCCCGAACTCAAAGCTATTAAACAGTGAAAAGCCGTCAAATTCTGTTCAGCAGTTTCCAAGATTAGCCCGTACATACATACATACATACAGACAGATAAGAATTTTTTTAATTATATTTTTGGACTCTACTGGTCTTCAGTAACGTCCGGGCAGTGAAATTTTTTTTTTAACTTCAATGTACAGATTCGCTTTTCTTTTGTTTTTTCTACTCTTTTATTATATGTATATAGATTACTACAGAATATTACTATACCATAAAGGTAAAGTCTGTGAGCTGTTAGAATACAATTTGAGTCTAAGAGGAGACTTCGGATATTTTATCGAGATAAAAACTATCCCATGTCCTATTCCAGGACCTAACCTATATGTGTGCCAAGTTTCAACCCGATCCGTCCATTGGTTGAAGCGTGTTTGAGTAACAAACATCCAAACTTTCACATTTATAATGTTAGTGGGATGGGAATATTGCATACTAAGAGCTATTTTACAGGAGGAGAGAAAAATGTTTAATTTTTTTACACTAATTGTTTTTGGGATTTGGATGACTAATTTAAAGCTGCGACATAACACATACTGCTGAATTCAGCTCATCGAATTGGCTAAGAATCATCAAAATAGTAAAATTTGCAGAGACTTGACACAGTCTACCTCTGTGGTACAAGGTTTAAGAAATATTATACTTATAATTAGTACAAAAGATCCATTTTAGACTTGCTATTTGTCTATTTCTTATTTCCACAGTGGCAACACTGCATTGGTCAAAAAACGACGTACGTCATAAACGTATGATCAGCAGGAAAATTGCGGGAAATTTATCGCTTTTAAAAATCGTTTTACAATCAGAACATCAGAATAAAACGGCCGGACCCCTGTCAATAAAGCCAGGCCCTCCACTTTTAAGGCCACTAAAACCCTCAAGCGCACACATTATGTACGTCGCAGGCCAATCATAAAATCAGGAAGACCATGATGCGCCTAGCCAAATCGTGATCTACCGCCATTTCATGATGTGCATGACATATATCAGGCGCATCGTTCGACATTCATCGTTTGCTATGTTTAGCCATATCGTTTTGTAGCAAGACGAATCATGTTTTACTTATATAAATTAGTAGAGACACATTTTACTGAAACACTAGATGGAGCGTTCCAAACAATCGCTCTGTTCCACGCAAGTAGCCACAACTCTTTCACATTCACAATGAAACTTGTGCAGTTACTACGCAGAACATTTAATTATTACTAAATATTGACGCTACGGTTAAATAATGTCAATATTTAGTAAATAATTAAATGTTCTGAGTAGTAACTGCACAAGTTTCAAAGTGAATGTGAAAGAGTTGTGGCTACTTGCGTGGAACAGAGCGATTGTTTGGAACGCTCCATCTAGTAGTACATAGAGATCGTTGACTTAAACTAACATAATGAAAGGCAAGAAACGAGTATCACACTTTTACAAATACTAATACTAAAAATAACGACTGTGAAAGTATCTATAAATCTATTATTACTTATTAATTATACAATGAAACAAATTATGGCATATTGAAATGGTTCTTCAACTGAAGTCCATAAATTTGAAACATAAGCCAAACAAACAAAAATATTTCAGGTGATTGAAGTGGCCGTCATCTTATTAAGATTCTGTGCAAACGTAAACAAAGCGCAGCCAGCGCCTCCGGTGGTGTTTTTTACAGCTATTCTTCGATCTGCCTGATTTTTTTGATCGGCCCGCGACATATACATACACAAACACAAACATGTTCACATTTGGCCTACACTAATATTTTATTCATGACGCTGTAAGGAGCCTCTCTTGAGATTTGGTCAGATTTGCGATGTCTTTTTCTCTTATTTACTCGGAGTGCTGATGTTATAGCCTGATATTACTTGTAACATCAAGATAATATATAAAGAAGTACTATATATGTATACATAAATAAATATTAATATTAATGCCAAATATTTACAGAAGCCAGTAAACAAATATTTTAAAAGAGCTTACATAAAGTTTATTATTGACTAGTTGTGCCCCCGACTTCGTACGCGCAGAATACTGAAATATGTACTAATGCTGTTGCTAAGTTAAACCCTATGTTTTTTTCTAAAAACTCCATCAAAATTGGGTCAGTAGTTATTATGTGATGTGTGGTCAAACAAACTTAAATTCCAGCAATATCTTAATGCATTCTATTACTTAAGCTTCATCGCCCCAATATATGTATCTTTTTAAATATGTTCAGCGTGCAGACACGCAATGTTTAAAGTTACATATAGGTCTAGCCAGTACTTACCTATTAATATTAAGTAAAAACTCTCTCTTCCCGTGGATGTCGTACAAGGCGACTAAGGGAGTACATTATAAAACATCAATCGGGCCTCCCCAACCCGTCTGGCCAGCGCGGGGAGTGTAGGCCAAATCCACCGTCTGTCTCCGGCAGATGAGAGAGGGTTGTGCTCCTGCAGTGGAGACAAAAATAACCTGATGATGATGAAAAACTCTTTAATATAAATAAAAACTATTAACTTTACGTGATCTAAGGACTAAGTGTACGTAAGTAAGTACTTAATGTATCCCCAGGCGCAATGCGACGCCAAGCTATTGATTTTACAGGCATTTCATGGAAAACTGTAATAATAATAAGTGATAGTAATGGCAGTCTAGCACGCTAGATGCATTTTCAAATGAAAACTATGAATTTGAAATTACCTTTTATTACCTTCGTGGTTGAAAATACAAATCATTTTTTTACACTGCTTAGTAATTCAATCATCAGCCTGACCTTCCCCAAGCTACCTTTTGTTACTTCAAGCGCAAAACAGCCGCTTCCAGCCTCCTTTTTCAGGTCGTCGGTCCATCTGGCAGACCCTCACCTCCCATGGCCTTTCGACATCTAGGTCATATAGGTCGAATCACGGGGGAGGTGCCCGGTACTTGCTCAGGTGCTCTTTCCCGGACACCCTGCTTGATCCCCCTACAAATAACTAATTCTGTGCTTGGTCCTCTATCCGACAACTCTCCCCATTCAGGGGCGCGAAATCACAATGACAGCTTCGTCGTCGGGCTGCTCAGTCAGTCTGTAGAGTCAAATTCAGTCAATACAGTCGGATAGATACGTAAATAGTTATCGCTCATATCTTTTTTTTCTCATTTTTTGGTCCATCTGGCAGTGCGATATCACACCCTGCGCGTGCCGATACGCGATCTCCACTCCAGAACTCGTCTGCCTCAACAGCCGACAGAAGTCGGAAGAGGCTGGATGCGGAGGGCGGAAGACCTAATGTGGTAGCGTTCATTGGGGGAGGCTTTTATCAAGCAGTTGATGTCTAAAGGCTTACATGATGATGAAGGTGCCGAACATGTAATTTATTTGCAGGAAATGTGATCCCGTTAGAGGAAGTCTTATTACAGCCAAGCCACGACTAGTAATGAATCCTTCATAATTAATTGTAAATGGCTAATTGACAGTTATCCATCTCTCTTGACGACCTCCGTGGCGGAATGGGTAGCTCTCGGACTGCACGCCGGAGGTTGCGGATTCGAATCCCGCTAGGGGCAAATGTTCGTATGATGAATATGATGTTTGTACCTAAGTCTTGGATGTTTATATATTTATTTAAGTATGTGTATCCGTTATCTAGTAATAGCACACAGGCTCTGCCTAGTTTGGGACTGGATAATTGGTGTAAATGTCTGACATATTTTTTTATCATTCTATTCTATCTATTTATCTGTCCTGTTTGTTCTAATAAACTTATTTAAAGTTGTCTAACCCCAATTGAGTCGAATCTATAATCTCTGGATTTCGAGGCAAACGGCCAACCACCAAGCCAACAAGGCGGTCAAGTTACGTACGTCATTACCATGACTATGCCGTTACCTTTAACCAGCGGAGCAGCGCAGTGATTGGTCCACTATTCATCACATCCCATGACTGGACGTATTGGCTCACCCCCATCAATGTCACTCACACCCCGGCTGTGAAGCTTGGCCCACTTCACAATCACTAGAGTTCACTAAAATTACCAGTCTTTAGTTACTTAAGGCTGCCTTCGCGTTTATGTTTTCTTGGTATTTTTTTGTTCCCAACTTAGAATAATGCCACCCCAATCTTCCCATTGGTGTCAAGGGTACTAAGGGACGGCACCAAGGACGGGCAGCAGCGTTCTCCTGTTTTTATTAAGATTATAACTGCAATCACCAATCCGTCTGCCAAGCGTGGTGATTATGGCAAATGCCCCAATGGACGGCCCACCGAAAGTGGCATTCTATTGGGCTTAGGTAAGTTCAGCAGTGGACGTATTTCGGCTGATGATGATATGTCGATGGGTCAGTTCAATAAGTGAACAGCTTAAAAACACTAGTCTGAGATGATTAAGTTTTAACTCTCATAAAAATGACAGTCGTTTTCTTAGTATGTACGTATGTATGGTAATAGATATTTAAGATTGTGTCTTATTAAACTGTTAAAAACTGGCCAAGACGAAGCGATACCATTACTTACTTAAAATAACATTTGAGTTACATATCGCATCATCACGTCAGCCCTTAGACCTCCTCTGCTAGACATAGGCCTTCCCCAATGAACGCCACCACACCCGGTCCTCCGCCCTTCTCGTATTATAAACATAAATGTAGTTTATATACAACATTTTAATATACTTTCTCTAAACATAGAGTCCCAACTAGCGCTAAGCCGGCAACATTGGGGCCGGCCGTCTCTTGTTTCTCGTCCACTTTACTTCGTTAGGACCCCGCCCGGTCCCAAGTTCGTAACAAGATTATAGGATAGAAAGTCGCGAGTTCTCTCCTAATAGTAACTTGCTTCATATTTGTTCAGTTTTGTTGCCTTATTTTATTACATACGTTGATTTGGCCAAATATACTTGTTGCTGCTGATGAGGATTGTTTGAGATATTTTTGTTACAATCATCACTAGTTACTTAATCAGTAATTTAATGCGTTCCATTGTTTTAACAGATGGCAAAGATAAACAGAGGTCATTATGGACCCATTTGGGAACAAGTAAGAAAGAGGAGGACCAACAATATTGTCGACGACGTCATAGGAAAAACTATCCTATGTCTTACTCCAGGACCTAGCCTATATGTGTGCCAAGTTTCAGCCCGATCCGTCCAGTGGTTGAAGCGTGATTGAGTAACAAACATCCCAATACCCAAATATCCAAACTTTCGCATTTATAATATTAGTAGGAATAAATAGTATATAAAAAAGTATTATTTGTATAAATAGTATTTTTATTTCATTTGTTAAATGTCTGTTTGTAGTTAAATAACTTATTTAATTTATTTTGCTCTTTATTGCACACACACTAAAACCATACATAATTAACAATATGAAAGGAAAAAAAATAACATATACAAATCTTTAAGAGATTTCTGCCCAGCCTGCCAGCGACAAAGATAACTTCGTGTTAGGGCAAACATATGTAACAAGCAATCCCACTAATATTATAAATGCGAAAGTTTGGATATTTGTCACTCAATCACGGTTCAACCACTGAACGGAGCGGGCTGAAACTTGGCACACATACAGGTTAGGTCCTGAAACAGCTCATTCCTACGGGAAACCATCTTAATCGTTAAAAGCAGTGAAAATGTGTAAATATCGAACCTACGCGGACGGAGTCGCGGGCAAAAGCTAGTACTAAATAAATACATAAACTACACATAGGTACTTCTACTATATATAAACTTAGATAAATGTAAATACGAACTATATATATAGATAATTAGATACATATATGTTTATGTATAAATAGAGACTCATACCTATGTATATGTTCTAAATGAAACATATTTATTACTAAAGTGACGTAAATTTGTCCAGTAAATTTCTAGTACAAGTTCTAAGCTAGAAAATTCAACCAAAATATCTACTCAAAGATGTTAATAAATATAAAAGGGACGAGTTCAGAACAGTACAGCAAGGAGACGCTTAATTAAAGGGTTTATATACCCCTCCCGTCCCCTCCCATACCATCGGGCCCCGCCAAGAAACGCTAACATTTGAATAGGTCCTTAACCGAGCTTAGTTTTAGAACAATCGTTCTGAGTTTAAATTGTTACTGTAAAAGTTTAAGTTTAGCCTTAAACAATTTACATTTTAGTTACTTGAGCTAAGAGGCAGAGCTTTGTACAGTCAACCAATTGGAAAATTGGAGGCCACCTTGTCACAACATCATCGAGCACTCGAGTATCGGGGAATTACGTTTAATGGAAGAAGATCTATATTACTATTATTATTATCTTTATCAAATCGTGCATGTCACTCTTTATATATTTTTATAAATGAATCACTAAAATTGTAATCCCACTAATATTATAAATGCTAAATGTTTGGATGTTTGTTACTCAATCACGCTTCAACCACTGGACGGATCGGGATGAACCTTGGCACACATATAGGTTAGGTCTTGGAATAGGACATAGGATAGTTTTTATCCAAAAAAAAACATATCATTCCTGCAAGAAGTACATAATAATTTGTGATGTTAAGTTGTCCACGCAGACGAAGTCGCGGGCAACAGCTAGTTGATAATAAAATCATCCATTCGAATGACATTGATATGTGAATTGATGTTATAAATGTAATTAAGTTGTTATTAACATCTCTCTCATGACAACTCGAAACGAAAACTTTTTTCAATTAATCTTGTCTTAAATAAATAACTGTAAAATTGGTGAGACAAGGTTTTACGGTAGCCTACATTTCTAACTGGTTGGTTGTACCCAAGGCGAATTAACAATACCTGTAATGACCAGTTACAGTCAAATTCTGAACTCAAATGAAATATTCAGTTACGATTAAATAAAACTAATCATGATTAATGTAGTCGTAACTTGTTTAATTTGATTACAAACTTAGATCATCAATTTTTACTCAACACAGACAGACTCCTTCCGAAGGCTTTTTGTAATGTAACGCTGCATTCACAATGGCATCTCGCGCCGCAATTTCACATGCGATATAATTAAAAAACTGAAGTTAAACTTTCATATAGAACAAGTGCTATAGTTGGCCCAAATGAAATTGTAATATAATAATATGTTTATTTAGATTCTCCACAACAAGGCCACTACAAACTAAGTAAAACATATTGACATTTTCTATAATCAGTAACCTGTTTCGTGGAGACTGATGCCTGAACTAGACATAGCCTGTTTTTCAGGTTACCATTTTGTGGTGACCTGAAAAACAGTCTGGTGACGATTCTTGAACTACATTGTGAATGTAGCTCTACGACATACTTTTGCAGGTGTTAAGATGTCATATGGGCTTGTTATAAACCCTCTCCCAATATCACTCCACACCCCACAGACTTTGCACCAGCGGGAGGGAAATCCCCTGATCCCAGGGATCGTAAACACACGATCACTCCAACGTGTTGTATTCCTACCGAGGTTTATTGCTTAACCTGTGCATTAGACACAATATAAGAGTACAAGTGGTATGATATTTTGAAGAAGAGGTATCTCACATAATAGTGGGAGTACATACTTACAGGTTATATGATAATATTGATTACAAGCCATTAAAAATGTTAATCAAAGATGAATAATTACGATTACTAATGATTATAAAAATTAAACAGTAAAATGATAAAAATAATAAATATTTATTGGAAAAATGTCAAACATTTAAATTAATATAGTAAAGCGAGAAGTGTGGTTGAAAAGATGTAGTAACGAAGGTAAAGAAGGGTATATTTAGTTGGTTTGGACATTTAGAGCGTATGAGTGAAAGAAGTGTAACAAAAGAGATTTACAGCACGAATATGGAAGGAACTAGAGGTCGTCCTAAGGATGTTCAAGGATCAAAAAGGATATTGTCCGAAGTGAGATGAATGAACGAGGAGCATGAAAAGGTCGCTGAATATGAACGAGGCTTGTGAGGTGTGTCAGAATCGTGGAAAATGGCGATACAGTACATAGCTGTTTACCCCTCTGGGACCATGTCGTGAGCATTATGGATGTATGTAATATAGTAACAAACTTCATTCACTTTTGTGTCCAATTAGTTTTACAAACTAGAAATTCTTTGTATGTACATAATGCCCGCTCGGCAAGCCACGTTTTTAATTTAAATTTACCTAAAAATGGCGTAAGTGGAAGCCTCCCTTATACATATACCCTGGGGGCTTGTTATGCAATATTTAACATTTATTGTGTTGTGTAATATTCAACATTTCATTCCTGTTCCAAACAGACGTTTCAACTTTACCTGGGCAATTTACGATTGGAAATAACGTCTTACTGTTTCTTTTCGACAATAAGGGACAATATTCGTTATAACTCCGGAATACCGAGATATACATCTATCTTATCTTATATTCTTGGGTCCCAGAAAAACCTGGCGACGCTTCAACTCTTCTGGATATTTTGTGCCAAACCACTGTCCACCAGCGGTGTCCTAAGCTGATTTGGTGGACTTCACATACGCCTTAGAATTTCTTCTTTGGCGTATGTAGGTTTCCCTACGATGTTCACAGAATAGCTTGTGGTATTATAAATAAACCGTACTTCATCGAACTCTTACATATTCCAGGGAGGTATCCAGAATTATTTGTATTATAGTGTTACAGGCAAAAATGGGCAAGTAATGTCATCAATACTCATCATCAGTGTAGGCCTATTAGTCCACTGCTGGACCAGTTCGAACCTAACATACTTGTACAAAATAATTATTAACAAAATCAAGCAAAAACATAATAAGTTCAGACTATTATAGACAATAATGATAATAATTTGGTAACTTATCTTTTTAGGGTTCTGTCAAAATGGGTACTCTTATTCTTCATCGTCATATTAGCCCCTAGAAGTCCACTGCTGGACATAGGCTTTCCCCAATGAACGTCACCACACCCGGTCCTCTGCCCTCCGCATCCAGCCGCTACCGGCCACCTTCTTCAGGTCGTCGGTCCACCTGGCGGCGGGGCGTCCCACTCTGATACTCTTACTAAGAAGGTCTTTTGTGCGTCTGTCTGTCTGGAAAACTACTAGGCCGATTGAGAGAAATTTGGAACGTACTAGTGCATAATATGGGAAATGATATCGGGAAAATATCGGGAGAAATCAAGGAAAACCTTTTTTATTGACAGAACTCTGACATTGTGAACGATACACCCTTTACTGCCTTTTTATTATTTTTATTTATTTAACAATTTATTGCAAAAAAACACGTATAAATGTTTATCTCTTTAAGATATTTCTGCCAGCCTACCAGCGACGGAGAAATTTTATTTCATCTTATTCTAAGTTCCTAACCTCTTTCAATTGCTTCATTAACTTTTTTCTGTCCTTACGTAGATCTAAACATAAGTGACAGTTTACACGAGCTCAAGGGGCGTCTATTTTAGTCCTGCTATTTATATTGTTCGATCACAAATTAACGTCCTGTTCCGGCAGTATATCGCTAGTGCCTCAGCGTCTTTATTTTTAAACTTCTCTAATAACGGATCTAACGGTTTGCTAAAAGAAATTCTAACGTTAAGCAATCCTACTAATATTATAAATGTGAAAGTTTGGATGTTTGGATGTTTGTTACTCAATCACGCTTCAACCACTGGACGGATCGTGATGAAACTTGGCACACATATAGGTTAGGTCCTGGAATAGAACATAGGATAGTTTTTATCCCGAAAAAACATCCCATTTCTACGGGAAATACATAATAATTTGTGATGTTAAGTTGTCCACGCGGACGAAGTCGCGGGCATCAGCTACTAAATAAGTGAGAAACAGTGAGTGAGTGGGCGTTGTCATTCGCTATATGTAGAGGTAGCGTTATTACAATTTGCATTAAAATAATATATATTTACAAATTACTACTTTGTCTTAAGTCAGGAGGGTGATGGGAGATTGCGCCCAATGGGGAACATTGTTCCTCCCCTGTATCCGCGCCTGGATATGCTGACTGCATTTGGAGTGCAAGTCAGCTGCGACGAGCTCCGAGTGGTTGCACCTGGTGAAGAGGGTGGCTGGTGGATCCTTATATGAAGCGGTGCGGCTGGCCAATGACCGCAATGCGTAGAAGCGCATTTTCTATCGCGATCCTCAGCAGTGAGGGAACGTTAGAGTAGAGAAGAAGAAAAGAAAATCAATGTCCATAATATAAATAATAATAATAATCCCATACCAATACGTGGTAGCCTTTAGTGTAAATACATATTTATTTTACCCTTCATATGTTTAAAAGTACTTACGTTTATAATACAAATAACACTTTTCCTTCAACAACAGCTCCCAGCGAAAACACTGAATATCAATATTTCTTTCATAAGCCCGGAAGTTTGAACAAATTCACTTCAAAGTTTTTTATTATCGAGGCAACTATCGATATAGACTTCCTATTACTCACGTTTCTAATATCATAAAGTTCTACTAAAAGAAGATTTTCTTTTAATATTTTGTAGAATAATATGTATCGAATACTTTTAAGTGTTATGTTTAAATAAACTGTAGTTCAGTGTACAAAATTACTGGACTAGACAGGGAGATGTTGTGATGGCAGAGTCGCTGCAGGATCTCGAGTAAATACTGAACAGCTTCAACTGCGCTTCCAGACGAGTAGGTCTTAGGATGAAAGTCGACAAGACGAAAGTGATATCCAATTCACACGTCGACCTTAGACCGGTGATCGTCGAAATTCTTCAGGAGTAAATATCCTCCAGAAAACTGTGATACTGACAGACAATATAGTTGGGTAGGAACAAATTCAATAGGGATGCTGAAAGAAGAGTAAATTTTTCGTAATCCAGTTGGGGCAGGCCGCAAATCGCCACGCGCCAGTGTGGGTCGCCTCGCCACCAGATGGGCCGACGACCTGAAGAAAATGCCGGAAGCTGCAGGATGCGGAGGGCGGAGGACTGAGTGTGTGTGATTTAGCAAAAATCAGTAACAAGTACCGCCCAATTTTTCTCTAAAAACTCGAGACTGAGCAACACGTGGCATTGTACACGGGCGGCCTTTCTAATTTGGTGGTGGGCGGCTGAAGGCTCCACTCGTCTCGTCCGCCCACCCGCTGAGAGACACCTCGCTCGGCGCGCTAAGGCCCCAAACACTATAAGGGCGGGCGCGGGAGAGGGCGCGGTCAAAGAATACTGACTATTACTAACGCATAGAAGCGACACTCACCTGCTAGTTTATCGTCGCCCGGAAAGCAGAAGTACGTATGTGATTTGTTTTTCTGTTGAGTTGGTCGATATTTTGATGTTTTAATTTATTTTATTTTATATATTTATTTAATTTCACAGCAAATACATTATTATATACAAGTTATTATAAAATTCAAAATATGCCAATTACAAAATTAAAATCCTGTATAATGAAAATATAAGCTTTTAAGCAAAGAGAAAACAAACACATATATAGACTAAATTATTAGATCAAATAAATTAGATATCTTTCCTTTCTTGTATGCTACGTGATGTTAATTGTATGATGATGATGATGAGTGATGTGAGTGACTTGTGTGTGTAGTGAGAGGAGTGGTGTAGGGTGACTGATATGTTAGTGTAAAAGTTTGGTGGTTACAGGTCTATCAACACTTTCTTAATCTCTTTAATGTATTCGGTGCGTCTGAGGAAAAATATATGTGCAGTCTGGAGGTGGTGTTCGTGAAAGTCAATGCTCCGGTTCAAGGAATTTGAGGTATTTATATTTTTATTTTGACATTGAAGTACAATATGGTTCTATAACGTGCTGTGTGCGGATGCTTATAAAACCATTAAATTAATTAGGAGCGGAGATTTTATCCCTATAAGGAATTTGACGTTATTTTATCTTTATTTTACTAAAAATTTGTTCTATATCACCAGTATAATCCCAAAAAACTAGTTTTCTTAAAACATACGTCCGTCCGTTGACCCCTCTGTCGGTATGTCGGTCCTTCACGCTTTGCCTAGCGGCTAAACTACTGGCATAATACGTAATAATAAAAAAATTCAACTATCCTTTCAAAGTTTACCGACTTCCTGATTGGAAACCAGAGTAACCTCCTTCGTGTATTTTCCACTACTTTGACATTGGCGGAATTATTGTGCCTTATATGCTTAATAACAAAGGCCATTTGGAGAAAAAAAATTGGACTCAAGGGTTTAAATAAATCTGAGGATTCTTCGTGGTTATTACTAATTATATTCATTATTATACTCGTAATTATTAATTATAGTCATACCGGAAGGTGATAGTTCTTCGATAACTTACCTGAAAACAAAATAAATAAGGATTAGCAATCACAATTAGTAGACACCTTAAATATAATATTTTTAATAAAAGCTTTAAGTAATTATAGCAAGAAAACATATTTTACTTTCAAACGTATTGTGTTCATACTATGTTCATTACTAAATTTGAGAATGTTAGTCTGGTGTGGCCATACATTTTATTTTATAGGTTTTTGATCGCTTTTGCAGCCTAGTCGCATCCTTATTTCAATTTTCTAGGATTACTTTACTTTATACACTCGACTGTGCTTTGTTTGTCTGTTTTTTTTAGCTTCATTCATACAATTTTCTATGCCCAGCATGACATTCTGCGAGAAAATGAATTTACATGTTTTTCTCCATTTTTATCACAGTCGTTATTTTAGTTTTAAAAACACGCGGTGTTATTTTTACGTTTGGTTAAATTTTAGAAATGCTGAAATTAAATTTACAACCTTGTTGGCTTGGTGCATTGGTACTTAGACTCAAGCGCCAGAGGGCGTGGGTTCGATTCCTATTGGGTACAGACAACTTTGTGTATAAATAGCCCTATCCATCCCTCAACGCTTGTGTATTTAATTTTGAATGACCTTCTACATGTTAGTAGGTAATACGTAACAACTTAAAGTTATGACTAGATTGGAATTAGGTAATGTCATATACTTGCGACCAATTGTTTTGTTAATATGGATATTGAGGATTTTTCAGAGACTTACGGGTGTACAAAAGGGGGTGCTGAGGAAAAAAATAATTAAAATATCTTAGAAATGATTTTTACGCTTCACGCTGGTTAAATCAGAGAAAAGGCGATACACAAGTTATTTTTTTCTTCTTTGAACATTTTTAACAATCTGCTCTTTAGAAAATGGTTGAGACTATTACCACATTACTACTATTTTAGAATTCTGGGATTTTCATTACAACAATAAATAACCTGACCTCTGAGTCTGTCGACCTGAAGAAGAATGCTGGTAGCGGTTGAATGCGGAGGACGGAGGACCGGGTGTGGGGGCGTTCATTGGAGAAGGTCTATGTCCAAAAGTGGACGTTTAAGGGCTGACATGAATAAATAACATCCCGTGAAAAAGAATGTCCATATTAATCTACTGCGGCATATTATCCTCGCATGTACATAAATGACATTACCTATCCGATCTCTGGTTAGGAAACCTAAAAGGCACCGTTTTTTAGGCACGACTTACTACTGGAAACGATTTCTACCTAGCATTTTATTTTTAATTTAATATAATAATTGGCGCCACTCTGAATCCATCCCTGGTTGAGTGTCACATGTAAACTAATTAGTTTAACTGAAAGTCGTTGCCAGCCCCTGCTGTCGCGGCGTGTTGATGAGTTGCTCCAACATATCCACCTGTAAGGATCAGCGCCGACCTGGCGGAGAGAGAGAGAGAGAGAGAGAGAGAGAGTCACGTCGGGATCAACACTGTTAAGATACTTATTTATTACTGTTGAAATACTATTACTACTGTTAAGTTATATCACTGAGAAATCTGAATCTGACTCCAATAGAATTTGTTCTTCTGAAGGTGTGAAATAATAAACTTCATTTATGGTTTTACAATGTAATGTTTATAATTACCAGTGAAAAACTGGGTCTTATTATCTTTGTATATGAACGCCGTAGGAATGCGCGACGGGAGGCGACTGACGGGGCGCGGTTATTGTTGCAATTCCGCATAAAGTTTCTCTATATATAAGCCATACAAACATGTTAGGTTGATGTTGGGCTCCCCGGACGCGTCGTAAACTGGGACAAAACCGGGGAAACCCGGACGGATTCCTATACATGATCCGTAGGGCGTAGAGAGCTAAACATTTTTTTAGGTAAGGCCCTCTGAGCGGAGGGTTTGAAATAATAATCGTCTTTAACTGTATTAGAATAAAATTCAAAAGCGGAAGTGCCAGAAAACACCACGCTGGATACATTTTACTTTTTATACAGGATACTTTTTACTAATTGTAATTTTTAACCTTATTATAATGCTTTTACAATAGACTATTATTAATTGTCAGCGAAAAATTCGTGGCGCTACTCTCCGATATGTCTGCGCTGACTCTAAATCTCACTAATCTCTTTCACAGTTTACCTACCTACATATAAATAACGTCATTGTGTTCTACAGTTTAACAAGTACAATCGTCCTGAGAAGTTGTTAGTCACCTAAAAGACGACAGTCGTATAGGCACTGCTAGCTGCATAATATCGAGGGATCACATCACTAACTAGCTAATCTAACAACCCATTTCAGTTTGTGTTTTTTTAAATATTTGACTTTAATAGATAATAGATAAAAAATAGTGTCACAATTAAATCTTGCACCACCAGAAAAACTTGCTGGGCCACCCTGCATGGAATGACCTGGAATCGAACTAAGGCCATTCGACATGGCAGGCCGCCTCTTCCCCACAGGTCAACCAACGCTATTTTTATAGGCATTATGTAACGCACATGATCTCAATTTCATCATCAGGTTGTTTTTGTCTCCACTGCAGGAGCACAACCCTCTCTGATCTGCCGGAGACAGACGGAGGATTTGGCCTACACTCCCCACGCTGGCCAGACGGGTTGGGGAGGCCTGATTGACGTTTTATAATGTATTCCCTCAGTCGCCTTGTACGACATCCACGGGAAGAGTTGAAGTGGTCCTCTACCGGAAACCACACGGCAACTTATTATTCTCTCTCTCTCTCTCTTAAGATCTCAATTTATTATTGACGAATCGCTTTCCGTGCTAACTGTACTTACGTACGCCAAAGTGTTCCTCGCCGCAACTTACTCGTATTCCTGGATGCTGTCTGAGAAGTTGTGGAATAAAGTTTATGAGTTATATGTAGGGTTGCCATCACCAAAATTGCCGACGCCGGACAAGAACTTAAAAAACCCCGGACATTTGGGTGAAATCGAGTGTTTTACCCGAACACCCCTAAAAAAATAGAACCCACGACCTCAAGCGCTCGACCAAGCCAGAAGTACAAGATTTTTGAATGCAGTGTTACTTATCTTTAAAAATATATAAATGGTTTCCTTTATGCTACCTCTAAAATCTGCCACAGAGGACAAAAATCATGAAATCCCCAGCTTTTGGAGCTTACAACCCGGACAGGTCAGAAGATTTTTTTAAAGTTAATCAGTAAATTAAAAATGTATTAAATATACTAACAAATATGGATTTACTTCCGAAATAAAATTTATTCTATTAATTGTAATAAATCAACTTTTTATTGAAAACTTTAAAACCCGGACTACAAATGAAACCCCGCCCGGACGTTCCCCGGACGCGTCGTGAACTAGGACAAATCCGGAGAAATCCAGACGGGTGGCAACTCTAGTTATATGTCGTATATACTTATATCTACACATTTTAATTTATGTTTCATCTTGATAGGCAGAATATGGAGAAAATACGACATTTATTTATTATACTTCGAATCTCGTGTCATATGTGGATGGAGTAATAATCCCAACAGACTCCTGATTGATGTAGAATAGACATGTTCATTATTTTTACAAACAAACAATTCTGTCAAAGTGCTGGGAGAAACCTGCACGCTGATTGGCCCGGTCAATATCCGCTATGTCATGATTGGTCGGAACTAAGATGTCATTTGTGAGCGAATGGTGCATGCGTTGTGTTTTGTATTATACCATATCTTAATACAACATCTGGCAATATCGATATATTCATCGAAAAATAAGCCCTCGCCTACGCCTCATGCAACTGGTTACACTTAAAACTTATTTCTCTTATACAAGACGTCGCGCACCAACCGCGCACAATGTCATCTTTTTCCGACCAATCATAAAATGACGCGACTTCAAGCGGACCAATCACAGAGTACTTTCGTCTGAGAAGCACTTTGACAGAATTGTTTGTGGAATTAGGGAAGTATATTTAATTGTTTAGTCGATGATAATATCGAAGTCTGGGATCACTAGAACGTACATCATTAGTCGCAATGCGGTCAGCATATTTCGCATACGCATCTTCTTTAGAAGTCTGTCCTAATTATGGTATTATAGAGATCATATTAAAATATTAATCCATAGCTATTACTGCAGAAATACGACATGAGAGAGCTTAAAGAATCCTTTTGTACATAAACCCATAATCTCATTGCGTAGATGATACAATTGGAACATAAATAAATAACAACTTTATATAATAATCATCCATTTTTAATTTCTTGTCCACTTCACAGCTATGTTAATGTCTATGTGAAGTTTAATGAGTTTATCGCCTTTAAAATATCAAAATATCTTGTTACTTAATAATATTTGTTAGTATCATCATCAGCCGAAATACGTTCACTGCTGAACATAAGCCTCCCCAATAGGATGCCGCTTTTGGTGGGCTGTCCATTGAGGGATTTGCCGTAATCGCCACGCTTGGCAGGCGAATTGGTGATCGCAGCAATGCTCTTACACAGGAGAACATTGCTGACAATTCCTGCTGCAATCCCTCAGTTGCATTTGACGACGAAAATTGGGGGTGGCCTTATTCTAAGCCGGGAACCACAGGTTTAGTATGTAAGTTCGTTAATAGCAATGCCAAACAGTAAACGTAAGAAAAAGAAAGTTCTTTTTTTGTTGTATAGGAGACTAATAAAGAATTTTTAAAATGTCTGTTTCTAGGCACCACGAAAAAGTATGAAAATATTGTTGTAGATATGTACCATTTCATCTCTATTCGACGACGATTCAAGGTGCTAAGTTGGAGTTGGTTTCAGAACTCGTATAGGATTAAATAATTAGAGTTGGAAAGTCCTAACTAATCCTGTGTTTAGTCGGATTATGTTTAGTTTAGCATCGACTCCAACATTAGACGTAACATACTCGTATGTCTTACTGGTGTAATGAAATGCTTAATAATAAAATCTAAGACAGTGTTTAATATTATTTATTGATTTTATTTAAAATGTGATTTATTTTATTTGTTAGCATATTAGATAACAATCATAATAATAATATAAATAAATACTGTGACGCGTTTTTATATCAGTTTACCTATAAAAACCTTAATATAAAAACGCGTATTTATTTATATTATTATTATGATTGTTATCTAATATGCTAACCTAATAACTAAAATAAATCACATTTTAAATGTAGTGTATACATACATACGTACATAATGCTCACGCCTTGGTCCCAGAAGGGTAGGCAGAGACGATGTATCGCTACTTTGCGCGCTCCTGGAAAAAGTCGCAAAGCGACTTTCCTTCGCCCGCTTTTCGCCCCGTGATACCTGACCACTTGACGTGATGTGTGGCAGTGTGGCGAACAACATCGTCGCCTCCGTGTTGAGACACATTGTGGTACGATTAGCTAGATAAATTATTTGTCCAGAGCCCCGCATGACATGATAATTAAAAAAAAACGCTTTATTTTATTATAGTTTAAGAGTTATGTAAAAAGTGTTGCTAGGAAAAAATAATAAAGAGGAAAGGCTGTGTTTCCTGTGTGCTAAATTAAATATGGAAACGATACCGGTCCGTCAAAAATGCCGCCGAATAAAACTAACGCGTAAAATTAAATCTTTAAAGTATTCAGTGACCAAGTTGTCGCATCAAACGAAGATATTTCGTTAATAAAATATTCAACACATTCCAAAACTGAAGGGAAACGGGAGAATCATCATATTTACATGAATATTGCAGGAAGGGACTGTGCTTCCAACTTTCGGCGACAAGTTCCTTAAAGACTCCTTTGTTTTCTATGTACTCGTACCTTAAACTTTTGCTAAAGTCGGAAAATGATTTTAGAATTTTTGAGTGCCTCGGAGTGATGGAAGGTGTGAAGGAGACTTTTCATACGAATTGACTTTTTATAAGATTCCAATAGTTACATTGCATGTAAGTATTTGCACTAAAAAAAATTGATGAAGGATACGAAAGATTAAGTGCATTTGTATTCTGTCTGAAAGTGACATCATAAGTAGACGAACAGACAAAAAGTCTTCGATAATAGTTGTGAATGACGAAGGATGACTGAGGCTGCAGCAGACGAAAGGAAAAACCACCAACCGAGTCCTGGTTCAAGAACGGTGATTTTTATTTGACACTAACTAACTGACATGGTTCTATTTACAAAATCATAGAAATAATAAAAACTATCAAAGAGTTCGCAACAATAGTGTTTACGTTTCTACCGAGCTCATGCTGTGTATTTTGTATGTATATTTGAAGAAAATCCTGTAATTAAGTAACATAAACCAAACATAACATTATAAATAAAATATTTCTTCTAACTCCATCTGGGCTTCCCAATATAAGTAGGTACATTTATTTATTTACTAAGTAGTGAATTAATAAAAAATATTTAAGTCATTATTGTTATTAACGCCGGAGGTTGCGGGTTCGAATCCCGCTAGGGGCAAATGTTCGTATGATGAATATGAATGTTTGTACCCAAGTCTTAGATGGTTATATATTTATTTAAGTATGTCTATCCGTTATCTAGTAACCATACCACAGACTCTGCCTAGTTTGGGACTAGATAATTGGTGTGAATGTCTGAGATATTTATTGATTGTTATTTAAAAATAGATAATCCTAACTAACATCATAAATGCGAAAATCTATAGTATAAGTACTTTTTAATTTAACGGCTTAACAGCGACGCAACTAAACGTTGCCAGTGTGCTGGAGCCCTAAGTGCGATAAAAACCCGTTCACGTTCCTCCAATTTTCGTTACAATTTACCCCCACGCGGAATAGACTTACAAAAAATGGCGAAAGCAATAAATATTTATGAGCGAGTTACCGAGCCACATCATGTTTGAACAACCCCACACATTTAAACATGGATTGAGTTTTCGCGTGTTACTTGGATTATCCTGAAATTTCAAAAATATTTTCTTAGCGGTTGTAGACGTTAATTAAGAAACATTTATGCAAAACATCAATATCATTTATCAAACACAATCATGCAATAAGTGAACTTAGACAACAATAAGTTCACACCATATCCTTTTCAATGATTTATATGAACACATTGTCTAAAAGATTTATGTAATATTTAAGTAATAAACTTGCCCTCAGCCGGATAAAGTGAAATTTTTAATAGATAGGAATGTGTAACTGTGTGTGTAATTGTTACTACTGTATATTAAGTTATTGACGAATCAATAATTTTGAAAAATCAAAAAAAAACATGCAAAACAAGACCCGTATCAGTTAAAATAAATAAAATAAATGAATCTTTATTTTCTGTAGACAAAAGTGACTTACGAAAAAGTTTGGTCCATGACTTCCAATTCCCGGACTGTCTAGTCGGTTCAGCATCAGGCTAAATACTTCCACTGCTGAACATAAGCCTCTCCAATAGAATGCCACTTTTGGTGGGCTGTCCATTGGGGGATTTGCCATAATCGCCACGCTAGGCAGGCGGATTGGTGATCGCAGTAGATAGATAGATAAACTCTTTATTGCACACAAATTAAGGATAACAATAAAATAGGTACAGATTTTTGGAAAGACTACAAAGGCGGCCTTATCGCTTAAAGCGATCTCTTCCAGGCAACCTTTCAGAAGGAAAATAATAAAGAAATAGCGACAGAGTATTGCAGGTGAAAGAAGAGAAATTTATAATTTTAGATCACGGTAAATACTTAGTAAAAATATTACACAATTAAATTTACATAATAAATATTAATACATAAATATGCTTGATTATGCTTATAATATATACTACCTACATTAATATATTACATACAAATATACTTAAATACATACCTATGCATTAATGATCTTAATATACACAGGAGAACCCTATTGCCCGTCCCTGGTGAATTCCTTGGTGGTGAACACCCACACCCACGGCAAGATTGGGGGTGGCCCCATCCTAAGCTAGGAACCACAAGGCTAGTCGGTTCACTTGGTCCAATTCCGCGAACGTCTAATTGCCCAAAAGTCAAGTTCCCCGAACGTCTGATTCCCCGATAAACTATTTTCTTGAGAAAGCAACTCACGTTATTTAATCTTTTGATTACACGTAATACTTTTACTGGCTACTTGAAATGTATGAATTTGACATCAGTTTGAATTTGTATGGGTCAAAGTAACTTAGATACAAACTACTGGATACTTCTACAAATAGCAAAATTAAATCCAAATTAAGTTCACCTAACATTGGCCCTAATTAATTTAGTGAGGAAGTCAAACGGCAATGCTTTGCGACCCACGCACTTGTATTGAGCTTTAGAAAGCGACCCGTCGTGGATCGAACTTCTAAATGCGACCCGTACTATTAGCCCCCCCCCCCCCCCACCCCACTCAGTTTCGCTTATTGTTGGTAATCTCCTTGTTAGCACCCAGGACTTACCTGTGGAGTACTTCTCTTCTGGTATTCACGACGGCACATCTCACTCGCTACATTTAAAATCTTACTATAGTATGATAGATGGCCAAACGCTTATTATAATATGTATGTATGTAAACGCTTTATTGTACCAAAATTAACCACAACAAAAGAATTAAGTTGTTTACAAAGGCGGACTTATCCCACTTAGGGATCTCAGCCGGAGGTTTTTCTTCAGGGAGTTCTTCTGTCTCACTCTTCAGGGAGGTTGGCTAACTTTAGAGTAAATGAAAGGACTCGTATAATACGTTTAGTAACAAAATTATAGAATAAAAGAAACATACCGATCAAATATACATTTATACTATATAATATGTCACGTGACCCGTTAGTACAAACAGTTTGCTTCGACGGATATTAGCAGAAATGCTTACGTAGTAGGCCCCCAGATTCTGTAATCTCTTAATCTGAAAAAGAGCCTACACGGCCGGAAGTTTCGAAGTGGAATACCGCTATAGTCAGACAAGTGCTAGAGTGGGGGTGGATTTAATAGCGACTGGATACAAGCCAAATCCTTGTCTTGTGGATACAGAGCCAAAGTACGTGGTTCACACAGAACATTAAAAGAGATGAGGAAGGCCTTGTAGGCCTCACAAAGATCACGTGATCATAGTTTGTATGCTAGCTCGGAGTGCGTAGTAGGTATAAATGGAGGTCATGCAATGGCTACAACGGTTTCGTTACAAAATGCGCTTGATCCCCATTCTAACTGGTTCAGTATCGAATATCGGAACAAGTATACTACGTCCAGAATAGACTGAACATATCAATCTCAATCTTCATCAGGTTGTCACTTGAGAAAGGCCCATGAAAAGCAATGGACTGATGAAACTGACAATGATAAACTCAATTAGTGAGGCAAGTTATCGAGTAAAGCAGATTTCATAGTAGCTAGACAAATCCACGTTCAAGCGCCCAGCAGTAAATTGATGATTTAGGCCACAAGCGTCCGATTCCACTTTAGTCAGAAAATCAAAACCTTATTTAACACACCCGGTCAGAATTTTTAAAAGGTTAAAGAATCAGTACTAAAAGATAATAACCGCATTCGACAGATTCCATATTCATCAGAAATTTGTTGTTTCTTCCAGATCAAGATTATTTTCATGATGACTAGGACATAGGCTGTAAAGCAGTGGAGGCTAGGAGAAGCACTACTGAAGCAACTGATGTTGCAGGGCAGATGTACGCGGTATCAGTCAAGATACGAATGTAGATGTTCTTAAGCCCCTTACTCTCATTACTGAACCTCTAGCCTGAGAGTTATGTGGAATTTATACGCGAAGAAAATTAAAATGAAACAATCCAATAAGAGTGGAATTGGAAACACCTACGAACACAGAATTTAACATAAAGGTAAGTAAGGTATGTATCTGAGGATGTAGGTATAATAAAGAAGATAGGCTGTGTGTTTATACCCTAATAGTTTAATGTATCTGATTGAAAATACTCGTAGTTTAGGAGACCTAGAGTAGAATGATACCTTATTTGCAAAGCTATGCATAGACAGATAATGAATTATGAAATGTGTAAGGATGTAGGAGATTTTTTATATATATTCATAAGATAACATATATGTATATATAACAACCTACATACTATACATACGATACAATATTTAACCTCAGCTGCTTATTATTATACTACCTATTATATAATTATCATAAATAAAAATAATAAATAAATATTATATATATACTCGTACATATACTAGTCTAATCCCAAATTAGGATTTTCTCCTGTGCTATGGGAATTAAACAAGGATTGGACAACTCACAAATATATAATCCAGACCGGGACCAGCTTGTACAAATTGTACAAAGTTGTCCGTCCCCAGTGGGAATCGAACCGTCGACCTCTGGGGTTCGAGTCCAATGACCAAGCCGCTAGGCCAACGAGGCGGTTGATATCATACCCAGGCTCCCCAGAATCAAATATCTAGAATTTTTTGCCAGAACAAACTGCATGGTCTAGTGGAGAGCTTCAGTTTATATTGCCCTGTTAATTTTAATGTTTTAATCTAACTCAATTTATATGCTTATAATTTTGAATAATAATCTGCAAATTTATAATAAACTATTCGTACCCTTTAATTCTTCTTTTGTATTCTTTTTTTTTCTAATTCCATCTAAATCTAATGTAACTTGTTAACACGAGGAGCAATGGAAATCTTTTCACTCTTCATTAACACGTTGAAGGACAGACACTCGGGTCCCATACGATTAGCCATAGCTACAGGACGCCGTACGGCGTATTGTCCTTCAACATGTTAATTAACTTTTCTCTGTTTAGCTCCTCCATGCTGTGACTCCTTTATTTATCTGTGGAAACTGTTTCTGTCAATGTGCTGCTATTTGTTTCTGTAAAGACTGTAAGTTTCTTAACAAAATCGTCAATTAGGATCAACCATATAAAAAGATATTTGTATGGCGTTGCAGAGGATTATTTTTATTTTTAAAATCCATCAAGAAATGACGAAGTAATGAAAGTTTATTTAAGGAAACTTTTCAAAACGCGCGCGCTTTTTATGTCGACGTCACTTGTTACAATGTTCTCGCCCGCTCGCTCGGATTTCATTCAACGCCCTGTGTTACTCGTGTTTTATTTACGGCAAACTGCGCAAGAGTGCTGCGCACACTTCTTCCTGCGATGCGACCGATGATGTCACTTCCGTTTTTGGAACAATTGCATAGAAATTGCTGTATCGTCGTCATTTTTGATCTGATTGAAATAATGGTTTCATTGTATTTATTTATTAGGGTTTTTAGCGTTAAATATCTGCATAAAATGTGACCAATCCTCATTATACAATACCTAAATTTACGGTTTTTAAAAGGGTTGTAAATGATTTTATTTTCTAACATAATAGCGATCGTAAAACTTAAATAACCGTATAAAACTTCTTAATTACTGGGTTTTTAATTTTTTGAAGGGGCTATTAGTTTCGGAAAATAATTAAAAACGATGCCTCTTGCCAGGAAGAGGCGATAATTTATCCAGGAGAGCCTTTTTTAAATTAAGCTCGACGGCTCGGCGAAAAATGAGCCAGATTAGTAAGTGAAAATTAGGGGTGTCGTGAGAAATATTGGCAAGGGCCCTTTTGGGCTGATGATTTATCTTGTTTTCTTTAATTTTATTTTACTTACTTACGCCTTTGTTCGGCGTGGTCGTAAGATAGAGCTATGGCGAGCATGTACAGTCGGAGACCTGGATAAAGGACCCTCGGAGGATTTTACAGTTATTAATACTGCGTATTTTGCGGGCGACGTTAAACTGGCAGAGGGAGATTAGTATCGCTTCTTTTCGTAGTAATACTAAGAAGCTGTATATATGGTATATCTATCTTTTTTGTGTGATAGATAAAAATCTTTGTATTCTAAGATATAATTACTAAACTAATGGACATCAAAGTGCATAATACTGCCTCGCGGCTCACTTATGTTAAAGGTACGTAGTTTTATTAAGTATTCTATGCTATAGGTACCCTTTTCTCAGACTTCGTTACATTAAAACCGTTAGCTTTTGTCATAAATTAGGATTTACAAAATAAAATATTCCAAGAATATCTTCGAATAATGTGAAGTTATACTGCCCTACTTAATCCCCATTGTATATCTAGAATGACTATCAGTCTTCAACTATTTCCTTGTTTCGTATAACAAGGATTACTGACACCAGTTGATACAAAGACTGCGTCACAAAACATCGGCTTCACTCGACACAAGTAACATTAATTTACTACATCATTAAGCACGTTGAATTCCATTCATTAGGACGCGAAGCGGACGTAGCAGGCGCAGCGGGGGTAGCGGGGGCAGCGGGCGAAGCAAAGCCTTTTTATGGCCTTATGGAAAGGCATTCCGGGCCCTGAGGACAGGGAACGTAATACACCACTTTATGCTTTAATGGGTGGTCCGAGTAAGTAGCGAAAGCGTGATAAATACTTTGCTGACTACTGAGGAATGGACATATATGAGCAGCACGCTGCACAACTAACAAAAAAAGATAATTTTATAATTTTTTTTTAATTTTGCACCTTGCGGCTCATATATTTCCATATTTATATGAAATGAAACATGTTCTTAGTTAAATTTAGTAATTCACCGCTGCAGCTAACAATAACTAACATTAGCTTAATATTAACTTACATATAACAATGATGACAAATGCGGAATTCTCGCTCGATATTTACTTACCTACTGATATATAACGATACATTTTAGTAAAAATTTAATGAAGATGTAAAACATCCTAATATTGATGGTCACGCTGTTATTAGCGTTTACATTTGGCTTATTGTGTTAGCAACCCAATAAGCATACTGGCGAAATATACAGTAATTAATAAGCTCTACAATAGGTCCATAGCGGAGGTATACCGGTGTTAGTATAACCCCACTATAGACGTTTTGAGCCATAAAATAGCTCCATATTTCACCAGTATGCTAGTTGGGAATAGAGCATTCGAATTCAGTGTTTTTTATTTATTATTTAAATTCAAAACGTATCAGAAAAAATAACTTGTCGTATGTGAATATGTCGATAACGGAAATATCATTTAGCGTAAGGGATATTTCAAAAATGAGTTAAATATGATTAAATTCAGAAATCAATTATATTTGAATTTATATCGTTAAAGAAAATCTGAGAAACTTCGCTTTGAAATACATACATACATAATGTTCACGCCTTGGTCCCAGAGAGCAGAGAGGCAGAGACGATGCATCGCCACTTTGCGCGATCCTGACACAACTCACTAGCTCACATTCATCAACATTCATCAACCTTTTCTTGCACTTCCTTTTATTCTTCTCACTGCGGATCCCAGCCTTTTTGAGGGCGTTACTAATTTGATCCTTGAACGTCCTTGCTTTGACTGTCAGTTAAAAGCATCAAAATAAAACAGTTAATCATATAAAGAAATAAAAAATGGACTCTTTTTTGTGACGCTATTCTCTCGCCACTTGCACCCCAAACCAAGGGTTTCGTGTATTTCAACGAAGTATTGTGTTGGATTTTATTCGTCGACAATAATTTTCATTGTCGGTGAAGATAATTTAATAGCACCGGGTGTTGCTGGCAATTTAAATAACAATCTACCTGTAATATATGTATAAATAGGTACTGATTGAAGTCCCCGTTGAGGCTCCACATGTAATTGGTCTGATTGGTCCCTTTGTTTCATCATTTTGGGTACAAATATATATTTTTCAAAGACGCTGAAATAACGTTTTTGTGTTTATTTAATTCTTGGTGTGTTTTTATGACATGTTTATTTTAATTTTGAATTTTTTCATACATACATACATAACGCTCACGCCTTGGTCCCAGAGGGGTAAGTAGAGATGATGTATCGCCACTTTGCGCAATCTAATGTCGCAAAGTAGCTTTTCTTCGCCCACTTTTCGCCCTGTGATACCCCTTGACGTGATGTCTTGAATTTTTAACCTTGTATAATTTAGAATTTATATCTAAGATATTTTAAGCTACACTCTTGGGTACAGTTGTATTAGAACTAAAACATATTTTGAGGACTTGATGAATATACAATTTGAAGCTGTATTTTTAACACTAATAAAAATGCTCTGATTTGTATATTTGAAGCTTAATAAATGAAATGAAAAAACGTTAGTTCTTAAATGTTTGTAAAAAATTATACACATAATGATTTATTGGGAACTTCTCCATTGGGTAAAGAAATGATACAATGTTTTTTAAAAATATACAATATAAAATACAAAGTTAATGTCAAAGTACTAAAAAAATTATTTAAAATGTCATTCAATGATAGAAACACTTATTTATTAAAAAAAACGGTTATCAACTCGGTGCGTGGAAAAGTCAATGTACGGAGGATTTGATTACAGGACGCAAGGAAGATTTAGAGATGACCCGACAGAAATAACAGTTTAAACAACACTTACCGTGTAGCGATAAGGCGACATCGACATGGGCAACAGGTCGGTAAGACCGCGACCGCGACCGCCGCCCAGACCCGAAAGATTTTAATCAAACTAATTTGCACGGTTCGGTTGCGACGCCCGCGACGCGGTTTTGGAGACAAATTTCAAATAAAACACATTACAGGTGCTTTAATATATGCCGGAGAAAACTGGTACCTACTCTAATAGAAGCTAGGTACCAGTATTGTTCGGTTCCCATCACAACGTCTTCTCAATCCTCAAAATAATAACACCAATAATTAATAATAATAATAGTTATTAATCCTACTAATATTATAAATGCGAAAGTTTGGATATTTGGATGTTTGTTACTCAATCAGGCTTCAACCACTGGACGGATTGTGATTAAACTTGGCACACATATAGGTTAAGCCCTGGAATAGGATATAGGATAGTTTTTATCCCGAAAAAACATCTCATTCCTACGGTAAATACATAATAATTTGTGATGTGTGCCAAGTTTCATCACGATGGTTCACTATTTTAACTATAATGGCTTACACATAAGATATAGATATATACTGTAGCGGGCTTTTTTGTAGGACTATTTAAGATAAACATTTCCATCATACATTACCTATGTGTAACTCTAGCGGTTTTGGCAGCGCTCGCCAGAATAGCTCGCAGATGGTAGATTTTTTCCTACTTACTTGATATTTTGGACAATTCACACAATATCTTTATAAATTGTAGCCTATGTGTTATTCTGATGTATAAGCTATATTATTTATTTTCATTAAAACCCATTCAGTAGTTTTTACGTGAAAGAGTAACAAACATCCATCCATACTTACAAACTTTCGCGATTATAATATTAGTAGGATCCATGTCGGAATATACCTTCAAAACCTTCCTGTTCGTTACAAGTACAACGCACGGCCATAATGTATGCACCTTCCGGACGCTCTCAGCTCTCTTTTCTCTTCTAAATCCCCGGGTATTCAGCGGAACTGCATCACTTGACCGCTTCTAGACCGGGAGGCCAAGTATGAAATCTAACTACACAGATTCTCACTGGATAAAATTTAATCAATTCATTCTAAAATTCACGATACTTATTTTTGGCAAAGTGAACATGTTAATTAATGTTCAGAACAACGGAACAGCATGATGGAGAATCATCTTTGTATCAAAACATATATTTATTTCGTCAATTAAAACTTTAGGAGCGTGTAAGTAATCATCATTTATTAACTCCTATTGTCATAACATATCTCTTTGTATATACAGTATTTAAGGCATAGTATCTTCTATTTTAAACACCCGCAGTGACAATATATTTCGCTTATAAGCTTGCATTATCCAAAGTAGGTTTTGTAAGTAAGTAAACACTCACTCATTTATATAATTTACTAGCTGTCCGCCCCTGCTTCGTATGTAGTAGAATTTATATCATAACTTGCTCAAGAAACGAACGGTCTCACATATGGTCAAAACCTGATATTATAGAACCTAGGGCACTTTGTTTTGTACTAGGTATATATACAAATTTGCATACAAATGAGCCTTTTTGTTTTCTACACGGTACAATTATACACGTAGTTTTGTTATCGACTGGACCACCCACCGCTTCGTAGGTGTTAGCGATATGAAGAAAAAACGGCATAACGAACTTCCAGAATAAGTTCTAATAGTATCTAGTATAATACTCAGTATGTGTGTAAAATAATAAAGAAAATATATTTTTAGGTGGACTCCTGGTGTATAACTGTTTAGTAGCCACTTCAATAAAGCTTGAGTATCGCAACCACGGAGCGATGCTCGCATGCTTCCGGCGAACGGTCTAGGAATATTCGCAACTTATCGCCACGGGCGCGGCGTCAAACTGACGCTTTGCTCAACAAACCCGGTCTAAAGATACGGTCAGAACGTAAACGTAACGAGTGAGAGTGATATCTACAATAGACATTTTTATCATCGCCGTACTCGCCGTGATCGTCACCGGTATGTGCTTTTCAAACCCAGTGAAGCCATAAGTTGGAACTAAATCAGTAGCTCGCTATATATTGTGGTTCCGGAGATATCTAGATGGCTATGCCAGAATATGGCTATGCCGTGTGGTTTCCGGTAGAGTAGAATAGAACCACTTCAACTCTTCCCGTGGATGTCGTACAAGGCGACTGAGGGAATACATTATAATACATCAATCAGGCCTCCCCAACCCGTCTGGCCAGCGCGGGGAGTGTAGGCCAAATCCTCCGTCTGTCTCCGGCAGATGAGAGAGGGTTATGCTCCTGCACTGGAGACAAAAATAACCTGATGATGATAAATTTTTACAATCGCTTGTATCTTGGTGACTAATTCATATTTTGTGCTGCTTATTTCGCCAAATAATAATTCGAAGGATTAGCAATAAAATGAGGAAGACTCCTCGTCGGCTCATCCGATCCATCGCAGGATGTTCGAACGGATTCTTTTTTCCTTACATAACCGTAAGTTGGTATGTATGTAAACGCTTTATTGTACCAAAACACACAACAACAACAATAATAAAATAGGAATTAAACTGTGTATAAAGGCGGACTTATCCCACTTAGGGATCTCTTCCAGTCAACCAAAAAGGACAAGTGTTATGCGTTGGTTTTGTAAGGGGACCAATATTCCTGATACGTAACCAGGTTTTGTAACAGGAATTATTTTTCCTCGCCCAGTGCTGGTAATGTAATTTTGTTATGTTCAGGGAACAAGCGGAAATGACATTAAAACGTCAATTTCTACTTAAGGGTGAATTTACAGGTCTCTTTTCTTGTGGTCGTTAGACTTGAGACGTGAAAGGCTTGGAATTTCATAACAGGGTTGTTGCTGATGCAGTTTTTTACTATATCAGCGGATGCTGATGCTGATATTCGCAACAACCCTATTTCATAACCCTCGTTGATCTTTTTAACTTTAGGTCTCGAGTGCAGAGTTCTCTGATTCGATTCCCGAGGACAGTCGTTTTAGTCTTTATAATTGTCCTATCCTTGTCTAATTTCCATTGTAAACGGAATACTAGTTTGGTATTAGCAAAGCGTAGCTATACTCATGTATTATTTATTTATTATAATCAACGAGTTTCCCATTTCGCGCTTGTATAACGCGCGGGTTCGCGCAAACAAGCGCCGCGACCCTCCGTGAAAAGAGCCTATATAAAGACAAGCGTACACCGGCGACGGAGCGTCACGCGCGCCCACTTACTTAGCTCTAACAATGTGACGAGAGCCCGTGCACACCGCGCCTTATGTATTTTGTTGATGGCTCGTAGAGTCAGCAAAATATTTAAACAACAGTTTCGACCAGTGTACGTTGAAGAGCTCGATGATGATGATGATGTACGTTTTCATCTACGTCACCGTCATCTTCAAAAGTTAAAGAGACAACATCATTTCATCGTTTTTATTCTACAGCACAGTTTCTGTATTGGTGAAATATTTAAATAAATATATTCTTTTTCATAATCATTTACGGTAATGACTCGCGCGGGTTTACTACTAATTTTATCGTAATGGGCGATTTTCAAGTAGCTTTTAAATAAAACTAAACAGTTCCAAATACCTCGATAGATGTCCCTACTATATCATCAAATGTCAAAGTGTACAAAAGCCCGTGAAGTAAGGCCACAAAATTGGTAAAAAAAAAACGAAAAAGAGACTTTTTTTCTTGAAATTTTTGATAAATAGCAGTTGAATTAAATGCAACGCCATCTATAGCCAACGTCAGCAATTTAATTATATTCCCACTATAAAATTTGCCTACTAGATAACTTAAATATTATGTGGTGAAATAGCAACTCCTCCAAATTCCATGCAACATTAGTTAAAAGCTATCATAGATAAGAAAGCTGAGTTATCACGGAGCCAGGCTTTTCGGTGAAGGAAAACATCGTAAGGAAACCTGCATATGCCGAAGAGGAAATTCTGAGGCGTATGTGAGGTCCACCAAATCGGCTTGGGGCACCGTTGGTGATCAGGGGTTTGGCACAAAAGATCCTGAAGGGTCGAAGTATCGCCAGGTCTTCCTGGCCCCCTAAGAAGATAAGATAAGATATCACGGAGCCCATGTTTCACTATATCCGTAGAAGTTACCCCAGCTTCGTAGAAGTTCCCTAGTCCCTAGAGTTCCCAGATGATAATAACAGTAAACAAAATTAGCAGCAATTCCTGACCTCCAAGACGTTACTACTCGTAAATAAATGCCATATGATAAGCGAAACGTCCAAACAGGTACAAGGTGCCGTACAACTCTTGATGTCTCTTTAAATGTTACAAACAGTAGTACCTTTTCCGAACCTTTTCGTATTTAGGTCGAATTGGAAAAAGTAGGAACACAGAAAAGAAAATATTCTTATTTGTATGGCACTGTCGTTTATTTGCCGACCCTTCCGCTACGCCGGGTAAACATATAAACAGTAAATAGATACAGAGCTGGGCAACCCGGGTCATTGTCGCCAAATAGCGCATTTGCGCTAAATCTAGCAGTTTTTTCGAAATCATCATCATCAGGTTATTTTTGTCTCCACTGCAGGAGCACAACCCTTTCTCATCTGCCGGAGACAGACGGAGGATTTGGCCTACACTCCCCGCGCTGGCCAGACGGGTTGGGGAGGCCTGATTGATGTTCTATAATGTATTGTCTTAGTCTTGTCTGAACAAAAATTCAAATCTTCTATAAAAGTTAATCTGTGCAAGAAAGCCTACTATAAGTTAGATGACTACTTAAATGATAAAAGTCCAAGAAGTGCTTGATGGCTCAGCATAGGTAGACTTAATGATTGTAATGAATAAGATAAATCAAAGGTTTGTTGCCACTTCTTACCCTCGGTTATACAGGTGGAAGTGGAGTAGTTTTAGGCAGAATTTGACGTCAAAAAGAGAATAATGTATTCCAATTTTGAAAATTAATATTTTGATTTTGATTATTTCCTTAGTCGTCTCATACGACATCCACGGGAAGTGTTGGAGTGGTCCTATTCTACTCTACCGGAAACCACACGGCAACGGAAACCACACGGCAAAATTTTTCGAAATAGCAAAGTGGTATTGCTGCCCTATGGGAGGTGGAACAAATAATAATAAATAGGATGGACCGACGACCGGAAGAAGGTAGCCTAAGAGCTGATATGATGCTAATGAAATTGAATCGCGATGAAGAAAGTGTTCCGCTAAACCGCTAAATCATGCAACATTGACGACCTCCGTGGCGGAACGAGGTAGCTCTCGCACTGCCACGTCGGAGGTTGCGGGTTCGAATCCCGCTAGGGGCAAATGTTCGTATGACGAATATGTTTGTACCCAAGTCTTGGATGTTTATATATTTATTTAAGTATGTATATCCATTATCTAGTAACCATAGCACAGGCTCTGCCTAGTTTGGGACTGGATAATTGGTGTGAATGTCTGAAATATTAATTTATTATTTATTTATTGATAGTAGTACGCGATTCGTCTAGGTGCCCAGGCAATCAAGAACGCGACGTGTAGGTATATATTTTTTTTCCTAAAGGCCGGAGTGAAACAGGCCTGCTACTGGCGCTATCTACTTAGTTCAATCCGTGAGCAGTCGGTAAAATTACGGAAGTTATTTGGAAGTATAAAGAAACAGATCCTTATGTTATGACGTACTCTTCAAAAGGAAATTTAGAGATGTACCTACAGTTAATGCGCTATGATTAATGATTCATTATAATTGTAAGTTTATCATCAATGGATGTGGAGCTGATCACTTAATTCGGAATATGACTGTACATATTATCTACCCATAGAACAGGAAATCCTAGTTAAGGAGCCGGGCTACAGCTTGTAATAATATATAAAAAACCTGCGTAAAGTCTTGAAGTCGCTCATTCCATAATGTTTAAAGACAAAAGTGTTTAATCAGTGCGTCCTACCTGTCATGACCTACAGCGCGGAAACGTGGACACTGACGGTGGGTCTGATCCACAAGTTTCAAGTAGCTCAGCGAGCTATGGAGAGGGCTAGGCTCGGGCTATGGAGGGCTATGATTTGTAATGAAAAGATCCGACGAAGAACGAAGGTGACCGACATAGCCAAAAGGATTAGCAAGCTAACCAAGACGGCCGTTGGGGCAGACGAGTTCTGGAGTGGAGACCGCGGATCGGCACTCGCAGGGTGGGACGCCCCGCCGCCAGGTGGACAGATGACCTGAAGAAGTTGACCGGAAGCAGCTGGAGGCGAATGACCGGGTGTGATTGCGTTCATTGGAGAAGATCTATGTCCAGCAGTGGACGTCTAAGATCAGCCCTTAGACGTCCGCTGCTGGACATGGATGATGAGATATGTCTAGTAGAAGGACCCAAATGTTCTTGAACCAATAAAGTTATTTGGATTGTATTGTATATTGAAAGTTAAGTTAAATGGTGTAAATTGCACTCACAGCTTGTTTGGTGCAGTTCAGTAAAATTTCATTGTAAAGTTTGGTCAAATACGTAGTTCGTAGTAATATGTGAAATGAGAGAGAAACCGCTGCCGACTGAGAGTCGGAAGTGCTACGGCGTAGCCCGTACAGCAATGTAGAGCTTCCGTTATTACGTATTCATCGATACATTGCTACGCTCGCTACGGCGTCCGTAGCAAGTTATATTAGTTCGTAGCTAGGATGTATGTTTGTTTCTCATGTGTGTACGTGCCGTACCTTGTATATAATTGAAATATAGAAATTTGTCAAACAATATCAACAAAATATATATAAACAAGCTTGAGACGCATATTAAGCTCATGTTTTTCTGAAAACTTCATCAGAATTGATTCAGTTGTTTTTTTCGTGATGCGTACATAAATAACAAAACAATGGACAAAAATTCCAGAAATGATCTCAATGTATTCTATTATTTATGCTTCATAACCAAATATATCCTACTAATATTATAAATGCGAAAGTTTGGATGTTTGGATATTTGTTACTCAATCACGCTTCAACCACTGGACGGATCGGGATGAAACTTGGCACACATATAGGTTAGGTCCTAAAATAGGACATAGGATAGTTTTTATCACGAAAACACATCCCATTTCTACGGGAAATACATAATAATATGGTACGTTGTCCACGCGGACGAAGTCGCGGGCAACAGCTAGTATATTTACATATTTTTTCCGCATATTGTACAGAAACGCGAAATTTACATTTATTATTTATTAGAAGATTATTAACAATATTATGTATCAATTTCAGTGGGTTTGACATAGCAATAGAAAATTAGTAAAATATCAAATAACGCCTGTGACTCAAATTGTAAAACTATCAAACTATTGACTATCGATGTTCTGCCAACACTATAGATTGCTGGTAGGTATGTATCTGGCAGGCAGCGAGGCGGAAACCGCCGCCTGCTAGACCGGTCAGGAGCTATCACCACCCCGCGTATTACACGCTTCACCGAAGGCGTAGCGGCGTCAAATCAAATATCCTGTCATTATAATATAAATATTTCCTTTATTCAGTCAAACATTGACTTAAGGAAATCTTTATTAGCCTGATGGGGAGGTTGGCATTATGGGGAGGTTAACTCTGAAATTAAAACCACGGACTGCATGAAATCCATTAGGTTTTTAGGGAACAGGAAAGCCGTGTGGTCCCGGTTTATAATAGAGTCGCCAATCTTCCAGTAGGTGTCGTTAAGACGAGAGACGGGCGGCAGTGTTCTCCTGTGTAAATTTAGATCTTTACTACGATGACCAATCCGCCTGCCAAGTGTGGTAATTATGCCTAATCCCCCAATGGGCAGTCAACCAAATGTAGCATTCTATTAGGGAGGCTAATGTTTAACGGTGAACGTATTTCGGCAGATGAAAAAAAAGTTTTAAAGTTGTTTTATATGATACCAGGGAGGAGGATTTTCTACCGTAGACGGAGTTGATCAAGCTGCTTAAACTGTAAAATACTTGGTATATGTGTAAGTAGGGTGAGAAGAGAGTCCAAGTGCTCGAATGTCGCAGGACCCTTCCGCAACGTACTGTTCTATTTTCGTTAGTGTCCACCACTTAGCTAAATGTTGACTTTCGTTAGCGAAAAGGTTAGGTAAAGGCTATTAAATTTGCATATTTCTTGTTTGGCTTACATATCTGCCTCAAGGTAATTTTAAGACACAAGCAAACATAGTTTAGGATTGATTATGTTTACCGTAAACAAATATTTTAGTCGTTTACTTCAAAACATAATGAAATATCTTTTACCTTGTTTGACCGCCACTAAAGAGCTATCTTGTGTCTTATGAGAAATGTCTTATAAGAAATCCAGTCGCATTGATTGTTATATGAGACTATACATATTACAAGAAATTTGTTCTTGTCTTGTGTCTTATAATGTGCTAAAGGCCTTAGGGCACTGTTAATGGACAGGGATATGGCACAAAAGATGTAGAAGGGTCGAAGTGTTGCCAAGTGTTAAAAGAATAGAACGCTTAGTATACTGAGCGTTCTATTCTTTCTGCTGATCTGAACCTCTTCAGGCTTTACCCTCGTAAAGCATGAAGATATGTACGTATAAGCCACCGACCCCAATCACCTGTCACCTCAAAACTTTTAATCTCGAGAAGATTTTCGGCGACGTGCTCCAATAGGCTTTGGAAAGTCAAACAGTTCTGATCCTTCTAATTTCGGGAGGTTCTCACCAACTTATAATGAAGGGGGAATGAGATGTGAAAGTCGGAAGTACCTTGCGGTGAAGGAATAAGGGGTATCACTTTGGAACATCTTAAAATCGACAGATAACATTTATAATTGGACCCAGTTGTACAGAAAGTACATAATATTTTTTTTTTTTTTATACAAAAGTAGTAATATTTCTAATTCTATTTTCATACGTAAAATCTGGAACAAACTTTCCTATACGTAATGCGCCATGTGACAATGTCAAAATAGGAATATAGTGTGTCACAGTCTGTATCTTCATTCATCATCATCAGCGTAAATACCTCCACTGCTGGACATAGGTTCTCCCCAATAGAATACCACTTTTGTTAAATGTCCAATGGGGGATTTGCCATAATCACCACGCTTGGCGGGCGGATTGGTGATCGCAGTAATTATCTTAACATACACACACAGGTGAACGCTGCTGCCCGTCCCTGATGCAATCCCTTAGTCGCCTTGACGACACCCACGGGAAAGATAGGGGTGGCCCTATTCCAATCCAGGAACCACACGGCAATCTTCATTCATAAGTGGGTGTATATTATGATTTCTCAGTTTTAAGTATAATTGTGCCCTGTGGTTCCCGGCTTAGAATAGGGCCACCCCTAATATTCCAGTGGGTGTCATCAAGGCGACTAAGGGATTCCTCATGTGTATACTGCGATCACCAATCCGCCTGCCAAGCGTGGTGATTATGAAAAATCCCCCAATAGCCCACTAAAAGTAATATTCTATTTGGGAAACTTATGTTCAGCAGTGGACGTGTTTAGACTGATGATGAAGTATAATTTGGGAAAAAAATATAACTCCAATTTTTTTTACTGACAATCGACTCCTCGCGAATTTGATTAAACTATTTACAGGTTTTGAGTATACGAGTATATAGCCTTGTATAAGACAATGATGTTCCATACTTACATACGACCTACGATTTAGGCGTATAATACCCGTTTGCAAAATGACACGTCAAAACTTCGGAAAATGTAAGGAAATCTCTACCAGAACCTCATCAATCTAGTTTGAATCGACGACTCGATAAGAAAGTCGTGTCTGTGATCAAATCTGGGTTTTAGTGCGGCTTGGAGCCTCGCCAGCTCGCGCTGCAGGCGGAGCAGACTAATTACTTAATAGTTCGGTGCGATGTCTGGACTCAGCAAATGTATAGGTGTCAACAAATGGTTACGTTTCCATATAGGACATAGCTTCTTCTATAGCTAGACTTTGTCCTTCTTAATTTGCCTTAAAACTTTATATCTTTTATCATATGTACCTATTCTTTAGTCTGTTATATCTTATGGGTAAGCGCCGCTTACATATAAGCGCGCTCCGGCTTAGGCCTCATCGTCACTTACTATGAAGTAAGATTAAGGTCAAGCGTAAATCCATCAGCAATAAAAAAAACCTGAAAATACAAAACACAATTTATTCAAGTTTTTCGAGATTAACCCGAATAACTCCGGCTGGATGCGGAGGGCGGAGGACAGGGTGTGGTGGCGTTCATTGGGGAAGGCCTATGTCCAGCATTGGACTTCTAGAGGCTGACATGATGATGTGATGAACCCGGAAGAGGAAGGCCTTCATTTTATACATCCTAATGAATATGCTGAAAAATTATCAAGGTCTAGACCACATCCCCGACACATCTACTACGACTACAGGCGCGTCAGCCAGTCCATACACATTGTGTGTGCACGTAAATAATAATAGGGCTGGGTTCTGTACCCAATGCAATCGAGAGAGGGACAACGTTGTACGTCAACAAGGTAAGTGCTTCTCTTTCTAACTGGAAGCGTCGATCGCACTGTTTTGCTGGAGACGATAAAATGGCAGGGGGGAGGCGAGCGTCACTTCTTTACGTAGAAATATTTAGTAATCTCTGCTCTAGACAGTCACTAAATAGTGACACAATCTTATCTTATCTTCTTAGCGGGCGAGGTAGACCTGGCGACACTTCGACCCCCTTCAGAATCTTTTGTGCCAAACCCCTGTCCACCGACGGTGCCCCAAGCCGATTTGGTGGACTTCACACATGCCTTAGAATCTCTTCTTTGGTATATGCAGATTTCCTCACGATGTTTTTCTTCACCGAAAAGCCGATTATTAATAAACCGTACTCACGTTTCAAAAAACCCATTGGCACGGGTGGGATTTGAACCCACGACCTCAACTCTCTAGTGACACAAAACAACATTTTACTAAAAGCGGTAACACACGATCGTCTACGCTTGGCTTTCTGAACCTTCATTTCACACGAGACATTACCTCTGGGAGGGTGTAAACAACGCTTAAATAAATTATTTGGCTCACAACGCACGGGAGACCCTGCGCGGGGATGGAGGCTGGAGGACACTCGAGATAATGCCGTAATGCCGGACTCAGCTGGACTCCAGTACTGGAGTCTGAGCAGGGCCGTGAGCAGGGGGGGGTCAGAACTAAAGTATAGATACTCGCTCAATGTAGATTATTACAATTAAATCCTACTCGTACTTACTATTCTACTAATATTATAAATGCGAAAAATTGGATATTTGGATGTTTGGATGTATGTTACTCAATCACCACTGAGACTTGAACCACTGGACGGATCGGGATGAAACTTGGCACACATATAGGTCAGGTCCTGGAATAGGATATAGGATAGTTTTTATCCCGAAAAAACTTCTTATTTCTACGTGAAATATTGAGGACTTGCATGTCTTGCGCATAGTTGTGTAGAAGCTAACAATGTCTATTTTTCAAACGTAAAACTGTTTGTTAATTTAAAGAACACGGTGAACAGTAGAATACAATCACAAATTATGTAGAATACAGTGCCGGTTTTAGCACTACCAGCGCCCTGGCAAGATTTCTACGGCTTCCTATTTTCTATCGATACCCACAAGAAGAAATAGGTAAAAAGGCGCCCTTACATATCTGGCGCCCTGGGCGGTCACTCAACCGCCCCCTATCGTCGCTACTGGTAGAAGATATATTATACAGTATTTGTTACGGTTTATTTACAGACATGCTACAATATTTCATTTTTGTATATCTTGGTAATCTACTTAACCAGCCATCATAAATTTAAACTAATAAACGAGTGTCTCTTAAACACGCTATGTTAGCACAAGTCACAAAAATGCAGACGTATGACGTCATGGTGCGGTCAGTGACCTACGGAGAGTCGTGACCCAAAACCTAACCTTTTTTTTTTTTTTTTTTACGGAGTGGAAATGAGTTGTCTCATCCCCCCGGTTAGGGTTACCAGGGGGTATGTGGGACTCTCCCTCCAGGCACAGTACGCTGTCGTACTGTGTGGAGGGCATACCCACTAAAACCACTCCGGCGTATTTCCCGCCCTGCCGTAGTGGGGGGCACAGTGCGTTCTCCGAGGAATTCAAGGCTACTGTGCCCCCCGGCAGCCCCGGACATTACACTGCCGGGGCACCCGCGCCAAAGGAGGGAGGAATCGCCACGCCAGCGACCCCTCCCCCAGACGGTGTGGAGCCGTACCACCGTGTGGGTACCCAAAACCTAACCTAACCCAACCCTACGAGCGTCCAGAGATTTCCTAATAATTACTACGTAACAGATATATAACGAAATAGTATAACGAACATATCTACTGTTTTAATCACCTACTCCTTCCCACTGTCAGACTATACATGCAAAAATGTGTCTAAGACGCTCGACTTGACGTTGTTATTACTCCGTACGCGAGAACCACGCCAGGGCGGCCAAAAGTACTTATCGCGGTAGGGTCGTTCGAGTGTCAGAGGCCTGCTTACGTCCCTGTCAGGCCGGGACAGTAGCCCTATCAATTACACGCTGAGTGAGCTCGAGCCTTTATCAGGAAGAGTACCCGCGAGAGTGCCAGGGACGATAGGAACAGGTTGATTTTGAAACCTACCTACAGCGTACCTTTTTTATACATCGGTCCACCGGATAACTCTAAAACTATTTTACTGATTGAACTTGGAACATATATAAAAAAGATTTAACATATTTTCCGAGATATTCCAGGAAAACTAAAAAAATACGAAGCGTGCTAGCTACATATTTTTTTTTACATTACCTGGTGTACGTACGACGTACACTTTTTGATGACTTTTAAAAATAGTATCGCCGTGTGGTTCCCGGCTTAGAATAGGGCCACCCCCAATCTCCCCGTGGGTGTCGTCAAGGCGACTAAGGGATTGCACCAGGGACGGGCAGCAGCGTTCTCCTGTGTATATATTAAGATCATTACTGCGATCACCAATCCGCCTGCTTACCTTAGTGACAACTTACCAAAAGTAGTATTCTATTGGGGACGCCTATGTCCAGCAGTGGACGTATTTAGGCTGATGATGATGAAAAATAGTATAGAGAAAAGTCAACAAATTTTCTTTACAAGTTAAAATCTCACAAACAGACATATATATTATATTTAAAACTAACTCATCCAGTGCCAAAGAAGTTATGTTTACTCAATTCGACTGTCCTTCAAACGTTGTGACGTAGGACCTCTTTTCCTACTTCTACGACTCTCTATTTCTTTAACTTAATATACCTGGGGCCCAAGGTAGCGTAGATACAGTACTTGGGACTTGCCTTCCTTCACTGGTAGGTAGTGTACCTCCGTTGATCCTCGCTCAGAGGAGGCGCGGAGGGAGAATGGCGAGGAGGCGGGAATTTCCTTAAACGTTAACACTTAAATCATCATAAGTTATAAACTTATTCACTTATATATAACTTCCCCTTCACCAAAGGTTCCCTGGAAGAAATCCTTGAAAGCGATAACGCCGCCATTGTACACTAGATTCATCCTTCGATTTTACATTTTTATAATTTATAATATGTTTTGGTGCACGAAAAAGAATATTTGAATTTGAGAACTGAGAGACGTTGCTTTTTACAAGAAATAATAAAAAACTTGAGCATCGCGACCAGCCGTCGTTGAGCCACATCACTTTTTATGAGCTGCATCAGCCTGGAGAAGGAATTAGATGTAGCATGGCACAAGGAAATAGTAGACAGGAAGAAATTTCAATACTTGGAAGAGGCCTACGCTCGTAACAGAGTCGCTGAAAAGAAAAACACAAAACGAAAAGTGAGAAAAAAAAAGACTAATCCAAATAATGTAAGTAGACAAATTAAGCAACATAAGTAACTTACCTATGAATTAACAAATGTTATAATGACATGCATAAATACTTTCCCTATGCTAATCGTGGTACTCGTACCTCAACAAGGCGGCGATGTTGTTCGCAACACATCACGTCAAGGGGTATCACGGGGCGAAAAGCGGGCGAAGGAAAGCCGCTTTGCGACATTAGATTGCGCAAAGTGGCGATACATCGTCTCTGTCTACCCCTTGGACCAAGGCTTGAGCATTATGTATGTACGTAGGTATAAATAATGACAAATGGTATATGATAACGACACATTAAATTAATGTTTAATAACATTGTAATGAAATTAGAATGTTTAAGTTAATTAGTGTTTTTATTTTTTTTATTATTAGCCTGGAGATTTGGCTGCTTACTTCACACCCGGTAGATTCAAACATGTAACGCAGCGAACATCTTTGGCACTATAAAAAACTCTGCAGATCTGGACGAGATTTTCTATCTATAGGGCGGCCTCTCCTAACCCCTTTTTGGTAACTGTAGTATATAACTGTTTCTGTTAACAAATAAATTAAATTCTTAATAATACCTTAAGGTTGAGCTGATAACTATGTCCAAGTCAATTTGGAAAAGATTCAGTTTACCCGCTTCAATAAATTTCCAGCAGACATTGCAACGTTACAGGCAGACCCACGATATCGGATCTAGCGCAGAGATAAGCCAAGCTTATTTACTGCGAACACGATTTTCCAATATCCAACGCAAATACTCTCTTGACATGTTAAAGCAAGCGAAAATATATTTTTGTAGATGAAAGCCAGAAAGAAATGGATTGAAATAAGTAAGAGAATGCTATCTGCTATTGATTTCAATAGAACCTGTACACATTCGGTAAATGTACGAGTCATAAATAAATATTTCATCATCATCATCAGGTTATTTTTGTCTCCACTGCAGGCGCACAACCCTCTCTCATCTGCCGGAGACAGACGGAGGATTTGGCCTACACTCCCCGCGCTGGCCAGACGGGTTGGGGAGGGTAAATATTTATTTCCGATAAAAAATTATCCATTAAATGTAAGTACAGTAGCTTACCCACTAATGTTAGTATTTATCTATAACAACTACAAACAACTAACAATAAACGCAGACATACACAGGACAGGACGACTCTACAATTCGATCGGCAGCGGTGATGGGTTCAATTCCCACTAGGGACAGACAAACTTGTACAAGTTGGTCCCGGTCTGATTGTTATATCTGTGAATTTTGTCCTTGTGTAAATCCCATCATACAGGACAAAATTCTAGTTTTGGGAATAGATGCGGGTGTATATTGTATACTTATAAAATACGAGGCCACATCATGCGGCCGTGTGTGTTGCGGTAGTCCAATCTTAGAGTTCTAGAGTAGGACCGTGTGCCGATAAACACAGTGTAGAATGCGCCCCTGTCGGATGGACCGCTAATCGAAAAAGCAGAAGCGGCTAGACAAAGAAGACCAAGGTCTTATAAGTGTGGTTACAAGTGATAGGAAGGCCAGTGATACGATTTTATTGTCAAAGACTAAGTTTTATTGCACATTTGTACATTTATGTACGTTATTTTTTAATGGAATACCTTTTCTTTTGTGTTAGACCTGTAAAGAAGAAACGGCGCAACAAACTTCAAGCAAAACATATTTTAAAATCAAATTTGTATAATTAAAAAGATTGAGCGAAGCTAAAGCAAAATTAGTACCAGGCATCTTTGTTATTCATTATACCCATGAACCGACGACCTAAAATTGTCAAAGAAACTAGATATAATAATAATAAAATCATTTATTCATCTCTTAAAAAATATACATACAATAACTCCGCCAAACTGTATAATACAGTTTGTTGGCAGAAATAGCTCTCTTACTTTATACACATCTATGGCAGAGAATACTAAATATCACTACGCAATGGTGAATAGCAAAGCAAAGTTACAAAGTTTTTAATTTTGATATTAGCACAAAAAGATTGAGGTTACGTTAATGAGTTTACTAGATATTTCTTATATTTAATTCTGAAAGTGTTTTTGTTTTTTATGAAATGGCATGTGATTGCAAGCGTTTCAGAATGACTATATTTAACAGTGGACGCTAGCAAGCTGATGATAAAATAATATGTTCTTAAAAATACCACAAAATTAAATATCTGGTACCATACGAACACTTAACATTCATGTTGACTTAGTTAAGAATTTACCGTCAACTTCAACTTGTTACTCCAATCCAATTTATGATAACAACCCTCGGAAAACCGAGGTAACAACGCGAACGAGGCGGGGTAATTTCAATATTTATTGAGGAGGGTAGAAGGGATCCCGGCTTTGATTACGACTTCCTCCGGTGTTCAACTCTTCCCCTACGGAGGAATGACGTATGTTAGTATTAGGGAGTTTTAGTAGATCAACGGACTCAAATATCTGTTACTTACCTAGTAACTATATTAATCTGTGATTAGGGTGTTAATACTAACAGTTTTTTTTTAAGAAAGCTTATTCAATTACTATTTAGATTTACGTAGATTGTCCATATGTATCTCTTACATATTGCTGCTGCCAAACGTCAATGCATGCATATTTTTAGGGATCCGTCAAATGCGCAAAACTTTCTTCCGAATTTTGTCCCGAAGATAATTTGAAAACTACTGGACCGATTAAGCTAAAACATTCATCTAAAGTTTGTTAAAACTAAGTAGTTGAGATTGATATTTTAGATAAAAATGGGGATTTGTTTTATTTTTTTAATTAACCCTTTTTGTATACCTGCAAAAAATCATAACACAAAATAAGAAAAGAAAAATACTAACATGTAACAATGATAAAGCTTTTCGCTTTAAGAGATTTCTGCCACAGAGAAAACTGAGTTACCAATAAGTTTAAAATTACAATGACTATTTTTAGTGCATGAAAAGGTAGATGAATGTGAGTGAGGCTAGTGAGGTGTGTCAGGATCGCGCAAAGTGGCGATCCATCGCCTCTGCCTACCTCTCTGGGACCAAGGCGTGAGCATTATGTATGTATTTTTAGTTTGTAATGCTATTATTAAGAACATATGTTACTTCAATAAAAAAAATATAAATCTAATAAAGACTCGTCCCCGTCTCAAAGATGCCTATGGCTGGCTGCGTTACCACGTTGAATAGCCAGGGCTAATCTTTGAACCAGGTACGACTCCGCCCGGGGTCACTCCCATGGTCTCTCTTGCGCTTCCCCATCTCACGCACAAATGCCTCGACCTCCGACCCCCACGCACCCGATGTCTCCACCGCGAAGGGCTTCGTTACTTCAGTTTTATCTAGAATTTTATATGTATTAATATTTCTGTATTTTTAATCTTCATTATTGAATTTTCTTGCGAAGTAGTTCTTGCGAATTTTTTTTTATCAATCGTAATAGCACCCATTTTTTCACCTGCTATCACATTCAGAGCGAAGACGCAAACGCCATAGTAACTTATAAATCCTGAGGGATGATGGTCCAGCAGACCCCTGGTCCACAGATAATAAAACTATCAATCTGGCTCCGAGAGCTCGGCTCGGGGATAATCCCGTCTTAGAGTTAAGAAGCCACTTTGACTTCATAAGGCATGATAGGGTCAGCAAGTGGTTGTATTTGAATTTACTATTTGGCGCGTTACGTAGAGCTTTCCTTCCTTCGCATTTTTAGAAGACTAGATGTGCCCGCGGCTCCGCTCGCGTGGTCTACTAAATTATGTTAATCCTTATCGTTACTTATGTATGTATGTAAACGCTTTATTGTACCAAAAATAACAACAATAATAAAATAGGAATTAAACTGTGTACAAAGGCGGACTTATCCCACTTAGGGATCTCTTCCAGTCAACCTTAACTTATTCCTTACTAGCTATGCTCGCGACTTCGTTAGCGCAGACCAATGAAATAATATGACTCCCCTACCTCCCATCTCTCCACCCACCTCCGATTTTACCTATCTAAAAAATGTAGTTCTCATTGCAAGATAAATTACTTGAAGTATTACACCCAACACTTCTTTTTTGTATTCTAGTGTAGTGTAGACGTTTCTAAATTTCAAATTCGCACAACTTTTTTATTTTATTTATTTATACTTTATTGTACACAAATACAAGTCACACAACTCATTTAAACATATGATGTACAAAGGTGCACTGAAGTCCTTAAGAGTTTTCTTCCAGTAAACCTTGGTGAAAGAGACAACTCAAACCAGATAGAAATTTTTATTGAGTCTATTACCATGAAGTAAAGTCAGTATACAGTACACACCGCATTACTAGTAACTACAATGTGGTTTCCGGCTTAGAATACGACCACCCCCAATCTTCCCGTGAGTGTCGTCATGGCGACTAAGGTACTTTACCAGGGACGGGCAGCAGCGTTCTCCTGGGTACATAAGGATCATTACTGCGAACAGCAATACGCCTGGCAAGCGTGGTAATTATGGCAAATCCCCCAGTACCAACGAGGTGCAAGGGCCGTCAACTCGGTCTCCCTTTGTAGGGACAAGCGTTGGTACCTATTCACACACTAGGCCATAGCTTATAATCTAATGAAATTCCTAGCGAGCGCACTTCCAACTAAAATTTAATTTCAGCAGTTCTTCACGACATCTCCATTGTTTAAGGGATGAATGACTGAAGATGGAAATAGAGAAAAAACAGGCTCACAAAATACATATTCGGGAAGGTGGTTTGTTCTAGAAAACAAAGTACCATGTTTTACCATGGAAAAATATTAGGTTCTTACAGAAAAATATGTTATTTTATATCTAAAAGTCAGAATAAAATATTGTATTTTACCATGTGAAAATATTGCATTTCTACAGGAAAACAGGCAGTTTATCTAAAAGTCAGAATAATGAGCCTTCATATCATCTTGTCTTCATAAAATAACACTATTTTACCATGTGAAAATGTTTCATTTCTACAGGGAAAAAAGGGTAGTATATCTAAAAGTCAGGATAATGAGCCTTCATATCATCTTGTCTTCTTGGGGGGCCAGGAAGATCTGGTGACACTTCGACTCTTCTGGATCTTTTGTACCAAACGGATGTCCAACGACGGTGCCCCAAGCCAATTTAGTGGACTTCACATACCTCTTAGAATTTCTTCTTTCACCGAAAAGCCTGTGGTAAATCCTAATATTATAAATGCGAAAGTTTGGATATTTGGATGTTTGTTACTCAACCACGCTTCAACCACTGGACGGATCGTGATGAAACTCGTGATGAGGTTAGGTCCCGGAATAGGCATAGGATACTTTTTATCCCGAAAAAACATCGCATTCCTACGGGAAATACATAATAATTTGTGATGTTAAGTTGTCCACGCGGACGAAGTCGCGGGCAACAGCTAGTTTTAAATAAACCGTACTTAAATTTGGATAACTCATTGGTGTGGGCGGGGTTTGAAACAACGACCTCATGAACGTAATGCGAGTGCACAACCAATTAGGCTACCACGGGTAAAGAACAAAACCAATTAAAACATGAATACATAAATTTATATTATCCATAAAAAAAAACTCTTACAAAATAATAGCCCCAAACGAGAAAAACTCAAGTAAGATTTTTATCCTAACAAAGTTTTAAGTGTCTTTTACATAAAAACAAATTTATTTTCCTTACACGGCGTGAACAAACAGCAGGATCTTTCTAACATAAACGTGTTGAACTCTGTTCGAGGTGTAGCGGGTGAAACATCGCCTTAACGCGATTGTGGAGCGCCTCGAAATTCAATTAATCCCATCTCGTCACGTAAATTAGTAAGGGGGAACTTAAAACTGGGGGAAATGCGAGCGGTGCGAGTCAGGGGCGGTAGCGGGGCTTATCAGCGATAGCCGGATTTTCAATAAGCGATGGCGGACCTCAAGCTGCATTGGTTAGTATCAATACTGCACTACAAAGATTGAAGGTGACCGACATAGCCGAAAGGATTAGCAAGCTGAAGTGGCAGTGGGCAGGCCACCTATGTCGCAATAACCGACGGCCGTTGGAGAAAACGAGTTCTGAAATGGTTTTTTGCTTTATAAAGTTCGTTATTGACAATAAATATACAAATATAACATACCTAGTGTACTTAAACTAAAAAAGGACCTGAAAAAGGTGGCCGGAAGTGGCTGGATGCGGAGGGCGGAGGGCCGGGTGTGGTGGCGTCTATTGAGGAAAGCCTATGTCCAACAGTGGATGTCTAAGGGCGGACGTCTATGATGAATACTGCATTAGTTACTACAAATAATTTCAACAAATAGAGATTGTCCCATTTTACAAAAAAAAGACCGAACGGTTTGGTTTCAGTGTATGCAGATAATAAGCAAAAATATGGCACTTTACTTTATAAAATAATTAAGAATATTTTGCCGGCATTCACACAATTGTACCTATACATAATATTCAATTTCACAGCGTTGTTATATTTTGCATTCACAAGGTATATTAGGACAATTTAGTAAATGCCAATAATGGACTTGAAATTATAAAAATTATGAAATACAAGACACACACAACACAAACAATACCAAATCGACTTTGTGTAGTATTTATAAAGTTAGTTTATCTGGTCAGTTCCTTAAGCTACGTAATTGTGGCGTACGATTATATTCAAACGGTTGTAAATGAAATGACACTATAGTTCTGAATCGATTAATAAACCTCCGAAAAGTTTATATATTACTAACCTATTTATTACTAAACTACATTTTCTTCGTAGTCATTATTATCAGCTTATCGCTGTCCACTGCTAGATGTAGGCCTTCCCCAAAGTGCGCCACCATACTCGGTCCTTCGCCCTAAAAGTCTTGGAATATAGCAAAAATGTATGTATCTCACTTTAACAAATAGTTTGTGATTACTTTTCTTTCACACATGATGTTTATATTTATATAAGTAGGTGAGGCCTGAAGGGTATTCCATTGCCTTAGCGTTTTCTGTCTTGATTGCGACTTACAATAGAGAGCACATACCTCTTCTATTAAATAAATAAGTATATAATTATATCTTATATTTAAATAGTTTAAAACAGTATTTTATTAGTTACCCTAATCTAATGCACTACCATAGTCGCCAATAAACATCACTCTGGAAATGCCTGTCGTCGAAACGATATAGTCTCGCTCGCTCATGACTTGGCCAGTGACCGGGATACTTAATCCTTTAACAAGCCCATCTAAGGCAAGTAATGGGTACAGATAATTAATTAGTCAAAAATGTAATACGTAACGAACACAAACTGAACTCATTAGTGTAATACAAGAACTAACTAGATCAAAATGGAGACGAGTGAGACGTAGATGTGAGGATTAGCGACGACTGGAGATGGATTTCGAATATCCTGGAGTGGAAACCAGTGGTGGAACTAGCCTGCCAGGTTTATTTGTCTAGTTATTAATATGCCTGTATATTTATTTACACATGGAAAACTTTGGACGTTTCCTAAGGAAGATTTCGATCAGAATTCATTGTGTAGTTTAAATAGTAGGTGAAAATAACACACTTCACACTACGGGAGTTCTCATACAAATCATCGCAGACTGGTTGGTTTTTTGTGTGTCTTAAACCTCCTCGGAGTAGGTACCACGGGTTCCTGTGAATTGCCAATTTACGCCTTAACTGAAGGAGCATATTCTTCAACGTACCCAACGAGCTGACTAATTGATTGTTAGATAAACTTCCTAAGGCTACATCAGTCGACAATCTAGAGGTTTCCGACATTAATGCAGTTGAAAAATCGATACCGAGAATTTTAATGATCGTAAGGGACACGATTAGTTTTCTTTATTTAGTACTAGTTTAGTCTAGTGTAGTATTTAGATTAGTACTAGTTTCTCGGGCTCATCGAAAAGTGTCTTCAACTTTATATTTGCGAAATAAAAAAACTACAGTAATTTTGTTCGTAGTTTTAAGTTGCGATTTGTCCCTTACGCCAACAGGAAATGTACTGTATCGATATAAAGGTCCTGCTGCAACCTGTGTTACTTTACGACTAAGTTATTGAGTTGTGGGTAAGTTAAGCTGATGCGGTGTGGTTTCCGGTAGAGTAGAATAGGACCACTCCAACTCTTCCCGTGGATGTCGTACAAGGCGACTAAGGGAATACATTATAAAACCTCAATCAGGCCTCCCCAACCCGTCTGGCCAGCGCGGGGAGTCAAGGCCAAATCCTCCGTCTGTCTCCGGCAGATGAGAGAGGGTTGTGCTTCTGCAGTGGAGACAAAAATAACCTGATGATGATGATGATGATACAAATACTATAAGAAGTAGAAAGATCTTATACACACACAAGCAAGTATTTTAAGCACAAACTTCTCACATTACTATCAGATTACACAATTTGCATAAGAAGTATATACAATAATACGATAACTCAAAAGTCGATAAACTACTTACAATATGGAATTTTCATTCCAGAATCTGCAATAGGGCCCTACTCTGTAAGCATTTCGGCCAATATCCGTCAAACTAACAAACCATATTGTACTCTCAAGGGTCACGTGACATATTCTGATTCGCGTTTGGCGTGTAGCCAAGATACGCTTATCCAAACTACAGCATACTAACAAGTAGTTTGACGGATACTAGGGCCCCCTGGTCATATACAAATTCGTGTTAAAAGTTATATCATAAACAGAATATCATTGTTTCATTTCCATTGTTTCAAACTCATCCTCCCACGTTTTTGACTCAAAACAAAACAAAAGAAGCTGCCAACGTCAAAATAAATTATTTCACTTCATAATAACATTAAAAACGTAAATATTATTTAGATTTTTCGCGTATAATCGCGGTCTTTAGTCGACGCGACTGAATTAAATTAAGTGAACGTTATTTTCTTAAAAGATAAAAACGTGAAAAGACAAATTTATCTTTGCGAGAAATCTTGCCGCCTGGCTGTCGAGTCACGGTGTTTTTAATTTTAACCCGTAAATTCAAGGGTTGATTAATTTGAGTTGTTGATTAACAAAATACAATGTTAATGTTGCTTTTAATTCCCGCTACGATAACAGTGGCAATGTATCGAGAAGTGAAATTACTGGGCCATTTTTCTTTAAACTCTGCGCAACTTTGTCAAATCATTTTAAATGTACTGTGAAAATTCTTTTTAAATGTGAATCAGGTAATTTATGAGGAAAGAGGACAGACGTGAAGGGTGGGTAAGGGGGAGGGTCGGCGTTCGAGGGGCGGAAGGGGAGAAGGACAGATTGTGCTACACAATGTCATTACGAATGTTAAACACTTGCTTGCACACTGAATGAACATACATATCTCACACATACAAGACATCGTTTGTAGGCAACAGGTTATTTCAATAGTGTAATGTAGTGGTAATGTTCCAATTCTTATTAATTTTGAACAGCAAGGTACTACTTTCTTTACTCATATAGTATTTCCCTATCCGACAATTCGCACTTTCGAAGGAATAATGACGATTTTAGGCAAAGGCAATTAAATTTCAATTGAAACTTGAGCACTATTTTCAACAGAACAGTTGAGCACAATACTGATCTACATAAAATATTACGAGTACGTCATAGATCCACCGAAAGTGCGAATTATTGCCACTGATATCCTGCTGCCAGGAACTGCTAAATTACGAATATGGGCATAATCTTTGAAATGTGAAACCGAAGCTTATGAATTTAATAAACCCATATTTTTGTATAATATTTTTTATAAGTAATAAATAGTTAGGATGTTGGCCGTTTCCCATTATATCAAATTGATTGTTTAAAAATAATAAATTCGGCCGAGCTGAAACTCAGTGTTAACAGCAAATAACAATTAAAGTAGTTTATTAAGTTATTGCTAACAAAATATGATTATGGTTTCTAATAATAAATATAATTTTTAATAACAATAAAGCTTTATGTAGAGCTCGCGTTAGAAATGACATGGTCGCAAACGTTAATAAAGACCGTAAATAGGTACTTATGTTTTTTTAAAATTAAATTATTTAAGATCACCTCAACATCTGAGGTCATCAGCGACCACGTTAATTCATTTAGACTACACAAATAACCATCACTGAAAGCATTTTATGCAAGATTTGTTTGATAGTTGGTCTGCAGGTTTAGCATAGGGCTGTCCATCCGGCTGGCCTGTGAGTCCGCGGGTCGACAGGGCGGGCGGTTGGCGCAGTCGGTAGGTAAGGCTAATGAATACAAACCACTCGATGCCGCGGCTATCAGCCGTCTACACCTAGCTGTCTCTACCTAGCTCCGCCATCCGATCTGACAGGCTCGCCAGTGTTACCATATATTAAAAAATCTATTCATTGGCATAGCAAAGAAATATTATTATACATTGATGTCTTAATAATGATATTCGCACCCAGTTTACATATTCTATTGATGATGATATTCTCTGCTTTCTTATCTTGTACCCAAAATGTTGTCTGGAAGAAATCGCTTTTAGCGATAAGATCGCATAGATGTACTATAGTAAGCTACTTGATTATTGTATATCTATGTATTTATTATTGTGAAACATAGAGTAACTGAATTGACATAATTCTACGCGAAAATTTGGATGTTTGTTACTCAATCACGCTTTAATCACTGGACGGATGAAACTTGGCATACATATAGGTTAGGTGGTGGAACAGGACGTAGGATAGTTTCTATCCCGAAAACATCTCATTCCTACGGGATACCAAATTAATCGTTAAAAGCAGAGTGTAAAGATCGAAACCTACGCGGACGAAGTCGCAAGTAAAACTAGCTTAATAAATCTATTTTTTTATCATACTTAATGTTCCTAGGAACAGAATAATCTGTCGAAACGCATAGAAATCTGCCGAAATTCAGAGAAATTTATTTAAAACATGTCATCAGCAACACCGACCGCAATCGTGAGTCACTGCACGTCTGAAGACGCGCCTTGTTAGATTGAATTGCGACTAAATTGAGACCCGATGAAAAAGGTAGATGTTTTCAGGTCGTATCGAAATGGCTTCGTCGGGAAATGCAGTTGTATTACAAACTGAGTGAACGGAAATTTACACGGACCTTTAGATGGGATCTCGTCAGGGAAGGTGTTCTCTTATATATTTACATACATAATGCTCACGCATTGTCCCAGAGGGGTAGGCAGATACGATTTATCGCCTTTTTGCGCGATCCTGACACACCTCACTAACATTCATCAACCTTTTCATGCACCTCCTTTTATTCTTCTTACTGCGGGCCGCAGCCTTTTTGAGGACGTTACTAATTTGATCCTTGAACATCCTCCTAGACGACCTCTAGCTGTAGTTCCTTCCACATTGACGTTGTAAATTTAATCTCTAATACTAGCTGTGCCCGCGACTTCGTACGTGCAGACCACTGAAAAACGTTGCTCTCTCATCCCCTCTCTCCAATCTTCTTCTCCCGCTTCCACCCTCCACTTCATTTACCCCCTCTCTTTTCTTCTTCACTCCCCCTATCTCACGCCATCCCCCTCCCTTACCTTCCTCCTATATCCATGACCACCCACCTCCGCTTTTATCTATCTACCAAATGTAGTTCTCACTCATTGCAATACGAATTCCGTCGAGCATTACACCCTACACGTCTTTGTTGTAATACTAGGTATACAGTGATAACACGAGTTTTCGAAAATTATAATTTCGCATAACTTTTGATAAAGTAAGCCGCTTGCGATGAAATAAAGACTAAATGTTAATCCGAATTCAACCCTGTGTTTTCCTGAAAACTTCAGCAGAATTGGTTAAGTAATTTTTAAGTAATACTTCTTCACAGCGCTAAAACCTAGGAAGCGGTAGTCGAGAAAAAATGACGTGTATAAATGTATCAAGTGTACTCATATGCAATAAATGATTTTGACTTTGACGTGCACAACCTAACTGACAAACATTAAATGGGAGTTGATTCAATCTTCGTTCTTAACCTGTAGTCTTACCATAAGATAGATGGACGCGTCGTAGCATATCTTTTTACCGCAACAATATCTTTTCACTCGAGCAGCTCTTATCGTAAGTGGAGCTGAATCTATCAATCACAGAAAGTTTGAATTGACTGTAGTGGGAAGTAATTTTCAGGATGCCGTCGACGAGAATGGAAAAATTGGGTAAATTACGGGAAAAAAAATTTCGTTGGAAAAAAATATTTGCTTAGATATTCTAGGAAAATTACGGTAGCTTCCATTAGTACTTGATAGAACTCATAGTTCTGTGATGGAACTAGTGAAACGAAAGTAGGTCCTATCGGTTCTATAGAATTAAAGCACGCCTCCATACAAGCGAACAGATATAATTACCTATATTTCATTCCAGATTAATAGTCCTATGAAAACAAACGCATTTGCGTCTCGAAAACAAAATACACAATAGATGGTGTTCCTAAGTGGACCGCAAAGTTTACTTGGTAATACAAACCTATTTTTGCTGCTGGTGACCCTTTCATGTATATGTTACCGAGACGTAAATAGCGTTGGTTTTCATAGGACTATTAATCTTACTAGTAGTCTACAGTGTGTTAATGGTAGAGCTACGTGAACATAGTCGAACGAGAGTGTCCCTCTCTCGATAGCTCAATACGTCAAGTACATAAGTGCTTCTCTTTCTAACATATAGTTTTTTTTTCATCGTTTCCTGGTTTAAGATCTACAATCAGTCTTGAGACTTTTATTAGATGGGTGGTAAGGAAGTGGATGTGTAGGTGCTGCATTCAGTAACATGCTTCACTTCATGGGTTCACTATTGTTTGAGGAGGGGCTTGCGCTTGAGCCTGTGGGGCTGCTGGTTGAGTCCAGCAGTTCAGCAGCCAGCTGGTTTGGGTGAGCTGCAAGTCGCTCCTTGTAGCGATTGTTCCGAATCTCGATTTCCTCTTTAATTGTTGGTATCTTGAGATATTCATGAAGATACCAACAATTAAAGAGGAAATCGAGATCTAACATATAGTGCAGATCTTTAAGCTTAAGCGCCGGTCGATAGCGCGCTGGCCTAGTAACTTTGTACCCAATAGAGCCAGCCAGTGTCCCTTTGTTAGGTAGTAATATTTTGTATTCTCTAGTACATACCACTAGTAATTAAGAATTACATTAACAGAACGTCTTTACATTGTGTATGACTTTGTTTTCAAATTTAACTTAGATTTTAGATTTTGATCAACATAGCAGCGATTTGCAACCGTTTCATACCCTAAAGCCCTACGACCAAACCAATTGCGTCAAACCGATAATAACTGTCGGAGTTGCGTCGCCAACCAATTAGCTGCATTCGTTAACGAGCTTCATCTGTCCGTCCGTCCGCTCTAACTGTTACAAATTGTTTGAAACCCTCTCCAATTGTTTTTGTTTTAAACTTGTTCGACTGGAATGTTTGTTTGGAACTTTTGGAAATTTTCTCGCATAATTTACCCGGAGTTGCGTGTGAATGATAATGATAACGTATTAATTTTCTTATGCACACCTCATTGCAAATTAAGGAAGACATGTGTAACAGTCCCTAGCTAACCATCGTATCGCAATATGTCGTCTCAACACGGAGGCGGCGATGTTGTTCGCCACACATCCCGTCAAGTGGTAATCACGGGGCAAAACCGGGCGAAGGAAAGTCGCTTTGCGAAGGTTGTCAGTAATGATCAGTAGTAATGATCTTAACACAGGAGAACGCTGCCCAACCGTCGCTGGTGCAATCCCTTAGTCGCCTTGACGTCACCCACGGGAAGATAGGGGTGGCCCTATTCTAAGCCGGAAACCACACGGCAAATATAGGCACGTACCTATATTATTCGATCAATAAGTAAAGTGGTCTAACCTATCGTATAAATATCGTTCGGGGCGTGCTTGTTGCAATGTCTAATTATATTTATATCTATAAATATTATCCTAGTTTGGGTCAGGGCTGTATAAAGCTTGAATATAATAATGAATATAATCCTCAAAATCGGTGGACAGTACCCAAACACCGGGCGTAAGCTTGCATCTCAATAGGCAATCAATATTCGCGGCATTATTGTAGGGACAGATCGTGGGATTAACGGACTCTGGCGGGATTACCGCTCTGGGACGGCAGGCGTAGTCGGTGCATTGCCGCAAGACAACGATAAAGGGCTATCCACATTACATGGCGTGCGCAAAAAGTTCAATATAAAATAATCCTTATTTTATACACACCCACACACACACACACACACCCACACCCACACACACACACACACACACACACACACACACACACACACACACACACACACACCCACACACGCATGCACAACATGTATTTCGGCGGATTCAAATTAATTAATCTTAGTTATCGCTTAAATTATTTTAATATATTTAAGAGTATTTACTATGTATGTAATAATTAGGAAGAGCGGGGCTTCTTAACACAGGCTTTTACGCTTGAAAAGAAGTCCCGGCCCAGTTATATCTATTGTAAAATACTGTTAAAACAATAAATATAATTTGATTTGATAAAGAATGTAATACTTCGACAGGTGACATTATATTGATTTTTGTGCATTATGATTAGATTTATTTATTTCACTTTTACGTCTTAAAAAATCAATTTTACATGTCATTCTAATATGGTAAAAGGGATCGTCATAAAATAATGTATAAATTACAATGTCAACAATTCAAATAATGTCATAGTATATAACATACTATCTATGTCAATATATAATATTAAAATAAAAAATTTAAAATACACTTGGTATTAAATTATCACAAATTAAATTAAACGTCAGAGGGCCCACCAATTTCATTTTTTAGAAAATTCATTTATGGAATAATATTCATTTTCCAACATATGGTTAAATTAATGGTATGGTTTCCAGCTTAGAATAGGTCCCTTTGGGTGTCGTCAAGGTGACTAAGGGATTCACCAGCAATGGCACTGCGATCACCAATGATTATGGCAAATCCCCCAATGGACAGCCTACCAAAAGTGGCATTCAATTGGCGAGGCTTGTGGTCAACAGTATGGATGTATTTCGGCTGATGATGATATAAATAAAGTTTTCTCTGTCGCTGGTAGGCTGACAGAAATCTTTTAAAGAGGTAAGCATTAAAATTTGTACTTATGTTATTTTTTTCCTTCATTATCATCAGGTTATTTTTGTCTCCACTGCAGGAGCACAACCCTCTCTCATCTGCCGGAGACAGACGGAGGATTTGGCCTATACTCCCCGCCTTGGCCAGACGGGTTGGGGAGGCCTGATTGATGTTTTATAATGTATTCCCTTAGTCGCCTTGTACGACATCCACGGGAAGAGTTGGAGTAGTCCTATTCTACTCTACCCACAACTAAACCACACGGCATCTTTTTCCTTACTTTTATTGTTTTGTATGTTTTTTTTATTTTGTGTTTGTAATAAATTGTTAAATAGTTATATAAATAAATAAATGGACTTTGTGGGTATTACAGAAGGTCTGTTTTATTGTACACACTGTATATTTATTAATTTAAATTCCTGATCCTACTGACGTTAAAGGCCTAGACAAGAGACGCCAGCAACCTCAACTTTAAAGCAAAGTCAGGACCGTTACGATGAATAATTTAACAGCTTCTTTGAAAGCATCGATGCAAGGTGATAGAAACCTCCTTCTGAGCCCTACTGGCGTATCTAGGGGTATGGGGTAACGCTGTGCCCTCTTACCTCTAGTAAAGACGAACGTTAAAATTTGAATGTTATAGCCCTAGCATAAGTATCAAATTTGTCTACGCACCCGCTTATTAATTTTCCCTTACTATTTCACTAGCTAGAAGGTTGCCTCAATAAGGCCGCCAACAGCGATAAGGCCGCCACTTGCACATTAACTGTATACCTCCGCAGAAACCTAACTGATGTTACAGCGCTCGTCTAAATCGCTTACATTTCACTGTCTGCGTTATTTTGTTACTGTGTTAGTTCTATCGTTACATCACTAATCTTCAATGTGACTGTACACTGTGTCTAATAAAATAATTAGTAATAAATGACACCAAAGACACCCAAGTGAATAAGAACGTCATTTTCTTAACGCTAGACTTGTGGTCAGACATTCACACCAATTATCCAGTACCAAACTAGGCAGAGCCTGTGGTATGGTTACTAGATAACGGATAGACATACTTAAATAAATATATAAACATCCAAGACTTGGGTACAAACATTTATATTCATCATACGAACATTTGCCCCTAGCGGGATTCGAACCCGCAACCTCCGGAGTGGCAGTCCGAGAGCTACCCATTCCGCCACTTAAACATATGGGCCACAGCTCGTAGTTACAATATAGCCTCTATTACCGCTGCCTAGATGCCGTAGTGTACAGGTATAACTGTACTGGACATATGGCCAAACGTTACGCAAGAAACATATGTTACCTCGTTTCTACGTACATTGTAGCCTCTAGTGTTCCATTTGTCTGTAAATAGAGCACTTATTGAGAGTGTGTACTGTGATAGATGAGAGACCTGATTTCATCCCGTTGTAAGTTGGCGGCGTATTTGAACGTGCTCAATACCTTGCGCAACATGCCGTAAACTGTACAATACCGTCTCTAGTAGGCGCCGCCTCGTAAACTCACTACTAATAAATCAAAACGACTTGATAGCATGAAAGCTTCCACGTCCACGCATGCTTCGACTCCATTGTACTTACACGATACGTCGAGTTTCCTTAGTATGTTTAAATAAAGTTTTTCAAAATTAACTACATAAACTTTGAGGGATTTATACAAGTTACAGGATAGATACCTATTACATTTAACACACAAAAAATATTCTAGGTATTCACTTTTTTTGTTAAAGTATACTCCCTAATACTTTTAATTGCAATAATTATTAATACTAAAATTTATAATGCAATAATAATAATTTGGCTATTTATTAGTTTCAACATTAGTGCCACCCTATAAAATTAGTTACGAGGCAATAAACGATTATTCTAGTCTATTATAAAAGAAAAGACTAAGGAAAAGGCAACATTTTTAATTTTTATATCAATGTTTTTAAACTACTTCTTTCATCCTTTTCTTCTCCAAGTCTATTTTTCGCAAATGTATTACTATGCTGAAAGTACCATAGCATTATACATAGAATCACGCCAGTTAGGAAACACCGCACATAATAAAGTGTTTGACCCATTTCACAAGATAACAACGTGCAAAACATAATAAAGAAAAGTGTATCCTGTAGAACAAGAAATACGAGTACGAGTAGTTTGAACAGATAGCGCTTCAAAGTGAATTCCAATGCCAACCCTCCAAATTACAATGAATTAAAAATATATCACTGGATAATAAAATATTCATTCTAAATTCGTAACTCGAATCTCGTGCAACCTTTGAAAACGGACACACGCCCCGTGACAGATGTGGGTCGTGTACGCAACACTGATAGTGAAATGAAAAGATGTTGTAACGCTCAGTGCGGTATTGTTGGACGCGCGGGAAGATTGAGCTCCCTGTTGCGGGGCTCCATTCAGAGACGCGATAATGAATGATTGTTAGATAAACAGACATTCGTAGTTACAACAGTTAATGTAGCAGAATAAATAATACTACACTATAGAAGATCAATAAGGAACTTTCGGTATTACTATAGACTGGCTACGACTAATTTAAAAAAAAATCGCTAAAGTATTTCATAGTTGTCAATAAAACTATCTATTATAATAAATGATTTCAGCGACGCGGCATTATTTTTATAAAAAATTACAGTCCCTGTGATACTACGTGATGAATATAAAATAACGGCCTATTACGGAGTCGCTAGCCAAACTACAGGTTTTAAAATGCTACTTTGGTCTAAATCCCTTCTAAAACGTCATCAGATATCAGGTAAGGCCTTCGTAGAAACTTTCTTAATTAATTAACATCCTCAGCAGAATACAGAAGCTGGTCCTAGAAAAAATACGGTAATATATAACACAAAGAGTATCCGCGTATCGTAAAGTGCTAAGAAAGTGAAAGACGTTGCCAGGTGGATCGACACTTAGCAAAAAAAGGTAGACGGAAGTAATTGGGTTATCGACTAATAAGGCCCTTCTGGCACGTGAGACTTGTTTTGGCTTATACATATAAGACGTCGTAGATCTGACCAATCATGACACGCCGCGACCTTGCCTGGGCCAATGAGCGTGCTGTTCCCTCCGCCCGCGCACTTTTGCACTCTCACCGAATTTTCTATGTTGAAATAAAAGGATTAGAAGTCTATATTGAATATTAGTCGATGGACTGGCTCGAGGAGAGCATAGAACGGTGGCATGTGTATGCCTAAAATCAGACCGAATGACAGACGGCAGTTTAAAAATGTTTTTTTTTTATATTACACATTTAATAGGTATCATAAACTAGGTTGATATAATAATGAGCATATTTCCACCAAAATAAACAATTTCTTTGCGTAGATCAATTTATATACTTTTAATATGAAGAAGTTTTCCTTGGAATTTCCTAATTTGGATTCCAGCTCAATAAACTGCGCTGTTGGAGCGAATTTATGAACAGTTCATGCGTGAAGCAGAAATTAGAGCCATTAGTTATTTCGCTTAAATTACACCTATTGTCGCCTTGTCTGATATTTATAAGGTACTTGACCCAAATAAAGCCTGGTCTCCAATAAAATCCACCATTGAAATTCATACTTCGCGAAATCAAATTGCCACCAAACTCTTATTTATCTATTAGGTGTTGCTGTAGACTATATATTTTCAACTATTTGTAAAGCTCCGATGAATAGGATGTGATATAATAGAAACTCCGGTTGATCAAACTTAATATATAGGAACACTTTAACTTAAAACACGTCCTCTCTACAATAATTAGAGCCAGGACTGCGAGACGGACGCGCTATGCTCTCGCGTGCGCTACCGTCTCACCCTGCTAGTTTAGGGTATCGTTACATATTTATATCACAGTATTTATTATAATACCAAATTGTTTTAATAGTATCTGGCTGGGTTCCCAATAAACCGAACATGAAGGAAAAAAATTTCGCGCCCTATACGACCCAAAAAGTAATTACTTCATGTGGCCAAAAGGTGTGGTTTCCGGTAGAGTAGAATAGGACCACTCCAACTCTTCCCGTGGATGTCGTACAAGGCGACTAAGGGAATACATTGTATAACATCAATCAGGCCTCCCCAACCCGTCTGGCCAGCGCGGGGAGTGTAGGCCAAATCCTCCGTCTGTCTCCGGCAGATGAGAGAGGGTTGTGCTCCTGCAGTGGAGACCAAAATAACCTGATGATGATGATAATGTGGCCAAAAGGACCATGTAGTTTCAGTTTTAGATACAAAGAACGGAGTTCATTTTTTTTAATAGACTAGGACCGTTTGGATTTTTTAAAAGTTGGTTTTTTAACCCAGTAATTAAAAGACGACACAAATAAGATGCTGGATAAACTATCCATTGTTTGTTTGCGATTCACAAGGTAAATTTCATTGTCCTATAGTAAGATAAGAAGCCTATGTTATGGGCTTATAAACTACCTATAAAATATTGTATGTGCTCCAAAATCCTACTTTATTTGTAACGTACGGTTTCGGACATAATAACATAATCAGGCTATTAATTTTCTTAACATGTGTTGCGATACAACACATGGACATAAATTATTGATAAGGCTATGACTTCATACTTAAATATAGCCTTGGTTCTAATATATCCTAAACCTAACAGTTAATTCTTAAAAAATTACAGCAATAAATACTTACTTCGTTGGGCGGTAAACATTTTCCGACTACCACGAAAAAGTCTTTTCATTTTTCGGGTTAATATATAGCGTATAACACTCACAAATAACGTGGCTTTCTATTGGTAAAAGAATTTTCAAAATCGGTTCAGTAGATCCAGAGATTACCCGCTACAACCTCACAGACAGATAATATTAGTAGGTATAGAAATATAGATTAACATTCTCAATAACAACAAAATATAACAGGTACTGGGCAGCAATGACTACGAGAGATCTAATAACTAACTTTGTTTCGTTCGTTTTCATTTCAAATGCGATGTCGTTTCCAGTTTTTAATATTGTATGTCAAATTAAAAGTATCGTGAACAAACGCTGTTGTATAATCGGGCCGGGTTTAGAGTTACAGCTTCGCATAATGAAACCTTTGTTTCAGCAGCTTTAATATACTACGAGTGTTATGAGGTCAGTAAATAAAAATAATGTTCTTTTCTTTATGCCTTTTTTTGCTACTCTTACAAAACTTTGTAAGGCATACCGGGACAAAATTGCACCGGCAAATGCAACTACAGAGATTAATCTATGATTGACTGGGGAATTATTGTCTATGTCTTATAATATATTAGCTATTTTATGATAAACTAGCTGTTTCCGCGGCTACGCTCCCGTTTCCACTTTCGCTCCATATCCCACTCTAACTCAGACTCTCAATCCGGATCCCGATCCCACTCCCGCTCTAGCTGTAGTACAAACCAATCGTAATATGAATTGTACCGAATATAATAATTATCTTTACTTCTTAATTATTGGGCATATAATGGCTTCTAGAAAAATTTACTTTATTTATATCTCAGGTCTTACTATATACGCTCCGCTAGCGCTGATACAAAAAAGGAAGAGTTTTTATCGATCTACATAAACTTGATGTCTGCAGGTATGTGCGTTTTCCTAGAATAAGTGTATTTCTTTTGTGTTCCTACTTATTCTAAATTTACTTTTATCCAATCCGACGACAGTACGTAAAATCATTGAGTGAATTAAGAAGTACATTCATATATATATTTAAACCGCTAAAACACTTACCCGGACATTTCAAAAAAAATTCAGATACTCAGTAAAATAAACTTGTTTTAATTGTTATAAATCAACTTTATATTGAAAACTTTAAAACCCGAACTACAAATGAAAACCCCGCCCGGACGCTTCCCGGACGCCCCGTAAACTAGGACAAATCCGGGGAAACCCGGACGGATGGCAACCCTAGGTGAGATGAACAATGATTTTCTCATCCAGCCATAGATATAGTCTGTAGTTGTATTTTACAAGACTTTATCAATCATAAAAACGACTCTAGTTCTAGATCATAGTCGTAGGCTAATGCGGTGGAACAGCCGGGTATATGTAGTACTACTTCTTATTCTGTGGTATCGGTAGTTTCACAAGAGCTGGGAACGGAATGGAATGAACGAAACTAATGTCACCTATACGTTCACAGACCAGATGCTCCCAGTGGTAAGTCACGCAACTGCTTGCCAGGAATCCATGTTCTCACTATGAGGTCACTGAAATACACTGGTTGCAAGGTAGGACTTATATTTTGTAAACAACTGTACTTTTTAGTCGTTACAATACATTAAATGTATGTATGTATGTAAACGCTTTATTGTACCAAAATTCACAACAATAACAAAATAGGAATTAAACTGTGTACTGCGGACTTATTCCACTCAAGGATCTCTTTCAGTTAACCTTAGAGTAACTGAAAGGACAAGTATAATGCATTTATATAGTACCAAATTATCATAATTCGTAAACTGAGCGAAAGTTTTCTATACTTGCAAACAGCATATTTTTGTGACGACATATTTATGTCAGCAGTCAATGTCAAGATTGAAGAGACTTGGTTGGTCATCATCATCATCACCAAGTCATCCCCTAGACGTCCACTGCTGGACAAAGACCTTCTCCGATGACTCCACCACCCCCGGTCCTCCGTCTTGGTCTTGGTATACTGTATTTAACTATTCACATTATTAAACAAACTTTCGTTCACACATTCAATCCAATTCAGCTCTTATGACATTACCTATACCTTTCTACCATAAATTTTGCTAAGTCTATACCTCTCTACACTACATGACGTGTATTTATAAAGGTGTGTCCACAGATAATTTACATCCGGTTGCCTGTATTGTCTCATTCAATCCATCTAATGAAGGCGGGAACGAATGACGCCCGTCCGTCATTCGTTATTTGCTGCGCCCAGGGTTGCTTTGTCAATTTCATTAACTTCATTTCATTCAATTCCAATTTCAAATGAAATTAATTTATAATGTAAAGGTTCTCCGTTGATTTACCTTTGAAAGATGATATTATACATTTATTTCGGTAATGTTTTCATTTTGGGAACGTTTTCAGAAGTTCAAAGAAAGGTTTTGGTAAAGCAAAATGATTAATGAAATTACACTTTGGCCAATCAGAAACACCAAAGCTCAAAATACACTTTGAAATAAGATCTAAGGCAAGAGAGGGCTAGATAGGTAAGATCTTACCATAGAATAGTAAGTACCTTAGAGCAACATGGGGCCGGAGGGAGTGGAAACCGTCATAGCATTTTCTTCTGATACGAAACCTTCTGTCATTTTTCGGAGGTTGGAAACACGAACACATGCACACTTGGACCAAAGAATATTAATATTACTACATAAAAAAGCAACACTCACATCCCTCGCCATAGCCAACGATCTCTATGTACGACTAGATGGAGCGTTCCAAACAATCACTCTGTTCCACGCAAGTAGCCACAACTCTTTCACATTCACTTTGAAACTTGTGCAATTACTACTCAGAACATTTAATTATTTACTAAATATTGACATTATTTAACCGTAGCGTCAATATTTAGTAATAATTAAAAGTTTTGTGTAGTAACTGCACAAGTTTCATTGTGAATGTGAAAGTGTTGTGGCTACTTGCGTGGAACAGAGCGATTGTTTGGAACGCTCCATCTAGTAGTATATAGAGATTGTTGGCCATCGCCAGTTTAACGTCACACGCAAAATACATACATCACAGCAGCTGTCAGTGTGCAATACTGCGCTGCGTTTGTGGGTGTGCGTAAATTATAGAAGAGCTACTGCACCCAGCTCGCGAACACAGTCGATCGGCGGGCGGAGCGCGGCGCGAGCCGAACCCGCCGGTATAAAGTTACTACGCCAGCGCGCAATCCACCGACACCGAGAGATCGACACCATAAATTAGATAGAGAAGCACTTATGTCGTTAGCGTATAACGTTGTCCCTCTCTCGATCGACTGTGTTCGCGAGCTGGGTGCAGTAGCTCTTCTATAATTTACGCACACCCACAAACGTGTGCGGATAAGATGATGCGCCTGTAGTAATAGTAGGTAATTAAATCTGTTCGCTTGTATGGAGGGGGGGTGTGCTTGTACACTATCACTATGATACACATGGTAGGAAATCGAACAACACATTCATAACCTCTCGTACACATTGGCAAATTATGGTACCGCACATGACCAGTGGTCTGGTACCTTTGGCAGAGGGGAACGCCTAAGTATGGCTCTCCTTCAGCGTGGGAAATACTTATAACAAATGCAACTGGACAGGCTCATACTTTGCATAAAATAAGCTTGAATAGGTAATACAGATCAATAGTCTTACATTTTCATACCATTGAATGGTATCGCTTAACAGTTATACAAAGTAAAATAAAATAGATAATAATATTTTGTTGGCAACCATAATTTCAACAATGGCGGGATAGTATGACGTCACAAGCGCGAGTGTTTTGATCTGAGCGACTCTGTTGCCGCTCCATTGTATGTAACTCGCAGGGTGCCGATTTACAGGGTTACCACAAATCAGTGGCTTATAAGTAATTACATTTCTATGAAGTGTAAGGAAATACAGAGAATAATATCACTCTCTTAGATAATGTACAGAGGAGAGCTACAAAACTACCGCATGATTCAAAAGATTGGAATACGAAACTAGATTGTCGCGCCTGAACCTTACTACTCTTAAAGAACACAGAGAAAGAGGAGATCTAATTGGGACCTTCTAGATTGAACATCACTAAAACACATCCAAGTTAAGGAATATATTTAACTCAAACCCCACTAAACTCAGAGGACATAATATGAGATTACAAAATTCAAATGCTCATCTGAACCCTCAAAGAATTTTTTTATGCAGCAGAGTTGTATCCAGATGGAACAAGTTGCCAGAATCTGTTGTAACTGTCACATCAATTATTATTATATTATTTATTCATTAGAAATAATTATTACATCTTAAGTACCACTAAACAGCAACTGTTTGAGGTGGTACTGATATTCGCCGTTCACACTATTTACAAACAAAAACAAAACAAAAATACTATAACAATACAAGTTATACAGTGTTTTCAGCCAAATGGGTATTACAATCGCGTCATGTCATCAATTCATTGCGAAGAGTACGAAACTACCACGTACAATTTCCATAAGAAGTGTGTGAGGGTAGTTTTATGCTGTTCTGTAGTCGCTCGCGCACAGCGAGAGGCGACAATGTACCTATACTGTAAACATGTTTAAGAACAGACTGGACAATTTCTTAAAAGAAAATAATCAAATCGCTAATGATATGGAAACAACAGCTATAAGCTACCATCCATTTAAAATTAAATAAAAAATAATAAAGTAAATATAACGGTGCACTTGACTTGATGCGACTTCAAATGAGTGAACAAAAATTAAATAGAGTCAAGACGCCTTTTCAATGGCGTGCCTATATATAATAGGTAGGTAATAAGAGATCGGAATTAGGCAGTCTATAATTTATGTACTTGCGACGAAATGTTTACGTTAATATGGACACTGGGCTTTTACTGAGATTATGTTCATGATTTGTTTGTGATTCATTTATGTATAAACTCATATAGGACGCCATAAGAATTCTCACATTTTATCCAAACCAAATGTGTTATGGAAATGAAACAAAAATCAATACTTCAATTAAGCTCAAAATGTATTTATAAATGTACGTCATAGTGAGAATGTTAAGGGTGCAGACTCTAATTTATTGTATATGTTAATTGTTTAATGTAATTGTGGTCTGTATCTGTTGTTTCTCCAATAAATAATAATAATAAAAATTACGTAATAAATGCAACAGTCGGACCAGGACGAACTTGTGCAAATTGTACAAATTGTCTGTAACTACAGGTCATACCACGAAAGAAAATAATTTTACGCACCTCATAAGTCGCCTCAATGTTTTTACCTTCATGATTGACACTAATTGGTTATTAAATTAGATAACAGATCTATTATCTATATCTAATTTAATAACCAGTTAGTGTCAATAATGAAGGTAAAAACTGTGAGGCGACTTATGGGGTGCGAAATATTATTTTCCTTCGTGGTATGACTGTTACATTACAGTAGTGAGAATTAAACCCACTTCTTTCGTTGGAGGTAAATGCCCGACACATTGGGTAAACGAGGTCAAAGATCCGTTCCAGTAACAACAAACTGATTTTATATATAGTCCATATTATAACTGGAATATGTCAAAATAATAAAAACAAAAAAAAAACAGTATGAAGTTCAGAGATCTTATCTTCTTTGTGGTCAGGGGTTAGGGGTTAGGGTAAGACCTGGCGACACTTTGACCCTTAACGATCTTTTGTGCCCCCTGGTCCACAAACAACGGTGCCTCATATACGGCTTTTAAATAGTTCTGTGGCATATACAGGTTTCCTTATAATGTTTTCTTCACTGAAAAGCCTGAAGTATTATAAATAAACCGGGATATGGGCGGAGTTTGAGCCCACGACCTCATGAACGTGAGGCGAGTGCTCAACCAACTGCTCAAGATCAAAAGATGAAAACATTCTGACATTTTCCGTGTCGGGATTTACGCACACATGCGCAAAATCATTCATAACCTTTTGTACGTATCGATACCACGCATGACCAAATGGTCTTGAAACTGACAGATAGAAACACCTGAGAACGACGCCACCCCTCCGTGTAGCTTCATAGCTCCGAACGGAACTCACTGAGGTTACATTACTTTCTTTAATTTATAACAACAATGGGTCATTTATTATGGGAACAACTCAATAAATGTTGTTTTGAGTAATGCCATCGCTTCGCCTTAGCCGGCTTTTACCAATTTAATAAGACGCAATCATAAATATCGATTACCATATCACACATTGTGCCGTGTGGTTTCCGGTAGAGTAGAATAGGACCACTCCAACTCTTCCCGTGGATGTCGTACAAGGCGACTAAGGGAATACATTATAAAACATCAATCAGGCCTCCCCAACCCGTCTGGCCAGCGCGGGGAGTGTAGGCCAAATCCTCCGTCTGTCTCCAGCAGATGAGAGAGGGTTGTGCTCCTGCAGTGGAGACAAAAATAACCAGATGATAATGATATCACACATACTAAAACCATAAGAAAACTACAGTCATTTGTATGACAGTCAAAAACTTTATTATCTCAGAACAGTGTGGTTGCCCTATTTAACTGACCCTTAGATTTAAACGTAAACTAACAAGTTTATTTGTAGTAAAGTAAGACAAGCATACTACACGTCAGACAGTGTATTGAAAGTAAAGGTAGACACACTTCGTTTCCAACCCAAGATAAGGCACGTTGCGAACGTTTCCCTTTGTCATATCGAGAGGTAACAGGAGCTATTTACCTTGTGACAAAACAAACAACAATCTTACAACTTGCAAACAATATTCGAGGCGTGCAACTTCAGTCATCCCACGCTGAAATGTTGTGAAGCTTTTAGGTATTCTGTAAAGTGCTTTCTATTTTATTGAATCTAGCTGTGCCTGCGACTCCGCTTGCGTGGACAAAAAACAGAATTATTGTTATTTTTAATTAAGTTGCCCCCCTCTTTCCTCCCGCTACAACTTTTCTATAGAACGCATTCATATTTCTCTTACCATTTAGGCAGCGGTTTTTCGATCGTATTTTTTCGTCGACTTACATTGCAAAATTAGTCTCCACGAATAGCTCTTTTATTTTAACGGTATAATGTGCCCGATTCTGAAGGCACACATTTAAAATTTGACAGCGCTAAAATTGGTTTCGTCTTACCTTCGTAATACTGTCTGACAAGGATAGCAACAGTTTTAGTGCTGTCAAATTTTAACATTGTGCCTTCAGAATCGAGCCCATTATACATCCTTTGTATTCTTAATATTGAAACGTAAAAGAACTTTTGAAATCGGATGCGTAGTTTGGGAGATTACCTCATACATCTAAACTTACAAACCTACAAACTTTACCTCTTTCTAATATTAGTGTAGATTTAACAAAACTACAGAAAACAATGTATTCTGTTTGAAACTAGCATTTAAGTTAAATTGCAGTTTACCTCTTGTTTCAAAAACTCGCCGCAAATGCGACCGTCTCTGTAATTGAAAATATTATTCCTACAAATGCAAAATAGGTTTTTAGTCTATTAGTTTCTGTACCTGACTGGCAACTGACTACACGCAGAAAAATAGCTCCGATTGAATAACTGGGTGCTAACTTTTAAGTACTGTGCTCTGATTGGTCGTTTGTATTATATTATGTTCCGTTCAGCTCAGCGGGCTATGGAACGAGCTATGCTCGTAGTTTCTCTAAGAGACAGGATCCGAAATAAGGTGATCCGCCAGAGAACTAAAGTCTTCGACATAGCTCAAAAAGTTAGTACGCTGAAGTGGCAGTGGGCTGGTCACATCTGTCGGAGAACCGATTACCGCTGGGGTAAACGAGTTCTCGAGTGGAGACCGCGACTGGGCAAGCGTAGTGTGGGACGCCCCCTGGCTAAATGGAGCGACGATCTGCGTAAGGCGGCTGGCAGTAACTGGATGAGAAGAACCGAGGATCGGGTTTAGTGGCGCACCTTGGGAGAGGCCTATGTCCAACAGTGGACTCTTTCGGGCTGATGATGATGGTGATGATAATGTTCCGTTTATAACTGTACTGATTGTGAACCTATGTTCAGGGATTTTCTTAGGGAGTACAAGTGTGGAGCCTTTAGAACTTTAGCTGCATCTGATGCTTACCTTTATTTTTAGTAAACTATTATTTAGGGAGAATCCATAAACCATATCTAGCAGCAACGTGAAGCAGGGTCGGAGGTATAGCTACGTAATATTTCATTTATTTTATTTGTCACAGTTACAAGGTACAGAATACGCAGCACATACATATTAACTTCCATTTCGAAGCCTTTGAGTCATAGGCTATGACGTAGCTTGGTACAATCGCGTGACCTAGCTTTTACTCATAATAAAAAGTTCATAGCACAAATATCTATGCCAAAAAAGGTCGATATGGAACCATTCGGTTAATAAACGCTCACTTAGGGTCTTATAGAACTTACTTGCAATAATACAGTCTGCCATCTCTCCCCGTGTGAACTGTCCACCCTTCTTTCAATTCCGCCTGCAGTCTCTCCAACGCCGCCTCGTCTTCCACCGCCGTTCTCGCAGGTCTAGGACTCCCTCCCAGCCTCGGGCTTCCAAACTTCGGACTGGCGCCCAGCCTGGGACTGTTGGCACCCAAATTAGGACTGTTGGAACTGGAGGCTCCATCGCTCAAACTAGGACTACCAGTCAATCTAGCACTGAAGCTCGGACTGGGGTTAGGTCTGGGGCTCTGAGCGAGTTTAGGACTGGCCGTGCCGCTGGGACCAGGCGACGACGACCCCTGCTGCAGCAGCATCGCTTCCACATCATCGCACCATCGTGAAGGTTATTGCGATCTGAAAGGATAAACAAAACAATTTTAATATCACTGTCATTTACACACCAAAACACAAGCTCATTTCCTGCAGCGCGTCATCAGGAACGAAAAACTAGACACTCGGAAAAACGCTCTAAAAAGAAACAGGCAAATGAAACGCCCTCGTTGGCGAGCTCTGTCTAAAATGGCAACACCGATTAAAACTGGCCACAAAAAGTCTACTGGAAATGCCGCCCAAATTGCCGCGAAAAAAGAAGCCGAGCGTTCCCGTGCAAACCGTAATCGTTGGAATGGAACGCGGCGAACAAAATATGACTGAAAATGGCTAGCAATTTGGCAATGACATTTTGTTTATTCGCGCTTTTTTATTGGCTGCTCGATAAATCCGTAGGATTAGGATATTTTCGAAAGATTTCAGTTAGCTATGTTATACTGAGCATTTGCAACGCTGACGGATTTAGCACAAAATCCTTTCAAGCACAGCTGCCTATTACGCCATTGTGTGAAGGGATTACTGGCCATATTTTATCATCGACCACACAGCAATATAGTTTTCATTGCGGGTTTTTTTTTATCGCCCGCTGTCACTGCAGTAATTTGTCTTGTCTCCCGCCGAAATGCCGAAATGCGATTCGCTTGGAATTTTTCGTGAAGGTATCCCTATCAATATAAATGCTATGAAGGAGTTTACATAAGATTATTTTATTCCATCTAATTTGAATTTCGTATTGGTGAATTAAAAATGTGGAAATGATGTCGCTTGAGAATTGACAAGTGAGACGTTCTTTCGGTAAATTCACTTTTAAATTTCTCTACTGGCGAACTGCTCAATTAGTACTGAAATAGTTTCGATTTTCGGCACTAGTGAGAATCTTTGCTTGGCCAATAGTTGAATAAGCACTTTATGATATACCTAAAGTGGTACCTATCTAATTCAAAATTATTTATGTTTGATGAAGTTATTGTCTCGATATTTATTTTGTTACACCTTGATACACAAACGCCTGTATTAGTTAAGGTAGAGAAATTAAAAAAACATGAGTGAATGAGATTCCTTATTTTATGATATTGGATTTCATTCTAGTGGTTGTAATTGTGATTGCAAAGCAAACAAGCAAAATGAATTGAAACCTATACATATATTCACTCGAATATTATTAAAGAATAGAGATTCCTACCTAGGAAACCTACCTATAATAGGAAATTGAGTTTGTATACAAATTAATGCAAACTCCAAGATTGACAATTTAAAAGTAATATCAAGAATCAAATGCCATCTATTTGTTTGCTCCTTTACTCAAGCAAATAAACAAAGTGAAAAATTGAGTAAAGTTGGAAAACAACAATCAGAGGCCATTTACAACGCCTGGCGGTCACACGCGGTTGTAAGAGTGAGGAAACTAATAGAAAGATTGCCTAGTTAAAGCGAGAACGCAATAAGTGCTTGTAAAGAGACAGGTAGTCGGTCGATGACCCCACTATTGTGCTGTGTTTAACCATTTTTGTGTATTAAACTTTGAACTGGTTAGATATATTGATTACGCAAAATAACAAAATCTTTTACCCACAGATGATAATAATATCTCTTTCTACACGGTGGTAAATTACTGACTGACGCACTCACGACTGCGGACTGTCTCAAAGTATTCCATTTGATACGTTAAAATATACTTTGTAAGATTGAAATTTGAAATTGAGTTTCGTCTGTTCTGTCTGACTTTTTGTACTGATTTGTTATACACAGCTACACACCTAATCATTATTTACTTCGAATGGTCATTCAATTAGGTAATGGTAAACGTGTTATAAAAACAAAGGAATGAGCAAACGATATGACTTTTGAATAATGGACAGTTACACTAATGCAAACTAATCAAATGAAAAATGGCAACACTGGGCAACTTGGGATTCTATTTTTGTGCAGCACTTCGATCACGAAGCTTGGTTCATTGAAGAAGGTAAACAAGACAATAAAACGCTGTATTGTAGCATATCCAAATAACACAAAATACTCGGACATCTGAGAGAAACCAGGCAAAAATCTATTAGTTCAAATAAAAATCCAATGGAAACACAAGTTTTCAACACAAAACAAAAGTCGAAAGCCCTATCTCAACTCTTGGGAAAACGCAAGGATATGATGACATACAAACTAAAACAACAGTTGTGCCGGTAAATTATTTGTTTCTTTTGTTTAAGAGAAACTAGCGACCCATCTCGGATTTGCTCGCTTTTATTTTAAAAGACAGAGTTGAAAACACACCGCCCACTTGATCTCATGCAACTGAGTTTAACAGGGTGACGATAATCGTACATAGCTACATTCCATAATGCAAAAGGTATTTGCCAACTTGTGAAGTTGGACGCTAGGGCGTAGCTTCAGATAAAGGTAAAATAAAAATAAAATCCGCGTCTCAGTTTCATGTGTCCTAATACGTACAATAGGATTTATTGGATCCGTCTTTTGAAAGGATTTATTCTCGAGCTTGTGTCGCACAAAAAACCTAGACAGATAATCGTTTAGTCCCACAGAACCTAATTTGTAAAGACAGAGATGTCTGTTTGTGTATGGTATGGTAAACATTGCGTGAGTCAGAGGCGCCTCCGCGTGGGCTAAGGTCAACTGCTTACGTAATTTACTGTATGGGTAAATCTCAAGTACCTACCTCGAAGTTTGCCATGATGATGTCATTTTAACTAAAATATTTTCCAATTAAACGAATGCGTTTTAGATAATGAAGTTGCAGTAGGTTATTGTATCGCCGTTGTGGTGGCTCATCATCAGCCGAAATACGTCTACTGCTGAAAATATAGAAAGCTCACTTTTGTTGGGCTATCCATTGGGGAATTGGGATCAACCATGCTTGGCAGGCGGATTGATCGTCACATTAATCATCTTAATATACACAAGAGAACGCTGTCTGTTCATCCCTGGTACAATCCTTTAATCGCCTTGACGATATCCACGTAAAGACTGTAGCCCTATTCAAAGCCGGTAGCCACACAGCTGTGGTGGCTTGCATTGGGGAAATATGATGTCCAGCAGTGGACGGAGATATACCATGAGTTCAGACTGACATGTGGCTACCACAGGGCTAATCAGCTGAGAACACCGTAGGTAGATCTGTGCCAAGATGCTTGCTTTGTTGAGAAATGCAAAGTGAATCCCAACAGCGTCCCACTAACAGATCTCAGATAAGGAAAGTTGAAAGTGTGATGAAGATCAAATCAAGAGAGACAGACAGGCAGATACAGACCAAGACCTCTGTTAAACGTATCATTGCTCCTTTATGATATTTACTACATTAACATTTGGTATATAACGACATCGAAAAGCAATCTACCGAAAAGTACCCATCTAAACACGTTTCTTCCTCTCTTTTCATTCTCAAAGCTCCCTGCAGAACTGAAATGTCACCGAACAATACAATGGTAATAAATCATGAATTAGTTCGACACTTCAGTAAACTCAGCAAGTGTAAGAGTTCATAATGATAATAGCTTATTCATAATTATTCAATTACAAACTGTACTTATCAACAATTGTTCTTTCTTGCATTTACTGCTCTGGTATTACCATGCAGTGCTGATAATGTACTGGGAACCAGGAGTATTTTTACAATAAAGAGTAATTGAATTGAATAATCATTAAATATAATCAAAATATACTCTAATTATTTATTTAAGTAGTGCTCAAAACAACCATTAGTTTTAAAGTACAGCTTAGGTGGTTGACATCAAGACTATGTTTCAATAAATACAAACGCCTATATCGTAGAAAGTGCCCGGACAGGCCTGATGGAAATCGAAAGTGGTTTGGTCAGGGTGCCTAAAGGCAATTACCGCAATGTAACTGTGCTGTAACTTGTACTGATTTGGTGTGCGCTAGCGCTCGCCTTACGTTCAAAAGATCAACGATTCAATTTGGGCTCAAACAAATCGTCGCTAGAAAGGCAAAATTGCTGATGCGCCAATTTGGTCAAATATAAAAAAATGGAGCGTATTATTTACTAAATATTGACATTAATTAAACCGTAGCGTCAATATTTAGTAATAATTAAATGTTCTGCGTAGTGACTGCACAAGTTTCATTGTGAATATGAAAGAGTTGTGGCTACTTGCGTGGAACAGAGCGATTGTTTGGAACGCTCCATCTAGTAGTACATAGAGATCGTTGATTGGCATCATATATGCTCACATTTAGACACCGCACCTACTCGTATACTCAAAAACCATAAAAATTTACAGTGACATTAAAGTTTACTAAACATATTGTAATAACACTATTTTATAGTACGTAGCAACAAGCTTTACGACAGTTTATATTTTGACCCTAGTCCTCTAGTCGTAAAGTTCTTTATGGGGCAACTGGTGTCCGGTCCAGTTTTTTTCATGACTTTTTTAACCTTAAAGCAACACTAACACCGGGTCGAGGAAAACGCTATAGCGTTTTCTTTTGATGACTCTGTTATTTTTCTGCGCACTATCTGAACACCAAAACACGTAATTTCGTCGTTAAACAGCCCCTTTACGTTATAATCGTCATGATTAGCATATTACCGTCCACAGCTGTACGTAGGTCTTTCCATCCAGTTTCCATGCCAGACATCGATAAATCTGGCGTCCCATGCTACACGACTGGGCAGACAGGACGCCCCCTGGTAAGATGAAGCGATGATCTGCGTAAAGCGGTTGGCATCCATCCAGTTTCCATGCCAGACATCGATAAATCTGGCGTCCCATACTGCACGACTAGGCAGGCAGGACACCCCCTGCTTAGATGAAGCGATGATCTGCGTAAAGCGGTTGGCATCCATCCAGTTTCCATGCCAGACATCGATAAATCTGGCGTCCCATACTGCACGACTAGGCAGGCAGGACACCCCTGCTTAGATGAAGCGATGATCTGCCTAAAGCGTTTGGCATTCATCCAGTTTCTGGCATCGACAAATCTGGCGTCCAATGCTACACAACTGGGCAGGCAGGACGCCCCCTGGTTAGATGAAGCGATGATCTGCGTAAAGCGGTTGGCATCCATCCAGTTTCCATGCCCAGACATCGATAAATCTGGCGTCCCATACTGCACGACTAGGCAGGCAGGACGCCCCCTGCTTAGATGAAGCGATGATCTACCTAAAGCGTTTGGCATTTATCCAGTTTCTGGCATCGACAAATCTGGCGTCCCATGCTACACGACTGGGCAGACAGGACGCCCCCTGGTAAGATGAAGCGATGATCTGCGTAAAGCGGTTGGCATCCATCCAGTTTCCATGCCAGACATCGATAAATCTGGCGTCCCATACTGCACGACTAGGCAGGCAGGACACCCCTGCTTAGATGAAGCGATGATCTGCCTAAAGCGTTTGGCATTCATCCAGTTTCTGGCATCGACAAATCTGGCGTCCCATGCTACACGACTAGGCAGGCAGGATGCCCCATGGTTAGATGAAGCGATGATCTGCGTAAAGCGGCTGGCAGTGACTGGATAAGAAGAGCCGAGGATCGGTTTCTTCGGCCTTGGGAGAGGCCTATGTCCAGCAGTGGACTCTTTCAGGCTGATGATACTGCGTTCACCGATTCGTTTCCTCCACTGCAGAAGTCATCGGCCCTATTGGCCATCGGTTCTGCAACAGATATGTCCTCTGCCCATTCGGCTTATTCGGCGACTCATCGGCCATTCGGCTTAGCCCTTCAGCTATAGTACAATCACACCCCGGCACTCCATACAAGCGAAAAGATATAATTACTTACTACTACTACAGGAGCACCAGCCTGTCCGGACACGTTTGTGTGTGTGCGTAAACTTTGTAGGGCCGCTGCACCGAGAGCGTGAACATAGTCGATTTAATGAGAGAGACAACGTTATACGGTAACAACATTAATGCTTCTTTTTCTAACGTATAGCGTCGATTTATCTGGCATATTAACTTTGTACCGGCGAGCGGCGTAGCGCAAGATGAACGATGGCAGCATAGAGCATCTGCATACTGCCGGCGGCAGGTGAGTGTCGCTTCCTTATATAGTCAAATTTAGTATCTACGTTTCTGACTGATTAAAGACGCATGATTAAAGACTTTAGTCTTTAAGTAAGCAGCAGCATATTATACTTTAGTTTAATCAAAGAAAAAAAGAAAGAAAACATTTATTTACTGCCATAATTGACACACACAAAAGAAAATAAAATTAACAAACAAGAATATATTACACATTTCAATAAAGAAATAGTGTGCGTGTGCCGCGGCAGTAAAAAGGCAACCGACTCAGCATATGCCTAGACCAGGGGTCGGCAACCTGCGGCTCGCGAGCCATATGCAGCTCTTTGGATGTGAAGCTGCGGCTCTTTAGTTCCATTGGTCTCGGTCTGAATGTTATGTTTGTGAGTTGTAAAATCCTTGTTTATTTTTTTTTATTAAATAATAATTATTATTACCTAATTTATTGTGAAAAATCACTACTTACATATGAGTAAATAGATATTTTTCTTATGAATAAATAGATTAGTTTTTTTTATCAAAAAAACTTTATGGAAAGTACTATTTATTGCTGCAAGAAAAAATTTGTGGCTCTTAGCGGTTTGTGGCGCTTTGAAATTTTGTAAATTGTAATTTTTGACTCTTCCGACTCAAAAGGTTGCGGACCCCTACGCCAAGAAAGTTGCTGGGCGCTAATTTTCAGTCGCACCCGTTGCGGATGAGTTTGTCTACGAGTGCCAAACAAAGGAGTAATAATATGATATGTGAATTTGTATTATATTCTTTATTGCACATAAATTTTACAACAAAAAAAAGGGCATAACATAAAAGTGTACAAAGGTGGACTTATCTCTATAAGAGTTCTCTTCCAGCCAACCTTCACTGTGGGAAAAGCTAAAACAAGCGGTAGGTCAAAAGAATAAAAATAAAATGTGCATGGATATTGAAATTTTATAATAAAATATTGTACTATACATAGAATAAATGAGTAGGTATAGCTACTGATATATACAAATATAAGTTACTAAGTAAGGTACATACATAATAATATATAACAACATAATAATACATAATAATTACAATTACAACTATATATATTATATACATAAATACATGCAAAATATACAAATATATAACATACCATACATATACATAATATATACTATATCACGGCAAGTTAGATAGGAAGTGCTCTTTACATCTCAGTTTAAACGATCTTATTGTGGGACTGTCACGAATGTGTGCAGGAAGACCGTTCCACAGTTGTGTAGCGCGAACGGTGAAAGAGTTGAAGAAGAAATTGGAGTTTGAGGAGGGGAACACTAAGGTTTTGGTGACGCAGGTTGTATACCTTTGTACCTAGTTAATAATATAAATATAATTATAATATAAATATAATATATATTGCCGTGTGGTTTCCGGTAGAGTAGAATAGGACCCCTCCAACTCTTCCCGTTGATGTCGTACAAGGCGACTAAGGGATAACATTATAAAACATCAATCAGGCCTCCCCAACCCGTCTGGCCATGTCTGGAGTGTAGGCCAAATCCTCCGTCTGTCTCGTGCAGTGAAGACAAAAATAACCTGATGATGATGATGAAGATGAATAATATTTAATATACAATCAATCTTTTTATTGTCACAGGAAGCTGTTTACAGTTCTTACCATTTTCAATGGCGCTAAGTTCGTCCTGATCCTTGGGAAAATCTGGTGCTGGACCCATTTATTAGAGCGAGGAGACAATCCTACCCATGATCCTAATTACACGTTTGACCCGGTGTCGGCCACCCGCCTACTGCCACTTGTCGCACTTAGCAGGCTTCTCTGCCGTAACCACGCTACAACTGACTTAATACTATAATCAAAGCCATTCATTCACTGTGTTGACCTATTTTCCCTCTGAATAATTATTTATAAATAATCACTTATTCAAAGCTATGGATCGATTTGATACATAGTATATTTCAGAGACCGTTTTTGGAGGGCTTATGCTCGAAGTCGAAATACGTCCGCTGGTGAACATATGCCTCCCCAAGAGGATGTGACTTTTGGTAGGCTGTCTATTGGGGGCTTTTTCATAATCACCACGATTGGCATGCGGATTGGTGATCGCAGTAATGAACTTAATATACACAGGAGAACGCCTGGCTGTCTTTGGTAATGAACCCACTCAAAGATTAGGGTGACCCTATTTTAAGCCGGGAATCAAACAAAAAAATTAAAAATATAAGATGGAAAACAAAACAAATAATGAAAAATAGGCCGATTATGTCCTAACCTAGCGTCGTATTCGACGATGGCGACCTAGCTATTTTCTCTCTAGTCTGGTCGGTCGCTGACAAAACCGAAATTTGTCTTTATACTGTTCTACCACACCACATTCCAAGAAAAATACAATAAAATATTATATTACATTATTATACAATACAATAATATTTTATTATTTTTGACATTTTGTATACTATTTTTTATTATTTTTTGACGATCACATTAACTCTGACCTTTTACGTACGTTAATCTATGTATTAAAATGTGTAATGTGAGCCGTGTGACGTGATCCCGGCGTGTGCACCCGACTCTTAGTTGTATATATATCATTTTTGTTTATGTGTAATGTTGCACTGTATGTGTTTTGTTGCAGCCAATAAATGAATATTCTATTCTATTCTAATGTGAAATAAATAAATCTAATCTAATCTAATCATATACCATCAATCTTTAAATATCACTAACATCCTTTTTAGCATCAGACCATAAGCTATATCAGTTTGAATTTTTCCGATGAAATAACCGGGTGAAAACACTTTTCTGTTTCACCCTGTATAAGTACACTTGTCTAATCCCAAACAAGGATTTTCTCCAGTGCTATATTATACAAATATAACAACCAGACCGGAACCAACTGAACAAATTGTACAATGGTCTGTCCCCATTGGGAATAGAATCCACGACCTCTGCCACTCGAGTCCAATGACCAAGCCACTTGGCCAACGAAAGGTCAATAAATGACAATAATATGATGATGAAATGATGACATAATGTTTGTAAACAATGACAATGTACATTATTAATTTATTGATCGATCGCATAATAATGCACCTAATGATTATCAAAATAAAGGCTTTTATTTCGCTTTTTTTCTGCTTGAATATGAATAGAAAACAGTGATACATATACCGGAAGCGTAAGAGATAGCGTTTCAGTTCCATCTCTATATTCATGTGTTCAAAAGATGACATTGCTTTGGCAATGCAAATGAAGTTGCTGGTGAGAGGGGTGAGAGTGAGAGTGGGCGTGGGTGTGGGCGTCGGGGTAGGAGTCGTAGTGAAAGTCGGAGTTAGAGTCCCCGCAGACTGCAAACTTTATATCGGCCGATAATTTAGTCAGGCTCTTAAACAGTATAAAGATGTATGCAAGTGCGCACACTATGACGATTTGTTGGCCCAGTGTGCGCACTAGCAGCTCAATCAGACTAAATTATCGGCCGATATAAAGTTTGCAGTCTGCGGGGACTCTTAGATTTAGAGAGAGATTAAAAATTATTGTGTAGTCCACGCGAGCGGAGCCGCAGGCACAGCTAGTTTAAAATAAATTCTGTTTCACTATTTCCTGTTGCTATCGTTAAAATCGCAGTATACTCGTATAATAACCACGATTTTAAATAAATAAATAATAAATATGTCAGATATTCACACCAATTATCCAGTCCCAAACTAGGCAGAGCCTGTGCTATGGTTACTAGATAACTGATACACATACTTAAATAAATATATAAACATCCAAGACTTTGGTACAAACATTCATATTCATCATACGAATATTTGCCCCTAACGGGATTCGAACCCGCAACCTCCGGCGTGGTAGGGCGAGAGCTACCTCGTTCCGCCACGGAGGTCGTCAATGTTGCATGAGTTTAGCGGTTTAGCGGAACACTTTCTTCATCTGGATTCAATTTCATTAGCATCATATCAGATCTTGGGCCACCTTCTTCCGGTCGTCGGTCCATCCTGTTCCCTTCATTTATTATTATTTGTTCCACCTCCCATAGGGCAATACCACTTTGCTATGACTGAAAGCTACCCCGTTCCGCCACGGAGGTCGATTACGTAGCTATTGCTCGGGGTCACCGCAGCGCAGGGTAGCTTTTTACTAAACCCTCCACCTGCTTATCGAGCCACGTGGTTAATGGAAGCTACCTGTAAGCTAGTAAAAAATAACCACCATTAGCACCGCTTCACTGAGTTACGGTTAAACTAAACTGGTGACCTCTCGCACGACCCGCAGAAGACGCGGTCTGTAAATGGTTTACTAACTTTGGTATTTTAACCTACATGCCATGCAACTACTGTTGATTCTCGTAATTACATTAACATTTAGTAATCATAACCGTTTACGGCATGTTTTAACTACGCTCTTAGAATTTGTTACAATTTAAATGTAGATTAGAAAGAAAGAAAATAGAAAGAAAGAAAAACATTTATTCACTACCACAATTGGCACACACAAAGAAAAAACCGAGTCAAGCGGGGCTCTGACGAGGTGGACAATTATTTCCATAGATAATCGTGGTAATTCAACACGGAGGCGGCGATGTTATTCGCAACACATCACGTCAAGGGGTATCACGGGGCGACAAGCGGGGGAAGGAAAGTCGCTTTGCGACATTGGATTGCGTAAAGTAACGATCCATCAACTCCGCCTACCCCTTTGGGACCAAGGCGTGAGAATTATGTATGTATGTGCCGACGTTGCACCACATCCGTAAGATTTTCTCCGGGGGATTTGCAATAATCACCATGCAGGCGGATTGGTAATCGCAGTAATGATCTTACTACACAGGAGAACGCTGCTGTCCGTCCCTGGTGCTATCCCTTACTCGCCTTGACGACACTCATGGGAAGATTGTCTGTGGCCCTATTCTAACCCAAAACACACGGCAATTGAATTGTTAATTTTCTAAGTTTATTTTCTTTTCATTCAGTTTGTTTCAATATTTTTTTTATTAATTTCATATTTTATTTATTTTGTATTTCAACTGTTTCCGTTAAATTTTAGAGGAAGTGTAGGGTATAAACATATATTGTTAGGGTATAAAGCTCCTATAGTACATTTTAGTTTTTTTTTTTATTGTTTTATGACATTGGCAACAATGCCATCAGCCTAATCACGATATCTTTTTATTTTCTACCCGCCCGCGACTTCGTCTGCGCAGGATTAGTATTTCGAGTAGCTTATATTAGCGTGGCGTAGAAAAGAACTAACATTATGACATTAAAATTATAATTTTATGGCGCACGCCAGAATAGCTCGCAGATGGTAGACTTTTTCCAACTTACTTGATATTTTGGACAATTCACACAATATCTTTATAAATTGTAGCCTATGTGTTATTCTGATGTATATAGCTATATTAATGTAAAGTTTAATTAAAAATAGTAACAAACATCCATTCATACTTACAAACTTTCGCACTTTCGCGTTTATAATATTAGTAGGATTCACTATCAGTATCAGAATGCCTCAAACCAATACTGGAACTGATATAGTCACATACATCCCTTACTAACGTTTATAGTAAGGTTTGAGGTAAAAAAGTTCTCAGTTTTAAGACTCAACTTAGTCATGTTTATTTATGTTTCCTTCAACGTGTGTAAACACGCATAGACATTTGTTGTTTAATATAATCATTGCTAAACATCAAAGCAAAGCCCGAAGTAAAAAACAATCACATTATGTGATTTTATTCAAATTTTTATATGACATAAGATTTACTATTGTATTTAATTGATGATTCCCTTTATAGCTAAGATAGTATATAATATTATATATTGTTTTATGGTATATTAGCGAAATAAAAAAATCTAAAATATTTTAGAAAAAACAAATACGCAACAAATTGTTCTCCAAAAACGCGGGAACCAAAGATCTCTATGTACTACTAGATGAAGCGTTCCAAACAATCGCTCTGTTTCACGCAAGTAGCCACAACAAATATTGACATTATTTAACCGTAGCGTCAATATTTAGTAATAATTAAATGTTCTGCGTAGTAACTGCACAAGTTTCATTGTGAATGTGAAAGAGTTGTGGCTACTTGCGTGGAACAGAGCGATTGTTTGGAACGCTCCATCTAGTAGTCCAAAGAGATCGTTAGCGAGAACCAACCTCGTACATTTTGGACAATTGCGCTTTGTACACACTGACACTCGCCTCTTGACTACTCCCAGTGTAACCTGTGAAAACTTCGGACTAAAGTAAAAAAAAAATGATCACGCGTAAGACCTGTTTAATAAATACACACATACAAACCTCCTAGTATTTCGGGAGAGACTCGGTCCAGTAACGGACGTATTTTTAGACTTTTTACGACTACGCGTTTAATTCAATTCCTAGTTGGAACTTCACATAATAATCCCATCAGTCAAGTAATGAAGAGCACCTACACCGGATGTTACCCCTCCCACCTCGACCAAATACGTCGACCGAATAATAACGAGTTGCCCTAATAGCACGGTTACCTCACAAAATAGAACGAGAAAAAGTCTGGCCATTTCAGCACTAGGCGAGGGCTAGCTCTGCGATGGCTAACACGTCCGCCCAGCGAGCTGTTCTGGGCAAAACTCTCCCATGAGACCACCAAAAACCACGGCCCCCAGTTGCCGGCAGTCCTACTTATACCCAGCTACGGTAGCGGTCTAGATAATGGTAGGGCGGGGTTGCTAAGAGCACGCGCAGGGTGGGACGCCCCGCAACCAGATGAACCGACAACTTAAAGAAGGTGGCCGGAGGCGGCTAGATACGGAATGTGGAGGATCGGGTGTGGTGGCGTTTATTGGTGAAGGCATATAAGCGTTCTATTTTATGAAAAGGAAAAAATTGGCTTCTCATTTTAAATCCAATTACCTCATTTTTCTGTTTTCCCCCAAGTCCTAGCACTCCTCTATATATATAAATTTCATTCCAGATTAATAGTCCTATGAAAACAAACGCATTTGCGTCTCGAAAACAAAATACACAATAGATGGTGTTCCTAAGTGGACCGCAAAGTTTACTTGGTAATACAAACCTATTTTTGCTGCTGGTGACCCTTTCATGTATATGTTACCGAGACGTAAATAGCGTTGGTTTTCATAGGACTATTAATCTGGAATGAAATATACATTCCAGAGAGTAAGCAACTAAATAAGGACAACAGACAAAGTCTCTGTCACATATATCTATCTCCGTTACAAACAAAAAACGATTCTATTGCACATTTCTGTGGACATAAAACCTTTGTCACGAGCAGCGTGCTAGCCGGGCTGGTGTGTATTGAATCACGTCATTGATATTGGTTCCCGAGACCCTTTGAGAATTTTGACGCGCCTTCGATATTAAATTCGTGTCAGTACGTGTAATCCTTTATGATAATGTACTGAGATGTCAGATTATGTTTGAAGCTTAATAAAGATCTACGTGCGGATCTGAATACTTTTTATTTATATTTTCTATTCGTTGTAGAAAAAATCTTAGATGGGCAGATGATATAAAAATACCTGCGGAGTGTTATAGACGCAAATGGCAAAGTCAAAATCAAAATCATTTATGGCATATGAGTACACTTGGTACATTTATACACGTAATATTTTTATCGACTACCTCTTCCTAGGTGTTAGCGTAGTGAAGAAGAAACGGCGCAACCAACTTCACGCAACACATCTTTTAAAATGAAGTTTGCATACATACATATAAAGATTGTGCGAAGCTGAATTAACATTAGTACCAGGCATCTTTGTCATTCAAATAATCGTTTATTTTATAATAGGCTTTATTACAAAGTTAGTTTTTTAATATAAATTTAAAATTTTCTGTCTGTTATATTTAAGATTTCCTCTGGTAGTTTGTTGTAGAAGCGTATACATTGCCTCGTGAACGATTTACTGACCATACTAAGTCTTAACCTTGGTAAAACAAGGCAAAGGACTTGAACACGTATTTAAATTTTTTTGAGACATTGCAAGGGAATTTTACACACTGATTTTCATTTCATCATCAGGTTATTTTTGTCTCCACTACAGGAGCACAACCCTCTCTGGAGGCCTGCTTGACGTTTTATAATATATTCCCTCAGTCGCCTTGTACGACATCCACGGGAAGAGTTGGATTGGTCCTATTCTACTCTACCGGAAACCACACGGTAACTATTTTCATTTAGTTGCGATGTTTTCGTTCATCGTTTTGGACTATTGAGTTTTACATGAACATTGGTGGGAGTAGGCGAAGGGCCGGGTATGCCCAGCAGTGGACGTCGAAAGGCGATTATGATGATTGGTGGGTAACTGTAATGGAGCTTACAACCCTTAATATGGAAGATTGCCGCACTCAAGGTAAAATTTCCATAACCGAGGATATTACCCGTACACATATTAAATTATTAAACATACATCCCTCTTGTTTTACTCTCGGGCTAAACAAACATCTATCTGCTCATAAATACCTTACGTTTGAGTATTATAATGAAATTCCACCTGTCAATACTGCGGGATGATCCGGGTAGGGTAGGGCGGGCCGCGCCCGCGTTTCCGGCCATTTGTTACCGGGTCGTTTTAAGTCCTGTTCACATAGCGCGATTTAACTTAAGCGATTTTATTTTAGGACTAGCTGTGCTAGCATGGACTATAGATATTGTTTTAATTTTAATCCCCTTCCCCTCCCCTTTTCCGCTCCATCTCCAATACAAAATCAATCAGAATTAGTTTAATAGTTTTTACGTGATGCGTGCATAAGCTAACAGACAAACAGACAAAAATCCACATGAATCTAGGTTTTTTTACTAAAACTGTCTTCTAGCTTTGAAGAGCAGCTTTACATTTGTGAGCTCTGTTTCCATTTTTCGATCGGAACATAGGTACGGATTATAATTAGGTATACCATAGACTCATCGGTGAAGTAAAATAATAACCAAAGGCATATCATCATATCATCCCAGAGACCTCCACTGCTGGACAAAGGCCTATTAACAAAGGCATATATGAATTCCAATTTAAAATTGAGTTGAAGGAAGGAAAAGGGATATGTTGCGTCCAATACTTGTTATGTTGCGCACTTTTTTGGTGTTTGAGACAGTATTCTCGCAAATATCTCTGGATTTCACTCGTAATTGTCTATTTGTGTCTTTTTGTTTCTCAAACTCCATTGATAATAGTACTGAGTTTACTTATAATTATAAACTCACAAGCGAAACTAATAACTAACTAAACTAACCCGAAGATCGGGTTTAGTTGCGCACCGTGGGAGAGGCCTATGTCCAACAGTGGTCCAACAATGATGATGAAGCAAAACTAGGTGTGTAAATGCAAATCGCGTTAATCGCTACGTGTGAACAAGCTCTTACCGTCTAATCCCAAGCCTAGTGGTCACAGACTGTGTGTTTGTGCCTCAGTGAGGTTAAAAGGTTATATTTGTTGACAACACAATACTTACCACCAAACTTTGTTCCCAAAACGATTGCATACGCGTAATATATTGTTGTAAGTTCTTTTTTTTTTTAAATGGCCTTTCTCAGGATTTTGCCAATGTTAAGCGTACTCGTATATAAGACGAATACGTATACAAACATGGAGAGCACGCTTCAAAGGAGTAAAGCTATGGGTTATGCCGTTAGAGTAGTGTCCGCTCAGATCATCATCATCATCAGGTTATTTTTGTCTCCACTGCATGAGCATAACCCTCTCTCAACTGCCGGAGACATTCCCGCCTCCTCACCATTCTCACCATTCTCCCCCGCAACTCCTCTAAGCGAGGATCAACGGAGGTAACTAACAAGAACTGCACCTACCAGTGAAGGTAGGGCAAGTCCCAGGTAATGAATTTACGCTACATTGGGCCCCAGACAAATTAAATTAAAGAAGTAAAGAGTCAAAGTAGGAAGAGAGTTCCCACTTCCCCTCTAGCAAATGGGAGTGTAGCAAAAAAACGATGACCAGAGTGGTCAGGTTGGGGGGGTTGGATGTTTGGTGCGGCCAAGATAAGCCTGGCCACCTAGTTGAACACCACGGATGTATTAGAGCCTATGTGACGCAGTGAGCTGTGACGGAGTAGCAGAAGGCTACTTCATATAGTAGTGCCAATAGTAGGCATGGCAAAAACGCTTAAACGCTCGTAAATTGTGACGGTTCGCAACCAGATCTCCATAGTATACCGGACGGTTCACGCCGGAGACAGACAGAGGATTTGGCCTACACTCCCCGCGCTGGCCAGACGGGCTGGGGAGGCCTGATTGATATTTTATAATGTATTCCCTTAGTCGCCTTGTACGACATCCACGGGAAGAGTTGGAGTGGTCCTATTCTACTCTACCGGAAACCACATTTATGGCAATAATATTCATCATTCATATTTTATTAGCATCTTTGATATCTCTCTACAATCTTCTGCATTTATTAATCATGCTGTTTAAATTATGTACCTATATTAATAATTATGAATGTAACCTGTTTTGTATATCTAAAAGAAGGAAAGCCTTGTCAACGTCCACTGTTGGACATAGGCCTCCCCTGATACTGCTTACTCTATTGTTTACTAATTGATAATCCCTATTCATAACTCGTGCGGTAAAAGTAAGCCGTACCTAGAAAGTCCGCGCCGCGCCGCCGCCGACTAATCCAACTCACAAACTTACTTATTGGGGGGAAACGGAGAAAAGAGAGGAAAATACGTACAAGTTAAGCCAGGATTAAGAGGTTTACGGCAGATATGGGTATAGACTCGTTTTTACTCGTTAAATACTTAGATTGTTGTTCGTACGGAGTTCGGAGCTTAAAAATATCTCCTTGCTTTCTTTGGATGGTATATTGGGGCTGTACAATTGTTTTAATGCAATATAAGAAATTTTTGTTTTAGATATAATTTGCTTTTTTTTGTTTAACCAAATCTTTTATAGGTGTAATGGAAAAGATTAACCAAAAATAAAAAACAGATGAAAGGTTGACCTAGCTTAAAAGTTAAGATTGATTGGTTTCATCTATGATAGGAATAACTAACGTATAATGTACTGTCATGTTCTGAATTAAGTCCATCCCGAGCACCTTATCAAATGATAATAACAGGGCCGGCCCGACCATAGAGGGAACTGAGCGGCCGCTCTCGGCGGTAAGTCCCAGGGGTCCTCTGTGATAAAGGAAAAAAAAGATAAAAAAAATATTTATCTCGTTTTTCGATATTTTTTTTGATTACGAGCTTGTGGCTAGTATGGTATGTGAATGACCTTACGAGGGCAAGGTGAAAAGTTCTCGGTCTCGCAATGATTCTACTTCAACTATTCCTATAGCTACTGTGAGGACTGCAGTGGCCACGAGCATCGCTGTTTTTACTCGACAAATTAGACAGAGACTTGAGAAGTTGTCTATATCTTCCAAATTTCAGTTGCGTGTATATATTAGGGGCAAACAAGGGCGGCGCCATAGTTGGTCTCGCTCCACACTAAAACTTGCCTCAAGTTAAAATTAGAATGGACATGGTAATTTATCATAATGCACTGACTGTGGAATTTAGACAAGGACAGGGTAATTCACAAATTACACCCAGGACAGTAATTATAACCTGTGGAAAGTTGTCTGTCCCTAGGGGAATCGGACCCACCGAACTCTGGTGCTCGTGTTCAACAGCAAAGCCACTAAGACAACGAAGGCCGTCAAATTATACGTACCTAAGCTGTTTAAGTTATATTTAACACTAGCTGTGCACGCGGCTCCGCTCGCTTGAAGTACAGAATCCGCTCCCATTCCCGCTCCCGCTCCTGCTTGCCTCCGCCTCTGCCCACGCCCACTCCCAGGTCCAAGCCCACTCCTGCACCCACGCCTACGTCCACTCCCACTCCCATTCCCACTACCAGCTCCAAATGTAGTCCAAACTCATCGCAATCTGAATAGTACGGAAATATCTGCAATATATTGCATACTAACCTTACCTACTAATATATTTAAAAAACTAAAAATGTCCATAACTTTTTGTTAAGTTAGTAACATGTTAAGTTAGGTTAAGCCTCATGTTTCTATGAAAAGTCCATAAAATCAGTTCAGTAGTTTTTAAGTGATGCGTGCACAAACTCACAGACAAAAATTTCAAAAATGATCGAAATGTGTTCTGTTGCTTATACTTAGACGCCCAATTTTTTTTTTGGACATATCTTCAATGTACAGACACGCGAAGTTTACGATTTTATTTATTAGACTAGCTGTTGCCCGCGACTTCGTCCGCGTGGACAACTTAACATTACACATTCTTATGTATTACGTGTTACTAAATCCTAAAAGAAATCTATTAATCTGGTTATGCATTAAAATATTAATATACATAAAAAACATACTATCCAATTGAGAACCTCCTTTTTTGAAGTTGGGTAAAAATTAGCGTTCCGGCGGCGGTTTCGCCCGTTGGACCACAGTTTTTTAGGTTTCCGTAGCCAAATGGCAAAAAACGGAACCCTTATGGATTCGTCATGTCTGTCTGTCTGTCCGTCCGTCCGTATGTCACAGCCACTTTATTCCGAAACTATAAGAACTTACTATTGAAACTTGGTAAGTGGATGTATTTTGTGAACCGCATTAAGATTTTCACACAAAAATAGAAAAAAAACATAAAATTTTGGGGGTTCCCCATGTTTAGAACTGAAACTCAAAATCTTTTTTTTCATCAAACCCATACGTGTGGATAGGTCTTCAAAAATGGTATTGAGGTTTCTAATATCATTTTTTTTCTAAACTGAATAGTTTGCGCGAGAGACACTTCCAAAGTGGTAAAATGTGTGTCCCCCCCCTGTAAGAGAATGATAGAACTAAAAAAAATATATGATGTACATTGCCATGCAAACTTCCATCGAAAATTGGTTTGAAAGAGATCTAGTAAATAGTTTTTTTTAATACGTCATAAATCGTAAACCACAATACTATTATTAAAACATCGATCAAAGTTACAACGAACTACAATAACTTTTATATTATGTTACTTGATGCTACGGAACCCTTCATGGGCAAGTCCGACTCTAACTTGGCCGCTTTTTTTTAAATAAGGTTGACATTTACATTTATCATGAATTAAAAGATTATCATATAATCAATAAAAAAAAATATATTTTAATATTGTGCAAATTAGGTGATATTTCCCCCCTCCAATTTGTCTTTTCCATACCCTTTCTTTCTTTCCTTCTCCATCCCCTTCCCACAACGTTGAAAACCCTTTCCCCCACCCCTTCCCTCTCCCTACTCCTACCTCTCCCCTTTCCCTTAACCCATCCCTTCCTACACCTTTTATTTTCACTGCCCCCTCATCTTTCCTCTCTTACCCTAATCCCTCTATTCTTTTCCATCCGACTTCCTTCCCCTCCTATTCCCTTCCTATGTTGCATATCCAATTAACTGTACAACAAAATGTCTGTCAAACTGCTGGACATGCCTTCCCCAATGAATGCCACAACGCCCTACAGATCCAGCCGCTACCGGCCACCATCTTCAGGTTGTCCATTCACCTGGCGGCAGGGCGTCCCACCCTGCGCGTGGGACGTCGCGTCCCACTCTAGAACCCGTCTGCCCCAACGGCCGTTCGGTACTACGACAGATGTGACCCACCCACTGCCTTTGGGCTATGTCGGTCACCTTCGTTATTCATAGGATCTCCTCATTACAAATCATATCCCTCATAGAGACCCCGAGCATTGCCCTCTCTATAGCTCGCAGAGCCACTTGAATCTTGTGGATCAGGCCCACCATCAGTGTCCACGTCTCCGCGCTGTAATCATGACAGGCAGGACGCACTGATTAAAGATTTTTGTCTTTAAACATTGTGGAATAGGTGACGTAAAGACTTGACGCAGTTTTCCGAATACTGCCCACCCTAACTGGATTCTTCTGTCAGCTTTTGAAATTGATCCTACCCAACTATATTGTCTGTCCTAGGCAGACGTACTCCTGAACAGCTTCGATATTGACATTGTCGACGATCACCAGTCTAATACAGGGCCACTAATTATCGAATAGCAAACTTTTTGTATCGAGACTTGTGGAAATACCTGAAATACATCTAAAAAAATAAATCTATAAATGAGCTTTAAAACATCTCTGTCACTTTCTGTCAAGTTCTTGCATCGACCAGTAATGTTGAACTACACTTTCATACAAATGATATGAAATGAGAGGTCAACTTGTATATCAGCATCCTGACATTTTATTGAGATATAACTTATACCAGTATGAGGCCCGAACTCAAAGCTATTAAACAGTGAAAACGCCGTCAAATTCTGTTCAGCAGTTTCCAAGATTAGCCCGTACATACATACATACATACAGACAGATAAGAAATTTTTTAATTATATTTTTGGACTCTACTGGTCTTCAGTAACGTCCGGGCAGTGAAATTTTTTTTTTAACTTTAATGTACAGATTCGCTTTTCTTTTGTTTTTTCTACTCTTTTATTATATGTATAGATGATGATCATCTCATTTAACCTACAGGTCATACCATGCAAGAAAATATTTTTTCGCACCTCATAAGTCACCTCAAAGTTTTTACCTTCATGATTGACACTAATTGGTTATAAAATTAGATAACAGATGACATCAGAAACCACATTAGAATGACATGTAAAATTGAATTTTTAAGATGTAAAACCCGAAACGCCGAAACGTGGACACTGACAGTGGGACTAGTTCGAAAACTCAAGGTCGCTCAGCGGGCTATGGAAAGAGCTATGCTCGGAGTTTCTCTAAGATACAGGATCCAAAATGAGGTGATCCGCCAGAGAACTAAAGTCTTCGACATAGCTCAAAAAGTTAGTACGCTGAAGTGGCAGTGGGCTGGTCACATCTGTCGGAGAACCGATTACCGCTGGGGTAAACGAGTTCTCGAGTGGAGACCGCGACTAGGCAAACGTAGTGTGGGACGCCCCCTGGCTAGATGGAGCGACGATCTGCGTAAGTCGGCTGGCAGTAACTGGATGAGAAGAACCGAGGATCGGGTTCAGTGGCGCACCTTGGGAGAGGCCTATGTCCAACATTGGACTCTTTTGGGCTGATGATGATGATGATGATAAGATGTAAAAGTGAAATAAATAAATCTAATCTAATCTATCGCATACATGATTCTGAATGATTGATTTTTATCGCATTGATATCGCGTCCCTGCTGCATCGCATTTTGGACGACAGGCCTAAGACTAAATAAAATAGAGTACTTTGTTGCAAACCCTTGCAACAAAACGATATTTGATCTATTCCACTGCGGTTTTTTAACCCGGGATTACTTGATAAGTGCAAACGAGACAGGTGATGAAATAACTGAATAAAATACAAAGTAAAATAAGATGTTTCGCAAGCAGTGCGACAGAGATAGCTTATGAATGAATGATAGACGATATTTTCCAGCCAGTTCAAGTTTCAGGAGAGGGAAGCCGCACTAGACCGCAAACTTGCTAGTTTTGCAACACGTTTAAAGGGGCTGCTACACTACACATCTTTAAAAATGTTTGAAAATTTTAGTCTGAGCAATTTATACATACATCTCCATAGACCATGGTCCTTTAAATTGCTACTCTTCTACAAACTATCATAGGAAATCTTAAATATGATGGATAGTTTAAGAATCACATTAAAAAACTAATTTGTACAAAAGCCTATTATAAAATAGACGATTATTTCATTGACAAAGATGCCTGGTACTAATTCTGCTCCAGCTTTTATACTTACTTCATTTTAAAAGATGTGTTGCTGAAAGTTTCTTGCGCCGTTTCTTTTTATAGAGCTAACACCTAGGAAGCTGTATTCGATAAAAACGTACGTGTATGAATGTACCAAGTGTACTCATGTGCAATAATGAATTTTGACTTTTAACTTTAAGTCTGGTCTCATCGAGAGATGTTCAGACTTACCTACAGAATAACATTATCCAATTTACTAAGTTTAAAAGTCATGTTCAGCTTCTATACCTATTTAAGTACGACTGGCTTTCCTTTATAATTCTAATCAGCTTCTTTGTACGATTCACAATTTTTTTTATTTTAATATTGAAAGAAAATTCATTCAAGAACAAAATAGAAAAATATTTGACCCACTCAATGATAACAGTATAAGCGAATAAATAACTAATTATATGCATTGAAATAACGGTACATCTTTGGCAAACACAGCCAACTGCTAAACTTATTAAAGTACCACCATTCGCCAGCAACATATGTAGCAAACTATCGTAGACTGAAATTGCGAGACCAAAACCGTCAAACATCGAAACGAGCCGCCCGACCAAGTCCGGTCGTGTGTTGCCCCCATAACAGTATTGTTGCAAACTTCCCTGCTAGGAATTGTTCTAGGAATACCCAACTCGAGAAGTTTGATGTTATGAGGTGTTTTGAATCTTTGTCATAATTTCACCAAAGCTAGAAGATAGTTTTAGGAAAGTTCCTAGCTTTATATGCTACGGTGTTCTCTACTATAATATTAGTATACTAAAATTCTTTTATTTCGAGCATATATTGACTTACATGAATTAAATGTTAAAAATTATTAGTATAAGACCTAGTTTTTTAGTATCCTAGTTATCTAATAAGCGCTCCTTGCGAAATACAGGTCGCAGCAGCGTCGGATGTATGGGCAGTCCAATCTACCGGTGAACCTGAAGGACGCTGTTGGCGCTGCCCCGCAGCGGCGGAGAAGCCGTCAAACATCAGCGAGCAGCCCCACCAGCGCCCTCAGCGCGTTAATGTACTGGACACGATATTCGATATAATTACAGTATCTTTACCCTATAAAAGGCTTAGAGTATGCAAACGCCACACTGGCTCCACGATTAACACACATTATCGATATGCGGGTTTCCTCACGGTTAGATTAGATTAGATTTTTATTATTTCAGTCTACATATTAAATATAACTATATACATTTCATGTACAGTGCTATACAATATATAAAGTGATCGTCGTATTTTAACAAATTATCAATATAAAATAATAATAAAATTAACACATTAAAAAAAAATGCCATAATGTAATAATTTGTTTAAATATAGATGTCTAAAATAAAATTTCAATATATTATTAGGAGTAATAACAAATAATAGTCAGAATTTAAAATACAGTTTTTCAAAAATTGGGTAGCTATCCGCTATAAAGAGGCTTTTCTATTTGACAGCAGGTTTTTTTCTGACGAAAATGTCTCTAATAAATAGCACAATTTAGCCGACCATTCGTAATTCAGACATGTTTGCAACTCCACATACGAAATTATACGAATTATGTGTTTACAACATGAATAAATTATGACGACTACCGACGACCTAAGGAAGGTGGCCGGAAGCTGCTGGATGCGGAGGAGGACCGGGTGTGGTGGCGTTCATTGGGCAAGACCTATGTCCAGCAGTGGACGTCTGAGGGTGATATGATGATGACATGTGGCTAATGGTCAACAATCTTCACTTCAGACCGTACGTTTATTTAAAAAAAATTAAACATGGAATCGAACTCTGACCACTCGACAGAAGGAAGTTTTCCCCACTGTGCTACCAAGGCTCTACTTCAACTTGACTTTCATACACGTACACATTAAAGTAGCACACGAGTGCACATGAAACTATGTGTGTCAATGCAACCATTATTTGGTCGTACATTTAACTTAATATTCCAAGCATTTCGTAAGTACACTTACTTATACAACGAGTAATATCTTTTCGGTATGTAGCATATAAGTATTTCTATTTGAACATTTCTATTAATCTTTAATTGCCGTGTGGTTTCCGGTAGAGTAGAATAGGACCACTCCAACTCTTCCCGTGGATGTCGTACAAGGCGACTAAGGGAACACATCATAAAACATCAATCAGGCCTCCCCAACCCGTCTGGCCAGCGCGGGGAGTGTAGGCCAAATCCTCCGTCTGTCTCCGGCAGATGAGAGAGGGTTGTGCTCCTGCAGTGGAGACAAAAATAACCTGATGATGATGATGAATTAAATTATCAAAAGGAATAGGTATACACATATAGACACTGAGAAATAGTTTAATGATAATTTGCAGCGTCCTTATTTAACTACCTAAGTGCAGGAGAAAATCCTAGTTAGTGATATGTATGTATAGAACCTAGTACAAGTATACATATACGAAATATTTATAATTATATTCATCATCATCAGCCTATATACCTTCACTGCTGAACATAAGCCTTCCTAGTAGAATGCCAATTTTAGTGGCTGTAAATTGGGGGATTTGCCATAATCACCACGCTTGGAAGGCGGATTGGTGATCGCAATAATGATCAGGAGAATAGCGCTGCCCGTCCATGGTGCCATCCCCCCACGGGATGATTGGGGTTAGCCCTATATTCTACTAAACAGGGAACCACAAGGATTGTAGTTAGTTATAGTATTGAGAAGATAAGCATTAGCTCGCCACAGAATCAGATATCACATAAAATAATTTATACTTTATAGCAGTGGTACAAACGATGCAGTTGTAGCTATCTTTGGTAATGGAGATTAGAGATACTAGAGTTACTTTAAAGTGCTGAACTACTGGAGCAAGTAGTGCATTTAAAGTCAGCTCTATGAAAGGTGAACAAATTACTCAAGACAATTGCTATTGAATCTTCTCTCGGAGTGCTAAAACCCTTGAAGTGCTCCTCCATCGTAGTATCGCTTTGTGCCTGTAATCGTGCACAGGGGCGTATTACTCTACCACAAGGGGGTCTGAACCCACCGAGACAATTTAGTACAACAAATTGACAAAGAGCCAGGCATAGTCGAGGGCAACAAATTGTTGTGAATATGTATAAGAGCGATCTGGGATACTCTCTGTATGCTCATTAGCTGACTTCAGTCTATATTAGCCTAATTAATATATGCATAAATCCTTATGGAATGGAGATGTGACTTATCTTAACTTTAGAGAATGGCAATGCCCTTGTAATCTTTGTACTATTCTATAGACTGCAGACCAAAGAATGCAAGTTAAAGGAAGATAGTCATCAGTATCAACGGGTGGGCTGATTTGTCTTCCTGATAGCCTAGTTCGCTAGCTCGTATAGCTTAATTCCATAAAAATTGACCCCCTGCTGACATTACTGCCTCCGACTCTGGTCGATCGCGGCTTTTGTCGCCAGGAGATGGGACCACCGGCCCGGAAAATAGCGCCTCGTAATCCGAAGGCGTTATGAAATACCTACTCCAGAAGAAGTTCTTGTGTTGAGACGGGGCAGGCAAATTGCTCGGATTAAGTTTTCATATTCATCATGCATAAACTATTTGTAGGACCTACAATAATTTTAGTTTTATTGTTGATGTAGGCCTACAGGTAGGCTACAACAACAATGAAAGAATGTTTTGAAAATTGATTGACAAGTTATTTTAAACTATGGCATTAATTTTACAGAAACAGCGTTCTTAATAGACAAAGCCTCCCTTACGAAAGAAATGTCGTTAATACAACCAAAATTTATTGTTAATTATTAAAAGTGGCATCAATCTAAAAACATAAAAGGAACAGACCAGGACAGGAACTCACAAGTACAATATACACACTGGGGCGTTGTGCCCAGAAGACTAGCAACGTTACCTCGTTGCATGCTCAAGCTAATGCGCTTGCTGCGGTACTGGGCTGCCCACTGGTCACCGGAAACCTCTTTCACATGGAAAGCGCATTTATTAGGTTTATATTTCTTATTAAACATGTCTAAATCAAATGTAATGTTATTTGCAGGAAAAACTGTGCCGAGACCCAGTTGTATCAATAGTCCCGTTCCGTTGACTGAACAATGCAAATTTCTAGGATTCGTGATAGACCCCAACTTGCATTGGAAACTACACCTAGAATCTTTGTGTGATAAATTGAGTAGTGCAGCCTATGCGCTAAGAAAGATTCGTCCACTAGTTTCTTACAGTGTACTAAGACAGACATACTTTGCACATTTTCATTCACTTATGTCGTACGGCATTATTCTTTGGGGAAACTCTACAGAGTCGAACCGAGTTTTTATTCTTCAAAAAAGAGCACTACGTATAATGTGTGGAGTAAAGCCAAAACAAACGTGCAGGGGACTTTACAAAAATCAAAACATAATGTCTATGTACTCGTTATATTTATTCGAAGTTATAATGTATGTTAGGCGAAATATGTCCAGTTTCGGTCGACGTATAGGCGGAGGGCACGAACTTCGTAACGAAGGTCGATTAAAGACAGTAACGCGCCGCACTGCACTTGCCACCAAAGACCCCCGCGTCATCGGCCCCACGTACTACGAACACCTGCCCGCAGATCTACGTAACGAGACCAATGACGAAACGTTTAGTCGACGACTGAAAAACCTTTTGTTGGAAAATGAATATTATTCCAAAAATGTTTTTTCTAAAAAATGAAATTGGTGGGCCCTCTGACGTTTAATTTAGTTTAATTTGTGATAACTTAATACCAAGTGTATTTTTAAATTTTTATTTTAATATTATATACTGACATAGATAGTATGTTATATACTATGACATTATTTGAATTGTTGACATTGTAACTTATACACTATTTTATTTTATGACGATCCCTTTTACCATATTAGAATGACATGTAAAATTGAATTTTTAAGATGTAAAAGTGAAATAAATAAATCTAATCTAATCTAATCTATCGCCTCAAGGTCCCCACACATACGGTCGCCACAGATACGGGTGATTTTGATTCTTCTAGATAATTATTTTATCCCACTTCATTATTGATAGTAAAGAGACCAGGGGGCATTTTCGTTGTAAATCATTGTGGCCCTAAGCCTACAAACAATAAATGTTCTTATGTAATGTTGATTTAGTAAAACCTGGCTTGATAAATTGCATGTAAGTGTAATAAATGGTATTGAACCTCTCCTCTCTACAAAACGGTATAAATCACAACGCGGAGTTTGTAGAAATGTTGACCAGGTTTCCAAACTACACAATCACCTCATCAAGCCACAATAAATTTAGCCATATAGGGAGTAACATAAACCAGGTTGATTCAGAATTTCTCTAGCGCTTCACAGCGTCAACCACCGCTTTACAAAAAAGGCACGTGACCTGATTACTGACGGAAGCTGTCAGATTGTCTATTTAGCTTTGAAACATCGCACACTACCTTCTCGGACAGAACAACTTTCAACTTTATACCGAACAATTGAAGTTTAGTTTTGCACGAGCAAGGTTTCTGACTATAGCACAATTCTCGGCTATGAAGAGTTTATTGTTCGAAGGATGCCGTTCGTCTGACAAGGTAAGGTCGGCTTTATAACACCTACTTCAATTGAATTTATTTCTTCCTTTACCTGAACAGGAACTTCGGCAAAATTGAAGACCTTTTATTCCGAAGTACGTGGCCCCGATTCTGTCAAATTTTAAATGTGGCATTCAGAACCGGACCTGATTGGTACGTAGATTGTCCTGGAAGATATAAAGCGTAGAGACAAGCAATAAATCATATTCTGAGTAGTAACTTGCGAACAAATAAAATAACATGAACATACGCTCACGAGACCAAACAAAATTGTATTGTAATTGTACCTATTTCGGAGAAAACATAACATGAACACAGAAACACCCAAGTGGCATTCGGGGTTCTATATAAGATGTATAGTGGTTCACATGTACTCCACAAGCTGTGTAAGTCAGCTGTATAAGAGCTGTATAGCTTGCTATACAGCTCTTATAGAACCAGTTTGGGCACAAATTAGACAGCCTTAGGTTCACTATGGCTGTACATTAGCGTTATATTAGCAGTTTAAGTAGTAACATCGGGCTTAAAGGCTGACTTACGGCGCTATATGGGACACATGTGAACCATACAACGTCCATAAGCGTAATAAAGAGTAACAAGTGGCTAAATACACAGCCTTCACAGTTATAAAATCCCACAAAAGTACTCCAGTGCTACCTAAAGTTCACGTGTGTCCTAAATTATTTCTTTTATTTATTAAATTTTCCTCATTTAGTTTGGTTTTGTGTGTACGCCCGGCCATCAGAAACATTAACTCCGGCGGATATCAATTGGATAAAAATTTATGATAACACGCGGTAAGTATACCTGTTTTAAATACTTAATAATGTTAAATGCCATGGGAATGCAATTTTATCGTGAAATGTATACATATTTACAGCTAAAATATTCACGCGCCTCTGTAAAAACGCGATATTCATTTTAAAATATTTAAAACTGGCTGAGAGGAAATCTACAATTTTCAGGTTTTGATATTATATTGGCATTATAATTATACTACGGTAATTAATTAAAACATGAAACCAAAACTCAATCGCTCTATCTGCGTATTTTGTGATAAATCTGCATGATAATTTTGGAGATTTATATGGTAAATATTTTAGGTTACGTGAACAAAATGGTGGAAATGAAATACGGCTAGAGCGTATATAGGTTCACATGTGTTCTGTTAGAATGCTGTTGGCTATATGAAGTCCCACATTTGTACCACTACAGAACCAATGTCTATAAATGTATTCTAATGTGAACTTATGTACAGCTTTAAGATGTAATTCAGGTCAATTGTGATCATCGTTTTATTCTTTCATATACTGAAATTTTAGAGATCCGCAATAATAATTATTGTCCGTTAAATCGCCTAGCCCAGGTACTAAGTCAAGTATGAATACCTAAAGTACAAATTTTGTAACAAACTAACAAAAAACACTTTTTGTTTTCGTGTGAGCCACACAGTTTGGTGTTAGAGTATTTACACTTACAAAGACACTACGTTATTCAAGGAGGTATTTAAAAGAATGTAAACAAACTAGATAAAGAGGGACGAATTTGCGAATATTCTTTTGCAATTTTTCTTCTTATTCCACCGGTTCACGCTCTTATTTTCCAAGATTTTTTATTCATTTTCACAAATTTTTGCACGCGACGTAATAAACACAATACACGTCAGCTTGTGGGATCAGTGTAATAGAATATCACATTCACATTCATGTTCAGCTTACAGCAAATAAGAGTAGTACTTGTGGACAAATAAACTGCTATTGAAGTTAATGGACAACACATGTAGTCCTTTTAACAGCCTACAGTGCACATGTGAACCATTTAATCACTTCTATACAGATAGTAAAAAAGGTTATTTTAATGACCACAAACAACTCCTACTACAGCTACTAGCTGTATAACAGTCTAAAACAAGTAAACATAACAGCCTTTGGCTGTATAAATGACCACGTGTGTTCTATTAATATGCTAGCTGTATAACATCGTACAAGTAGACCGTTAAACAGCGATTGCCGTATCTCTACCCTCCTATAATGCTCTTAGTCAGACGGCTGACTAAAGGACAGTTGTTAGAGTATTATAACACCAACAACCGTATAAAAGTATAACTCTACACTCCTATAAGTCCCTTAGACAGGTATAGGTGGTGTTAATCGCAATAATGCAGCTTATACATCACGAGTGAACTGTAATAATGCTTTAAGTTCACATGGGAACTAAATGTGTACTCTTAAATGGAGTAAAATGCTACTTGGGCACAGTGGAACTCAGAACAGCTGACAAACGTCCTACCAACGGATTATTAGCGAAATCCCCATTGATGGGGATTTTAGGTTTTTCCGTTTTTCCTTGCTCATGCTAAATCAGAACCAGTGGCGGATTTACCAGCAGTCTGAGTAGGCTTGAGTCTAGGGCGGCAGATTTTAGGGGCGGCAACTTTGGAGCCAATTCTATTTTATGTCTTACAGAAATTAAAACAAGCCGTGTGGTGTCGTGGGACACCCTATAGGAACGAAGTTCCTTACGCTATTCGACAAATATTTCATTTATAAATTTTGGTCAAGGTATATTGCAAAGAAAAAAATGCGTATACATTTTTTATATATAAATATTGGGCCCGATTCTGAAGGCACACATTTAAAATTTGACAGCGCTAAAATTGGTTTCGTCTTTATCTTCATAATACTGTGTGACAAGGATAGCAACAGGTTTAGTGCTGTCAAATTTTAACATTGTGCCTTCAGAATCGAGTCCATTGTATTATTAGGTTCACTACATTTACAATTATTCATAAACTTTAAAAATAAACTGACAATACAATAGACTACTTACGGGGAAAAGGTAGTGTAATTAGGACGATAGTGCACAAATTATAAAGTTACAATTTCATTGACAAAAAAACTGTAATTAATATGATTGTGAACTAGGGTATCGAATTGCAGAGGTCGGTAGGGGCGGCAAAATTTGAATAGCCTACTGGCGGAAAATGTGTAAATCCGCCACTGTTTAGAACACTGGGCCGACAAATTGTTGTGTACTATAGGTCGAAAATCTATTCGCGTTAAATCCATTTCAAAGCGTAAGGTGAAGTTGACCAAGAATAATTTACAAGAGATTTCTTGCCAGAAACTATTGCTGGCAAACATATAAATGAAATGTTATATATTTTTTAAAACAACATTCGGAAGTCAAGTATTTAAGTACGATTGGTCGGAGTCTTTCAGTGTGACCTACCTATGTAGTTATCTAGAAAAAAAACCTTCAGTTAAAATTAACCTGCAATCAGGTTTCATGGAACATTATAAAGATAAAAAAAATTACAGCATCCAAGGCTCTTTTGTAACGACATTTCTCATAGAAATCAAGAAAAAAAGCATAAATAAATTAATTATTTCTCACTTCATCTACTTACTTACATGAAATGACTAAGGGAGGTCCATCTATATTTCATACGCAACATTTTCGTAAAATATCATATTTTTGTATATTTTGCCATATAAAGTCATGTTTAAATAAATAAAATTAAAAAAAAAATTCGTGACTTTGTTGAATATTTTATGTTGCAGTACAATTTTGAATTTCTTTTTGAAGTAGTACAATTAGAAACCATATGGTTTTGTTTTCTAGGTATCTATGAAGAAGTAGTCGTTACAAATGAGCCTAGGATGCCAGAATTTTTTTATCCTATCATTTTCACAACAAAATATTAATATTTATGAAATCGTATTAGGTGTTCCGTTGACAGAACGTACCTACAAGTTACATACCGGTCGACTGCATGTGTAGTTTTGCAAGTCAATTAGAAATGCAAACAGTAAATAAATGGTAACTCTAATTATATGTATAGTTTGCAATAAAAAGTAACAACACAGATGCTCCGCATTCTGCCGCCGGGGGGCGGGCGGTGCGGTATGGCATAAAAAGTGAAGTTATTTGGGGCAACCGTAACTAACCATTTCATACTCTAGCAACAGTTTGTTACACGTAATATCGATCTCGGCGTGCGGTAACTATCTACACAGCAATATGAACAATTGCAGAGAAGTAATCACTGGGGGCGCCAATTGCTGTCACGTAAAAACTACTGAATTGATTTTAATGAAACTTTACAATAATATAGCTTATACATCAGAATAACACATTGGCTACAATTTATAAAGATATTTTGTGAATTGTCCAAAATATCAGGTAAGTAGGAAAAAATCTACCATCTGCGAGCTATTCTGGCGTACGTTGCCAAAACCGCTAGAGTTATACATATGTAATATATGATGGAAATGTTTATCTTAAATAGTCCTACAAAAAAGCCCGCCACAATATATATATCTATATCTTATGTGTAAGCCATTATAGCCAAAATAGTGAACCATCGTGATGAAACTTGGCACACATATAGGTTAGGTCCTGGAACAGGACATAGAATAGTTTTTATCCCGAAAAAACATCGCATTCCAACGGAAAATACATAGTAATTTGTGATGATAAGTTGTCCACGCGGACGAAGTCGCGGGCAACAGCTAGTAAGTAATATAGTACCTACAAGTGTAAGAGGCGCACTCACTAATCAAGCTTTTTTAATTTCTCAAAAACTTTCAATGCAAGCCAAATTGAATCCTACACGCTTGGAAGAAAGTCGCTGAATTGCTAAATCACACACACGTTCGTACGCGATACGCCTGCCTGAAGCTGGTACCTACACTTTCGGATTGTGGAGCTGCGCGGGACTTTACTCATATGCGTCACAACGCTCTCGCGACCCGGATCGATTGGCCCGGACAATCGGGGCCCCGCCGCGTATCTAACCTTTTATACCAAAAATACGGAGTAAGACAGTAATTCCAGACAGTAATTGGGTTTGATTCCCACTAGGAACAAAAAACTTTGTACAATTTATATAAGTTGGTCCAGGTACCTAAGTGCATTTAAAACAATGTAGCCAGCAACCAATTTGTTGTTAATTCCTATAAAAGTTACATTTGGAATTAATCGATAATTTCTTAAAAGCAATGTATGCTGAATTGTTAACAGCAATGTACTACGTACAACTAACTTAATAACTTTCATTCTATAACTCTGTATTATCTCTGGTCTCTCTGAATAAAAAATTAAACGACGACACAAGTATTATTTTAATTAAAATCGCTTTTCCTACTAAAATATCTTCATTTGTATGGGTCCTGTAATTTACTAAAGACGGCCCTGAACAGTCGCAATGGAATGGACTACACACACACACAATGATTTTATTTGGCAATAGGTACTTAATGCGGTTAGTTGTTACTTATATTATTATATTACAATACGGTGGAGTCTAATTGTTATAAGTAGGCCAGATATTATAGTGAAAAATCCAACGATCTCTATGTACTACTAGATAGAGCGTTCCAAACAATCGCTCTGTTCCACGCAACTGCGGCCGCAACTCGGTTACATTCACAATGAAACTTGTGCAGTTACTACGCAGAACATTTAATTATTTACTAAATATTGACGCTATTTACCCGTACCGTCAATATTTAGTAATAATTAAATGTTTTCCGTAGTAACTACACAAGATCCATTGTGAATGTAAACGAGTTGCGGCTCCCGGAGCCTAAGTTGCGTGGAACAGAGCGATTGTTTGGAACGCTCCATCTAGTAGTACGTAGAGATCGTTGGATCTGATAAAATACGTAATGTAACTAATATATGGTAAACCTATATTTATCTGCCAACAAACTGTATTATACAGTTTGGCGGAGTTATTGTATGTATATTTCTTGGAGAGATGAATAAATGATTTTATTATTATTATTATATTGACATCTGTATTAACCACATTTTATGTAAATAAATAATTACTTACTTACTTACTTAGATCGCATCTATTATTTTACGTACATTTTATCGGGAAGTGAGTTTCGCAAGCGGTGTTACGTAACGCAACGCTAATGGCGGCGGCTAATGTTACCGCATGAAAAACGCGAAAATCAATCGAACATTACTCGAGCCATCAGGGGAATCTCTATAGATGGACTGTGGCAAGTTGTGACATCGCCAATATATACTAAACTACATTCAACTACCACAGTTTAACGTTGCCAGCAAAATAGAGCACGACTGGGCTCGCTAGCCGGTACAAACTTACTACGCCAGCGCGTGAGATCCACGTTATAAGTTAGAAAGAGTAGCACTTATGTCGCTGACGTATAGCGTTGTCCTTCTCTAGATCGACTATATTTACACGCTGGGTGCAGTAGCCCTACGATAATTTACGCACACACACACACGTGTATGGACAGGCTGGTGCGCCTGTGTAGTAGTAGGTAATGAAATGAAGTTCGCTCGGATGGAGCGTCAGGGGTGTGCCAAAAGTATCATTTTTCATTAACAGTGTAAGAACCTTAGTGTCGTATCTTTACGTAGTAATATTTAGAATCCTCTGCTTTTGATATCCTAATATTAATAGGAATCCAAAAATAATACAGGAACAATCACCCAATAATTAGGAAAAGTATAGCTGCCATACCTTGCAATCTGTAAAGACATTTAACCTCAGATTGTCGGTAATTGAAAAGAAAATTGCCATTTCAAGTGATCACGGGGGACGCATACCACCATCACTCTTCCGTGGTTTTTCTGCGCTGTGCCACTGATAGTTATATCATCAATGTATATACGAAGTGATTAGAACATTCCTTCACGGACTATATAATTTTGTTCGCTTTTCTACACGCAGAGTAATGTATTTTGAATGGGAAAGGTCTTTGTCCATTTAGAAGAAGTGATTTTTATATATATATATATATTGTAATGCCGTGTGGTTTCCGGTAGAGTAGAATAAGACCACTCCAACTCTTCCCGTGGATGTCGTACAAGGCGACTAAGGGAATACATTATAAAACATCAATCAGGCCTCCCCAACCAGTCTGGCCAGCGCGGGGAGTGTAGGCCAAATCCTCCGTCTGTCTCCGGCAGATGAGAGAGGGTTGTGCTCCTGCAGTGGAGACAAAAATAACCTGATAATGATTTTTTTTATAAAATCAATGCAATACGCGATTATTGCGATGGCCAATCCACCTACTAAGCGTGGTGGACAGCCCACCAAAAGTGGCATTATATTGGGGAAGCTTTTGTTCAGCAGTGGACGTATTTCAGCTGATGATGATGAATGCAGTATGCTGGTTTATATACCGAGGAAAAAGGCGTTTCTTTTTCACCCTAAATACATGGAATGATAATAAACCACATAAGTAAGTGCCTACAGAGCACACTGCCAACTAGACTACGATTTTTGTAAGGCGAGATCTTCATTGTAATAGACCTTTAATGGATAACTCAAGGAAAACACATTTCCGGTGAAAAGGGCTCCTGAAATCGGACATCTGTTGCGGTGGTCAATATCAAGGCTGTAGACGCAATAAATCAAAGCATCGCGGAACAAAAAAGGATAAAAAGAGCAGGAAAAAAACTATCATGGCGCCCGGTGGGGTTCTGTCTAGAATGTCGAGAAGATTTGTTAAATCCTTTTTAGACATAACGAAATTGTATTCGGATGCTGAAAAATGTAGATATACGTCGACCTCGTTCTTTATTGCAAATACTGTTCTGCTAGCTAAGAAGACCGTAAAGTGTTTTGGCATCGTTTTTGGAATTGTCAAAAAGGGGTCAAACTGGTTTTCTATGATTCATGAATACAAATTCTTCAATTGACGAAAAATTCTCTAGTAATTTTCTTAGAATTATAGCAAACCAGTTTAATCGCTTTTTTGACAAATTCCAAAAGGTTACTTAAACACTTTATGGTCTTAGAGCAAGGCATACTAGGAATGCCATTTCTGTGTTCCAGGGTATGTCATGTGATAGATTTTAGGTCAAAAACTCTGGAACTCATAAATTTTTTTTATTTTATAGTAAATGTTTGTATGTAGTTTGGCAGGAGGCCAATGTAATCCTTTTAACTGATTACTTCCATACTGATTTACGATTTAGCCTCCCTGGCCTAGGGAGGAGCGTAGCAAGGTCCCTTCGCTGATGCCATTTCTGGATTCTAGGGTTCTCTTCGCTGCATCTACTAGCGTATACGTATCTTATACTTAACATAAGTCTGCAAAATTCTTGATCACTTAGCGAAAAGCGCATTTCGTCAAATTCCAGTAAATGATCCATGATTTAACTGACAGGAAAGTAACCTTACAATTTCCAGGAAAAATTAAACAAAGATCACTTTTCTATTCAGTGATCATCTGATCATTGACTACCAAAAAAGTTCAGCTAGCATTCCATTTAGTTATAAATAATAAATAAATATATGGGGACATTTCACACACGGCCACCTGATCCCAAACTAGGCAGAGCCTGTAATATGGGTATAAAACAGCTGATATACATACATAAATACATAATATGATATATAAATAACATCCAGTCACAAGGCAAACACAAGTGCTCATCACACGAATGTTTGCCCTGGGCGGGATTCATACCCGCGACCCCGAGCTTCTCAGGCGGGTGTACTACCGACTAGACTACGGGGCCGAGTTAGTTATCTAATACAGAAAATACCATTTTACTTTTCCAAACTTCACCATTCTGTAGTTTTTATGCAAAGTTAGGACTTTATTGAAATAATTAAAAATCTTATTACCTCCATTAACTTTGCCGTTTTAAAAGCTAACAACACTGAAAAGCAAAAGCATTAAAATAGAGTACAAAAACCCAATCAAACTAAGTGTGAGCTAACTTATCTCTCAACGGGGCAGAGGGATAAGCGGTGTTTTATTCCAACATAAACACGAGTTTAGAGTGCTGTCCGTCTGTCAATCTGGCATCGAGATAAGTGCCTCGCATTCGGCACCCACCGAAATATAGGAAGTGATCTGGTGCAGCATGGTGTTTGGTCGTATTTACTGCTTCAAGAGGTCACCAAAGCTATATAGATACTCTGTCATGGAAAATGTAGAGCTAGGAAAATCACAAAACCAAATAGATCGATTAGACACATCTCTCCGAGTGGGTCATCAGAAAAATACCTAGTAATCAATAAAGAAGAATCTTAACTTTTCCTTAGATATATTTCAAATTATATCTTCAAAACCAAATCCGAACATGGTCATCTTCATAGATTGCTGAGCGACATTACACTTTTGAATCAGACGATATAAAATGTACATGATACCTGCTGACCAGATAAACTGACTACATGAAAAAGGAAGACAGAGTGTAGAGGTATGCAATTAAAAGACTTTTCCCATTTAGAATAACCTCTATAAGAGATGAAAAGGAGTGAAAATTACGATCAGCTCTGGTAACTAGCGCTATACCCCTACTATACCACCCAAAGAGGACAATTCTTATAGCACCTAGGTTCTACAGTGGTTATACATAGTAGCAAAATGGTAGCAAGGTCATAATATGTCAGCCGTTGCTCTAAAAGTGACAGAGGGTCTACCAATAAATATTGACAGTATGCTAACTATCTATTTATCTACGATGATCACTTATAGAAAACAAATATAATCCCAAAATCCCGTTCCACTATAACCATACATAACTCGTAGTTCAGAAGCGAGTTAAAATCTATTTTTAAAACAAGAATGATGCAGAGATTAAAATTTTTAACACTCCCGTTTTAAACCCGGAAAAGTATTTTACGGAACAGTGGAATGGGCACGTAAAAAGTTTTAAAGCGTCCAATGTCTGGAGTTGGCGGATGTTTTTGTGTGTTCATTAGGAGTTTTACCATTTGCTGAATGGAGTTTACAAACAAACTCGGGCCCAGAAATCTCAGCAGACCGCTGGTATGGGACGCTACGCTGTGTAAACATATCAAGTCAAAATCCACTCCACCTCAACCAATGCTGTAAGCCACGACTGTAATGGTGGAAAATTCCAACCGCAACAAGTACGACTTCGGCACCAGCTATCTTTTAGTACCCGTCGCAGTGGAAACACTGGGACCCAGCGGCCGAAAAACCTCGTCAACGAAACTCTCCTCGCGCCTCATAGAAGCCTCCAGTGACCATAGGGGCTAGCCAATAAGGTTGTACATCAGAGAGGAAACGTCGACAGCCTTCTAGGGCATATGCCCCAGTGTCAGGGTCTACCTTTCGACGGCCATTGTTAGTTATATGTTACTACACCTCATACCATGAAGCAAAATAATTTTTCGTAGCTCGTAGTTTCACCTCAAAGTTTTTTCCTTCAGGATTGACACTATTTGGTTATTAAATTAGATAACAGATGATTTAGTGTGCATCTGTTTGTTATCTAATTTAATAACCAATTAGTGTCAATCATGAAGGTAAAAACTTTGAGGTGAAACTATGAGCTACGATTTTTTTTAGCTACATGATATGAGGTGTACACCGTTTACTTCATTTATAGTATTCATTTATTTACCCTTGTTTAATTGTTGTAAATAAATTATTATACATTTTAACACAAATCATCTCTTTAATAAAACGTTAAGAAAATATTTCCAAAACGATTTGAAGCTAAACCATTAAATGCATTCGTGGAGATTGCGACAGGATTTAGTATATTTCTTCGTGCATAAGTCGAGACTCGAGAAGTCTTTGACTCTGCCGTAATTATTCCCTCAGACGACGGGTCTGGCTGGAGCAAAGAATTTCCTAGTTAAGCGTTTGTCAGAGCTGAGCACTTGCTAGTCTAGATGGCAGTAATAAAACATGCTTTATTGGATGGCTAGATTTTATGCAAAAATAAAGTGACTAGAACGTTGTCTTTGAGTCAAAGTCTAAAACCAGCGGATTACTCAAAAACCTTTGAACCGATTGAGATGAAATTTGAACACATGTAAAATAGGCCGACAATCATGATAAAATTATAGTAAAAGTTGTGTTTTCTGAGATATTAGAGTTTTTATTATGACGACAGCTTTGCTGACTTGATAAACTTTTTTAGAATCTTTATTATTGTTTCTATTGTTAATAATTTTGTTGTTATCTATCTAAACACAACAACAAATACTTATTTTTATTCTCAGCCTTTGTAGAGTGACTGAATAACAAACGAACGACAGACAAACATATTATAAACAAACATTCACTCTTTCGTATTTACAATATTAAATAGTTTGATTTCAGTGTCATTCTCGACGAAATTTAAATGCCTATCGTAGAATCACATAGATTTTTATTTTATATTACATACAACTAGCCATACAGTTATAAGTAATAAGTAATATTACTAGCGGATGCCCCGCGACTTTGCGTTAAAAAATCACTACTATGTTTTATTTAAGTTCCCGCACGCGGGGACTCAATAAAACCTGTCTTAGTCATTGCCTACGTCGAGTTTCTAAATCCAGCAATTTGATAGATCAGTCAGACAGTCATACTGTTAACTAGTATCCTCTATAATCAATTTACTTATACACTTAAGTAAGAAGGTATATGTCTTATATGATGTGCTTTAGATAAGTAAACATTACAAAGATACAAACTGCTATTGTAAATAAGAAGTGTTCAATATCCTTAGAAATTAATGACTTCATTATCGATAATGTGCCAGCAGCAAAGTGAGAGAAAATTTCAAAGTAAAGCTTTCATTTGCTACTCCTAAGACCAACTTTGTATTTCCGAACAGTTTTCATCTCTTAATTCCGAGTGAAGTAAATTACATCTTCTATTTCTTTATAAATTTCAAAGTAATTTACTCGGACGCAAAATGAGCAGTTACAAAGTAATATTAGTAGCGATTCCAGACAAAAAAGGCAGCCGTGAAATTTTTGGATCACTACCCGAGGCAGTGTTGTGAAAAATTGATAGCCTTCAGGCGGTTCGACTATCGATTGCCGCGCTATTTTAGTCGAGAATATCGGGGTCCATCCAATCGATTCAGACATACATATACTAGTGATGTGGAGACAACGTGCTACGTAGCAAAGACAATGCATCTTTGATTTTATATTTTTTTCAATGCATTTGCCTCTTTTTAATCAGGGTTGGCTACATTTAAATATAGTCATAATAGTTATTAATATCATCATCAGGTTATTTTTGTCTCCACTGCAGGAGCACAACCCTCTCTCATCTGCCGGAGACAGACGGAGGATTTGGCCTACACTCCCCGCGCTGGCCAGACGGGTTGGGGTTAGTAATATAGTTTCTGGTAAACAAAAATAGATTCTGTTTGAGTAAGGAAAGGTAATTAGCAACAGCAAACACTATTAGGGAAAGGCTATATCAGGTACCTATTGCTGACCCTGAAAGATTCTATAGCCCTGACTCTACAGTATATATATTATGCATTATAAAATTACATATAAATTAATAAATAAATTATATTAAACACGGAGGCGGCGATGTTGTTCGCAACTCGTCAAGGGGTGAAAAGCGGGCGAAGGAAAGCTACTTTGCGACATAAGATTGCGCAGAGTGGCGATACATCGTCTCTTCCTACCCCTCTGGGACCAAGGTTTAGGAAAGTTCATACATTAAAATAGGAAGATCTGTAATACCACCTACATTCTACGACTTTGACGTAACACTCCGAATCGAATGTAAGTACAGTTGTACCACAAGGTTAAATATTAGGACCATTTCTATTCGTATTTCATAAAATCAAAGTAACTCTAAACCTACTAAAACTAATCATAAGAAAACAGAAGCTTATTATACTTAGCTACATCAAAACTAATTTTAACCACGGATCCAATGTTACTGATTCTTATTCACAAATAAACAAAGATGGCTCTGAATAATGAAACGTACATAAAAATTCCTCATATCCGTTACAACTTCCTGAGGAGGCGTAACGCATGGGGTTACCCTCTATTATAGTAGACTTTATCAAATAAAATTGTCTCTTATCATTTAATCTATAAGGTTGAAAATTGCCACTGTAATTTTCACTTAAATGACTTACTCCACACATTGTACACGGTGCGTGAGAATATAACAAAAATGCGTGTGTGCGTGTTCTAAATTTAAATTACTGTATCGTAACGAAACAATTCTGAAGTTTGAAACGCTTTTCGGTTTACGCCACTTCACTCATTTTAGGTATGTAAGAGGATAATACAATAACAGTGGGCCCGATTCTAAAGGTACACATTTAAAATTTGACAGCGCTAAAGTTGGTTTCGTCTTTATCTTCATAATACTGTGTGACAAGGATAGAAACAGTTTTAGATTTTAACGGTGTGCCTTCAGAATCGAGCCCAGTGTAAGTCTAAAAAAACTACGCATACGAGTACTTAACCATAGAATTTATTTTTTTAACACGGTAAATTATCACCTAATTACTTTAATACTATTGTTTTTATCTAAAATACTAATGTTATCCTATAGGTAATAGAGGGGCAGGTATACCCGGAGACACGTCGACCCTGTGGGATCTTTTGTGTCAGCGCCTCTGTCTATACGGTACTTCCATCCTCCACAGTCTGCTGCATAAAAGCTACAACTAAGGAATTGGAGCCTGTAGTCCTTGGGTTCAGGGTAAGTCACACCAGGACACTCTTTCTCCTAGCAGCTCTACAATCTTATCTTATTTATAATAGAGGGGCAGGTTTACCCGGCGACACGTCGACCCTGTGGGATCTTTTGTGTCAGCCTCTTTGTCTATATTGTGCATCAATCCCCCATAATTCGCTGCATAAAATCTATTATGCAGCTAAGGGCAGAAGCCTGTAGTCCTTGGGTTCAGGGTAAGCCACACCCTGGACACTCATTCGCCTTGCAGCTAATGCATTGCATTCACACAGCAGGTGTTTCACCGTTTCGCTGTCCTCTCCACTTGACAGTATCTGACAGCCCCATCTTATGCAGGAGGTGCCTTCCATCGAGGTGGTGGTTCCTTACAGCTCTAATACTCACCACTACTTTTAATTAGTTAGGCATATTAATTCTAACATATCATATTTTGAATTTGAATCAATTCGTACCTCGAAAAACAAATTTATTAACAACATTAAGATGAGTAGATAAATTTCGAAACACCTTACCACGGAAACAATCCCTCAAAACCCTTTCTCGCTGAGGTAGGATATAAAACAGACATCAAACTCGTATCAATCGGGAATACAAAACAGTCCCTTTATTTGAATACACATAATCCGTTATACGCTGAGCCAGCAACAATATGGGAGCAAAATAAACTAATATACAATTTCCTATTCGAAAAACGAAACGTAAGGGATGTGGAAACGTGAAACACTTTGTATTCACGTCACATACTGACCGTAAAAAATATCTGAATTCATAATGATACTTTGAATTTACTGCGGAAGTATTATGATTAAGACATATATGAGATATCAAAAATGTACGTAGAAATTAAGATCAGAGAGGTAAACGAAAATCCAAATGACGTTGCAGGTATAAAGCGCTAAGTTATTCAAAACTAGGCAAAAAAATTGTTAAAAAAATATAAGAAAACAAAAAAAAATGTATTAGCCATATAAGTATACGTTGGATGTATGGTAGTCCAAAAGTCTAAATGGAATTAGATATGACGATTATGGTATTTAATTATAGGAAATAAATAAATAACGAAGTTAGAATAAAACTATAGTGAATGACGTTGAATTTATCTCGCTTCTGAAACCATTTTTCGTTTGCCTTTGTAACGTAGGTAAATAATTGCTATAGGCTGTAAGACGAATTTGCCGCCTGCCAATTCCCACGTCAAGAACACAAAGCATCAGATTACTCAAAAAAACTGTAACAAAAATGGAAAACAATAAAACTACATTCAAAACACACAGTCAAATCAAATGTAAAATTACATGGCATTGTTAGAATAATTCCATTTCTATGTCATAATCATAAAACGTAAAATAGGTGAAGTTTATTTACATGTTTGTATTATGTGCAGTTCCCACCCATTTGCATTGTCAACTGACCCGTGTCGCCGTTACGTTCTATCCGTTTTATTTTTTCTAATGTTGCAAAAAGTTACGCAAAGGCTTCATTGATGTTATGCCACAGTAAACAAGGGGACTTTCTTTACTCTATCTTTATCTTTTCTTAGCTTAAAAATGTTAGAATAGTAGAAAAAATTAGTAAACTGCACCCTATGGCACTGTATTTATGTGTCATATTAGCCCTTAGACATCCACTGTTGGACATAGGCCTTACCCAATGAACGCCACCACACTCGGTCCTCCGCCCTCCGTATCAAACCGCTTCCGGCCACCTTCTTCAGGTCGTCGGTCCATCTAGCCGCGGGGCGTCCCACCCTGCGCGTACCGATCCGCGGTCTCCACTCCAAAACCCGTTTGCCCCAACTGCCGTTGCGTCTGTTCAGCGACAAATGTGGCACGCCCACTGCAACTTCAGCTTGCTAATCCATTCGGCTATGTCGGTCACCTTCCTTCTTCGTCGTATCTTTTCTCGTACTTATGTGTAACATATATTTATTATCTTATCATCAATCATACCTTTTATGAAATAAAAAATATATATGAAACCGACAAGAAAATTCTACAATCAATCTTTGCCAAAAATATGAAAATCAAAGTTAGGAAAGTAAGACAATTGTATGGATTAAAGATATATATTTTCTTTTCCACATTTTCTCTGAATGGGGAAGCAATTTCCTATAATACTTAATATTATACGTTTCAAACGGCTCAAGCGGTCCAGTGGTTATTAACCATTCCCATTTTCCTTAACGGCTGAATGGACAAAAACCATAAAGAAGGAAAAAATAACTCCGATAAAATACCGTCAAACGTCACGAACATTTTCGCTTCAAAAAATCCTGAAACTCGGCCCAGCTTTTCGAAAAACTTTTGCCGGCAAAAACGGTTTTCAGTTTGTGCAGAATTTTCCCGTATGAAAGCTGCTACGAGATACGACCTGCGAGTGCTGATAGTAACTGATGGATAGCGGAGGTTCGGACAGACGCAGGGACGTAGCCAGGGTTTTAAGGATGGGCCAGAAGCCCAATCGGACATAACTGGAAGGACGCTCACCTTACATGAATTAGTCGTAGGTAAATTTCAACCTCATAATCATTAACCGAAAGACGTCCACTGCTGAACATAAGCCTCCCCAATAGAATGCCACTTTTGGTGGGCTGTCCATTGGGGGATTTGCCATAATGACCACACTTGGTAGGTGGATTAGTGATCGCAGTAATGATCAAATGTAAACGCTGCTTCGTCCCCGGATGCAATCCCTCAGTCGCCTTGACGACACCCACGACGGGAAGATTGTGGAAGGGCCTATTTTAAAGCAGGATCCGTGCTGGGCACTTCAACCTATTTACTTAAAACCTCAAAATTAACAATTAAAATTTCTAGGCAACAGTCGTTTCATTGAAATAAAACATGAGAAATAATGCCATACGTCGTTGAACAAATCAAGTTTCAAGTTTATTTATTCGATAACAATGTCTTGTGTGCGAATATTACTATCTTAACTTATTCTAACAATTCTATAAACCTAGGTTCTTACTGATCTAAAACAATGCTCAACTACAATAAAATATTTTAAAAAAATAGATGTTTTCAAATCATAACTATTAAAATTAAAATAACGCAAATGATGTCTTATTTATGTAAATAAAATCAACTACGAGTGGCATCTAAATTCTAAGTTGGGTGCGCAAAATTCTGAAAATTGCACCAGGCCTTAGAGAGATAGGTCTATCCATGGTCCATCCAACAGAAGGTTATACACATATAGGCTGTTGATTTAAGAGACGGACTGCTCGAGAATAAAACATGTTTTACGCATTACACGACCTATGGACTTCTTTCACGAGTTGCTTTTAAGTTCTCAAACATTTCGTGTTGCGTGAAGTTTGTTAACACCTAGAAAGCGGTAGTCGATAAAAAAAAATTACGTGTATAAATGTACCAAGTGTACTCGTATGCAATAAATGATTTTGACTTTGACTTTTCCCCTGTGCTAGCATACCATATACATATAGCTTGCATTGAACATATATTTTAATAGTGATTTTTAAGGGCATAAGCCTCAACCCTACTCCTATAATTAATAATGATAAATAAATATTTCGTCTATACAAACACCACATCCACTTCCATCCACTAAACATTACTATAATACATACATTCATTATAATTACTTTCTATTTGTCACACAATATTTTCTTAAAATCTTTACTGAGTTCAGCCTAATTTACCTGATTTGTAAATTTGATTAGGGATTGGAGAACTATGTCTTAAAATAGTCTTTCAAGTAAGTATTAAAATAGTTTTCCATAAGACAGAGTTGGTCTCAAAATAACTTTATTCTGTAATAAAATTAAATATCAAAATTAGAAAAGATTTTAGTTCTAGCTCTGTATCTGGAAGGAGTCGCTCGTGTGAAACGGCCGATTGATTGCCGATGTTACGGTCAGTTATTTACTGACCGACAACACTGTTACATTGCGCAACGTGCGGTACGTTGAGTTACGGACGGGTTACGGGTGCGGAACCTTTTACCAAATGGCACGATTCAATTCTATATTAGTCGATTATGATAACCAGACCTACAAATTTTTCTGACGCGATAAATACTTTTTAAATGCTAAGGTAAGATCGGTACGTTATACTATCGATAACTCATAGATCAAATAATATTTCTTGCATTGATATACTTACAGATAATGAACTTAAAAAAATAAACTTCATTTTATTTGTAGGCAAATATTTTATTTGTAAATAAAATATAACGTAATTTTAATTTAATTATATTTGTAATGAAACGTGATTTCTTACAAAAAAGCTGATTTGTTATGGTTGACAAATCACCTTTTAGATATTTTAATTTTTAAGTATAATATACAATTTATAGAGACAATTACATTAAGTAGACAACAAATTAAGTTGAGTATATTTTATTTACAAATAAAATGGAGTTAAAAAAATTACAAATTATAGTGCTCAAGTATTCAAAACTCTTAACATTCATCAATACATTTTTCAAGGAAGTCGCTGTGGTCGATAGTTTATTTTCGAAATGTCAAAATAAGAACAATAAATTGCATTTTTATTCTGTCGTCTAAACGTTTACTTGTATACGTTTAAAATATAAGTTTCATTGTTCCTTTACAGCTTTCTTCGTTTTGCGTTAAAATAATCATTGATCAAATACCAGGGACCAACTCTTTATCCACATTAGAAAGTCCCCCGATTTTCTAATATAGACGAGTAGTTGGTTCCAGAGTCTTGCTACTTACACTGTAAATGAATTAATGTAGTTTCGAGATGTGCGAGAAGGGAGGCCAAGTGCTTGAGTGTCACAGGAACGCAAACGTCCGCCACTAGCTTCCGCATAAGGCTGCAATTTTAAGGCTTTTTGCAAGGCTTTATTATAAACATAATCGAGAGAAAAACATGTAATGTGTGATGCAATCTGAGACATTGCATTGCGCAAGTTGAGATACCGTTTGTGGTAACTATGTGCTTATCGTCGTGGCAAGAAAAAGCACTTAAGGAAAGAACTTTATCTTCGACACGCATTTGAAGGAAGATTACTTGAAGAGCTGAAGTATCTACGCCAAATAGAGTCAATTATGAGTAAGGATTGCATCGGGTCTGAACTCTGATTACATATGAAGTATAAATCTGGATTTAATCCTAATTTGAAAGAAATACACAGTAGCGAACTCTTCCGTATTCCATCTACAAGTTATATATATTGGCTGAATAGTTGAGAAATGTACTTATAAGCAAAGAAGCTTCTCTACAAATTGACTTTCTGCTTCTTGAAGCATAGCTTTAACACTATAGGACGTGCAAGAATATAGAGCCCCCTTCTGAGTAAAACATGACTACGTGCCTGTTTGGAACGGAAATATGCGATTTCTGCGGCTATGGCCGGAACTCGTCGATTGGTATTTGCATTGCAATTTGAAGGCGGACCCGCGTGGCGTACGGAGAGCTGTGTTTTAGACAGGCTGCATTCGTGAATTGTAGACAACTATATAATAGGCGTGTACACGTAATTTGCATTTATTTACATATGTATTACTGTCTTGCTCGTGTCAATGGATAGATAGGTCCTAGAAGAATGCTTTACTCTTCCATCCTATTACCTACGAGCTGTGCCCGCGGCTCCGCTCGCGTAAACTACAGAATCCGCTCCCGCTCACACCCACTTCCCTTTTCCCACGCCCACGCCCACTCCCATTCCCAGCTCCAAATATAGTCAAAACTCATCGCAATCTGAATAGTACGGAAATACTATTATGTGCAATATATTGCATACTAACCTTACCTACTAATGTATTTGAAACCTAAAAATGTCCATAACTTTTGATTGAGGAATCCGATTGCGATGAAATTAAGACTAAATGTTAAGTTAAGCCACATGCTTCTGTGAAAAGTCCATCAAAATCCGTTCAGTAGTTTTAAGTGATGCGTTCACAAACTCACAGACAAAAATTCCAAAAATGATTGAAATGTGTTCTATTCTTATCCCTAGACCCCTAATTTTTTTTGCAAATATCTTCAATGTGCGACTGAAGTTTGTTTGCGCGCGATGTTTACGATTTTATTTAATAGATCTAAACTATTCTTATTTTTGTATTCCGAAAGTTGTGTGTAGTTAATAGCACAGATTACTAAATAACTACGTAGCAGTGAGAATCACTGAGAGATTTTCTTGACACTGTACCTGTTCTGATATTTATTTAAGTACTTTTAACACAGTTTCTCGTAATCATTCTTTCCTGGTACCCCATCTTCATTTTCCGTAATTTACTTTCAGCTTCAGTAATTTTATTCATAATATACATTATAAGTACGTCATTTAATTACATTATTCATTAGTATTAAGTATAAAATTTTACATGTCATAGTACCGCGACCGGTTGAATTTCCACTAGCGACAGACTGGATTTTTTTATTTACAGGAGAAAATCCTAGTTTGGGATTAAATATGTGTAATGTTTAAGATATTTTTTTTTTTATTAAAACTCCAAAATTAACAGTTAAATTCCTTCCCATTAGCAGCGAAATACAGCTTTGAGTCGACACACAAAAATCCATTTCGCCAGTTGCATCCCTTAGGGTATTGTCAAGTTTCTTAAAAACTTTAGGGTCCAGAGCTTGGAGTTCCTTGTTTCTGGTGATGTTTATAACTATGGCATGCACCTCCACTTTTAGAAGTTCTCTAGTGAGAAATAGGTACATATATTTTAGGTATGTAATCCACGCCCGACCTCTTTAAACTTCTGATAACCTGGTACTTCACAATACGATACAAAACTATTTACTTCGCGGTATCTTATAAATATTATTCTGGTGCATGTAGGTAATACCCATATAAGACTAAACCTCGTGGTCCTGCCAGGGGACGACCAGGCAGAAGTATGAAGAAAAACAGCAACGTTTCAACCATAACCTAAGGTCGCAGGGATGTGGGACGTAGGTAAGTACACACACATGCCTAATACTTCTTACCGATCACTAATTTATTAATTTTTACACATGGACGGCATTTATTAAATTTACTTGAATCCAATATGTCATAATGAGCAATATACTTAACTTTTTTTTTTTCCATTCTGTTCTGTCGTAGAACAGTATAACAAGTTGGACTATCTGTTTCTCCATACTTCTAGTCAGTTCATATTCTATGCTAACCGTGCCGTGGTTTAGACAACGCGTTCGGGTAACGATTCATTTGTAACCTGCATTCCCAATGCAACGCGTTTTCGTCGCTATATTGCCGCATTATAGCTTTTTCACAGAAATTACAGCGCGTGGTTCGCTGCTTTTGTACCTACACCGCTCTGTGGCATCGAACGGGCAGCCGCGGAGTGCGGAACATCGATCAGGGGAGCGCGCGTGTGATTAATGTACTCTCAATACAGTTACAGGCACAGGCACCTACGGGGAGGAGGTGAAGGAGAGCAGAACGTTTTATTGTAAATTGCAGCCCATAACCTAAAAAGAAGGATTGTCGACGTATTACAAAAACTCTTGAAATTGGACTCTAATGCTTACAAAAATTCCATGAAATGTCACATAGTAATTCCAATAGACTTTCAGTAAGTGATTAATTTTCTGAAATTATTTTAACTTTGTTGGGCAAAGTTGAATAGGTGAATATAATGCCGAAGGCATTCTCCACCAGTCATAGGCCGCCTTTGTACACTTTCTATTAATTTGTACTCGTTATTTTTTAATTTGTGTACAATACATTTACATTAATAATTATCTGTATTTTTTCGTACCCTCGATAGAATAGTCGTATCTTTCATACTAAATATATAATTTAGTATGAAAGGTACGACTGTTTCTACAAAGGATATCGTATCGTATACGATTTGACCAGGCCGAGTGCGGCAGCGTATTTTGGGGAAGGCCTATGTCCAGTAGTGGACGTCTAAGGGCTGATATGATGACGTTGAATTGACAAGACTAAGACTAATGCAACGTTACTCCAAGGTCATGGTGCGAATTTGTACAGATTCTAACTATTTGGTACCAATATGGGTGCATTCTGGTTTCTTATGTTTGTCATACAAAATGTCGTAATTGAGTAACAATTCCTCGATCAAAGAACGAGACAAGCGGTAAAAGTAGACGTAGGTAGAACCATGGCTCGGGTGGGCGACACCTGATTGATTGATTTTTCAAAATATCTTTATTCGTCAATAATTTAATACAGTAGTAACAATTACACACACAGTTACACATTCCTATCTATTAAAAAATTTCACTTTATCCGGCTGAGGGCACCTTTCAAAGTTTATTACTTAAATATTACTAAATCTTTTAGACAATGTGTTCATATAAATCAAAAAGGATATGGTGTGAACTTATTGTTGTCTAAGTTCACTTATTGCATGAAGCAGGTAGTCGCTGACGGGTCGAGTGACACTAGATGCCAGTAGTGGAAAAAATAGTTTTTCGTAGCTCATTGTTTCACCGCAAAGTGTTTTCCTTCACGATTGACACCAATTGGTTATTAAATTAGATAACAGATGCACATTTTAAAATCATCTGTTATCTAATTTAATAACCAATTAATGTCATACCTGAAGGAAAAAACTTTGAGGTGAAACTATGAGCTACGAATAATTATTTTGCTTCATGGTATGAGGTACCTATAAGTGTGTGTAAAATTTGCGGCGATGTTGTTCGCCACAAATCCCTCCAAGGTGTATCACGGGACGAAAAGCGGGCGAAGGAAAGTCGCTTTGTGACGTTTGCCAGGATCGTGCAGTGACGATAAATCTACTCTGCCTACCTCTCTGGGACCATGGCATGAGCATTATGATTGTATGTATGTAAAATTTAATTTGACTCTTTGTACCGTTACGGATTATTGCTATTAATGTGCAAATTATATAATAAATAAATAATTTGTTTAGGTACAATGATTGTACCTTTAGAGTCGTTTTGCTCTGGTAACATTGGATTGGCTTCGATATTAGACCTTCAAATCCAACCCCATTTAGTATTAGCTAATCTGTTTCTGACAGCTGTTTGAAGTGACTCGGGGTTTGAAAACGGGGCGAAGGGGACAAACCGCAACTTCACCAACTTAACGACATTTCTAAACGAAACCAGTAACGGAGGTAGAGTTATGGGCCTGGAATTTTGTACCATCTAACGGATAATGTAACCCGTTAGAGAGTAAAAAGAGACTTTCTAGTTCGACGGGTATTATCCGAAATGCAGTAATAAGGCCCCAGAACTCCAACTCCGTAACTTTTTTTGGTTTATATTCTATTAATTTAATCTGTTAAATACCAGTAAAGTGTAAGTACGTAATGTGCCAGTAAGTAATTAAAATTATTGTAATTTAATATGTCGTTAAAATTTTTAGGCTGAATAGAGTACGATACGAGACCTATTTTCTAAAGTGACATGTTAGCTTGTCGGCTATGGCAGCTGTCTGTCATTTTGTATTGTGATACAATGGTTTGTTTAGGAATAAAGAAATAATATATTTTCTACAACGGAAGAGTCTTATCGACGGATCTTTAAAAAAAAGGCAGAAATGGGTACAAACGTTTTTATTGAAAAATTCTCCAGTTGTTTCCCTGGCGGGTATAATAGTGGCAATATTTACGGTAATATTTCCCGATTGAGTAGTGCGGCCGTATCATCGCGTGTCATCCATCAAAATCGACACGCGCACTGGATGGTAAATGATAAACGACGTGAATGGACGTGATGCCGACTGTCCGGCGGAGGCGGACGGACGCTCGTTACTGACAATTTATATTTTCAGTAGGGATGGGAAAATATTTGTTTTATTTTCGGTATTCGGCATATTCGGCACTTCAACCGAATATTCGTATTCGGCCGAATAGTCTGTTAAAGTGCCGAATAGTCTGCTAAAGTGCCGAATATTCTGCTTAAGTGCCGAATAGACTTCTAAAGTGCCGAATATTCCGCAAGATCTAGTACTCAAAGTTTTGCCTAAATTAAACTTGCCTGACTGGCGAAATATTATGTTGTGATAGTATGTTATTAATATGCACTTTAACTGATCGGTTTAAGTAAGTATATAATGAAATGAAATGATTTATTGCCACAACTTACAGTTAAAACAGCTTTTTAATTTAAGAAACCCCTTTTAAGTAAATTAATACTTCTGTCAGGGGATAATGAAAGAAATAAAAGTTTATTTTGTAATATTTTAAATCATTTCGTTTTGGTTAGGCGATTAGAATAATGATTTTCCGATAGTTAGTAAATCATTTAAGGCACTGCGATAATAATAGCTAGTAACAAGTAGGGAGGTACGAGAATGTCAACATTTTTATAAATTATTCGTTGGATTTCAACTTAATTTTGTGATATGAAACTAGTTTTGTAAAACGGGATACAAAATTTAATAAATTTATTGCGCCTACTCTGTTCGTCTAGGTTTAGCCTTTTGCATTAGGAAATAAAGTGTAAAACGAGCAGACATCACGCCTAAGTGACATCCTTGGGTTGCTGTGAGCAACAATCCTAAGACTGTTGCCATCCTAGGGATTAGATTGATTTTTGCATCAAAAATAACTTAAAATTGTAAACTTAAATTTTAATACCTATACTTATATACCGATAACTTTTTTTATATATTATTATTAACCGCTACTAATCTAATGACTGTAGTTATATAAATTGCTTACTAACAAATATTATTAACAATATATTTCTTTCAGCTTCTCTGATCTAGTTATTAAAAAAATCTAGCGACGCAGACCGAAAACCTTATAGATAAATATTTGACGTGACACTGACACAATGTCCAAATCGGACGATTGCCATTAAAAAAAAAAAGTGGCATCCTTTGGGTTGCTGTGAGCAACAAATCCTAAGTCTGTTGCCATCCTAGAGATTAGATTGGCCATCCCTAGCGTGCCTGTAATGAATGACACTGTTTGTTCCTTCTACGTTTATTGCTGTTTGACGTCATTTGTAGGGAAATGTAGTTCTAATCTGGCACCACAACAACAATTGCTGCAAATGACAACTTCACACGCTATAAACATACGAGACTGTGACTACAGAAGGCTACAAAGAAAATACTGAAAAAAAATTCAATATAAGTACATATGTTTGATTGAACTTGGACCCTCACGATATCAAAGCGAGATCACTTTCACGTAACTGAGCGATGACAGCTCCCTACGTAAGTAATTGGATTGCCACTCAGGCACGGCGAAGTAAGCCGGACCGGCACAGCCCACTATGTCATCCGCTTTATTGATACCAATTTAGATTTTGACATTGTAGCGTCTAGCATTCGCCATTTTAGATTATTCGAGGTTTATACCTTGTGTCAATCGGATTGCTAAAACACGCATTTATAAAGATCATTTCAGCTATTTTAGGTTGTAGGCATGTGGGAGTAACAGTTTTGACTTTTAAAGTTTTCGTAACTGTTTTATTTATGACTTGAACACCAGAACGTCTTAAATTCGATTTGGTATTAACTATAGTGCCAGCTATATCACCAAGATCTTGTTCAGACCAACAATTGTTTTTTTTTTTTTTTTCAGTGTAAAAGCAGACCTTCATTTACTCTGTAGCTATTAAGTTGAATCGAACAAAACAATTAAGTACACAAGTTTTATTAAAATGAATTTAACTTTGTTTATTGAATAAACAGCAGCCGACTGTCGTCGCCGGTCTATCGCAACAAAAAACAGTCGCAGAAATTGAAGTTTATTTAAACTCACTGGTAACTGCAGTAATTTAACTAAAAGTTGAATTATACTTCATACCGACTCCGTAATATTTAACCAATTATTTTAACTGCAAAAGTTCCTGGAAGTGTAATTGATGTTATTTTTTCACAATTACAGATAGGATGGTAAGTAAATTCTTTTGTGCATAAAGCTTCAAGCCGTGTGGCTCCCGGCTTAGAATAGGGCCACCCAATCTTCCTTTGGGTGTCGTCAAGGCGACTAAGGGATTGCTTCAGGGACGAGTAGCAGTGTTCTCCTGTCTATGTTAAGATCACTATTACTACGATCACCAATTCGCATGCCAGGCGTGGTGATTATGTAGTTTTTCGACATAATCTCGATCTCATTTAGTTTATAACGTTTGCGCATCATCGAGGGATCGCTTACCAAATCACTGCTTACCAACAGTTTCATGAACGTTGCGTTGGAGCAAGGAGTTGCGGCGAATTTGGTAAGTCCGTCCTATCCAGAGTTGGAAAAAATCATATTTTTCCAAAAAATCGTAATTATTCACGTTTTTTTTTTATTTTATGATATAAGTAAGTAGTTTGATTTTTAAATATTTTTGTTTAAATATTATAGTGATGATATTGATTTAACAGATGCAGATTTAGAGAGAACACCGAATTTGGCATTTTGTGCCTTACGCCAATTCCCATCGACGATAGTGTTTTTGGTGTAATTTTTATCTATCTACTAAGGAGGTGAGCTATGGAAGGGATCCGCGTCAACAGTTTTCAAGTTATCTGGCGAACAAAGATGGACTAAAAAGATTCGCTAATAAAAGTGAAAGTCAGTATCTAACTTGCATGCTGGCGGTTGTCACCTTTATTTCCTATACCTATAAGTATTTTGTTTACAAGTCTCAGTTTAGTATAGTTTTTGTAGCTAAATTGGAGTCATTCGAACGGGAAATTGCTTCTAATTACTATATATTATACAAGAGTAGAATAAACGTAAGCGAACGTAACCCGTAGATCATCAACGGAATCGTTGGAGCGTGCTCCGCGCCTGAGTGAACGAGCACGGCCATTACAACTTAATATCTAACTTAACGTTAACTTGCTAGCTATTTAAGTGTATTTTTACTATTACCTTCCTCTCACAATAGAGAGTTTACTTAGATGTAACATAGTAGGTAGGTGTTAGTACAGTGGGAGTGCAGGTTTCGTAACTTTTTTAAATTATTATTTTCTTTATCTAAATCAAATTATATATTTTTTAATTTTCGAGAAAAATCATGGCCTGGCAATCGAAAAATTAATAAGGTCTTTCCAATGTTAAGTTTATCATTATAGGATAAGGTGCTACGTATATATTCTTATTTTCATGTGCATTTATATTTTATTTCCGCGACGCAAATAGCGTTTGTTTCGGTATGCCATTTCATTTAGAATGAATTCATAAAACTTTATATTAAAGTAAAAAAAAATACGTCGCGGCATATAAGTAGTTCACCGTTTTTTCTTTGATTAACTGCCGCTTAGCGGCTTGGACATTGGACTCAAGCGCCAGAGGATGTGGGTTCAATTCCCACTGCGGACAGACAAGTTTGTGCAGTTTGTATAAAGATGTTATATGTTAGTGAGGAGAAAATCCTAGTTTGAGATTATACAAGTAATGTATAGGTAAGGTACGTATGAATTTACCTACACATAGAATATATATTTTAATTTTATTATATTGAAAAAAACAACTACAATCATATCACAATATAAATTGACGACTGAAAGAATCAAAAACTCGGAAATGTTTAATGAATGTTTGTTAAAATAATTCGAACAGTTTCGAATATGACCTGATAACGTCAGTCAGTGCTCGGAGTATTGATTCATGATTGATTCCAATCTGTGTAAGTAATTACTTAGTCAATTACCCAACAGCAGTTAATATATCACTAGTAAATAATTAGTCGAGACCGTACTGCATTATAAATAGGTATTTGCTCATTTATGCGGGTACTGTTATAGTTATTGGCCCGCGACTTCGTCTACATGGAATTTCAAACTGGAAAAAATTCTTTCCACTCCATTTGAAAAACATCTACACTTTAAAGTTTGAGTTTCAAAGTCAAAATAAAATCCTTCATTGAACATGACTTGGTACACGTAATTTTTTTTATCGAGCACCGCTTCCTATGTGTTAGCGCTGTGAAGAAGAAACTGCGCAATAAACTTCAGTCAATAGGTACCTTTTAAAATCAAGTTTGTACACAATATTATATTATACGAAGATGAAGCAACATCAGTACCAGGCATCTTCGCCATAATTTAATATTTACTTACAGGTTCTTCAAATGACGTACACGATTTTAGAAAATTATTTACATTATAATCGTATTTTATACAATAAGTGCATGTGGGTGTGTGTAAATATTGTGCGGAAAATCTAAATAAAATGGTAAAAATAGGTACTCTTCCAGTTCTTTCTAAAATTGTCCGTTACACATCTCCATTGAAACTACTACCATTTTAGTGAGGATGTGATCCTTAATGCGTCTCCGACAAGCTATACCTGATTTTAAAAGTTGCGTTGCGTGAAGTTTGTTGTGCCGTTTCTTCTTCACAGCGCTAACACCTAGCAAGTGCTACGTAGTCGAATCGATAAAAAAATTACGTGTATAAATGTACAAAGTGTAAATAAAGGATTTTGACTTTGATTTTAGTTGTGCCCTATTATTGTGGAACACCGTGCTGTAGCCGCCGGTTTAAGAAATATGACATTTAATTTTAACAAAGATATGGGTTATTAATCAATCCAAAACTATCTTAAAATCAAACGACATCGCAAGCAACAGCTATATCACTTACGTAATATTATTGTATAAATACTTATCTAAGTAATAGAAGGGGAATGCCAGTATAAGAACAAAGATCCTATTCAGAGCCTAGAACTGACAAACGCACTGATAGAATCTTATATGTTGCATGATTGCATCCTGTTTACTCCTTGCAGAACTGATAGTGCGAGTAGAAATAAGTATGGCCAATCTGGAAGACTGTATATTTATTCTTACCTAAAATCTACTACTTTGGAACTGATTTAGAAACACATAAGAACATAAACTCAGATTTTGTCAAAAATATTTAGTAGGTAGGTAGGTAGTTCAGATCGCGATGGTTTAAACCTTAGATTATAAGGTTTAAACGTCCAAGTGAGACAATCATAAACAAAAACCTACCTATCTTGAGTCTGACCTCAAAAAAGATGGCGCCAAAAAGTTTTAATTTTCCCTAAATTAATTTGGCTATACTATTTTCAATAGTCATTTTCCTTAGGTCTTTTAGACTACCACTCAACGTGTCTAATCATTTATGACAGTATTTAACGTTTATTTAATTAATTTATGTGCACTACTTTCTGAATGCAAAAAAGTTGTACACCTAGATAGGACCAAATTGTAATCGCCGGTGGGAATCAAACGCACAATTGCTAGCGCTCGATTCCAAATCCGAAGCCGCTGAACGAGCAAGTAAAAGTTATCTTAATCAACAAGTGAAAACCATTTAAAGGTGTTTGGCCAGCTATGGAGAAAAGTCTTGGTCGGCGGGGATTCTGTCAAGGATATAATGCGTAATAACGAGAGTTGGATGAGAAGCAAAGGATCTGATGTGGCAGCATATAAACCTATACCAACAATGGACGTTGGCAAGCTAATAATGTTAGGCCCATAACCTCCAACACAATAATTAATGTTACATTAACCGTGCAGTATTCTGTCGGGTACAACGGATGCACGTCGAACGGAGGAAGGGCGATTTCTAACATTGTGCGGTAACCTTTTTAGCGGGAACCGTAAAGCATTGATTTTAACTTCCTTATAACATCACGAAACAAAAGGCTACAAAACAAGCATGGCCATTGGCGCGGATACATTTGGCAAAGATAATATTATACTAGAATATCACTAGAGAATTTAGTAAGATTGTAGGTAGGTACTTAGGTAGTACGGTGTTATATTCCGTCTCCAGATCAAATTATTGAAAATGAAATGAAAAAAGAAAACATACTGTCGAATTGAGAATCTCCTACTTTTTTGAAGTCTGTTAATAATGTATTTACAATAATATAGTGAAGTTAGGTAATTTCGTGAATACCATTGTCCTGCCGTCAAATATCATTTTTACTTGCTCTGATCTCAAAAAAATCTCTAACCGAATAAAAAAATTAATCCAATAGCCACTCAGTTTCTTCTACACGTAAGATCTTTTAAATTATTTGAAAAGACAATTGTGTAAGTATTCTTAATTTTGAACAGTATGCAAATGAATTTTATTATATTTTTCTTTAATCACTTTCTGCCACATTCGTCGAAATTTACTGTCCAAAAATCTCATTTCTCTAATACCTGTGTTTTTTTTCTTCGGAAAGATGCTTTGTTTTTATTAGTTATTTATTGGATTTCTGTTTGCTTTTTCTTCAGACAGTGGCGCAGATTGGCCATATTGAAAGGTAGAAAAATCTCAAACTTAAAATTAACTGTTCATTAGCACGTACGAGAATTCTTTATACCTATGTAAGTACCTACATTACATGAAAACTGCTTTTTGAGTAATGGGTAATTGATAAAATTGAAAATGACGACATAATTACCTCGTAAATTGAATTCAGTCTATCAGCCTGTGCGCTCTCCACTCAGCTTGCAAGGGGCTTGTTTTTATTGTCCTTTCAATTGGAGATTAAAATTATAGCAGGCAGCATAATGGAGGCATTTGCATAACAATTGTTTGGTTCAGTGAGATTTTAACAATTTTATGTGTGTTTTAATATTAAATACTGCATTTACATTACAGTTATGTAGAATATTTGATGATTAATGCACTATACCAGCTTTTTCTCACGGTTTCGTCTGCTTGCAGCTAGTGATTCTGCATTTAGTTTAGGCAAAGTTACTGACTTTCATTGATTCTTGGATTCGCTTCTCTTAATCTTTACTGCTCGATTATTTTGAATCGTAGCTTGATGGTCCTTAAAAACCTGCTTATGAATCAGACTTGACCCTGAAAATGCTGGTCAGGTTTCGTGGTACATGAGCATCAAGAATATTTTGTGATGCCTCCTGATTTGCACACAATGGCATCATTATATAGTCATATATTTGAATATGTAGGTATACCTACATTTAGTGTGAAACATTTCGTTCTACTAATCATTAGAATCATTATCTATTACGGGTTCCTAGAAAGGATTTTAAATTCTCGTTCGTGGATGACAGAAACATGTTGAAACTTCCAAACATGGTCATTCAGGTCTCATGCGAGTGTTACTTATGAGGTTGAAGTAAAAATACCATTTTCCGTAGCATAAATAGTACGTATGTTATCTTTGTCATAAACATGACATAATTGTATCTATTTATCTTCGAATAGAAACTCTTGGAGTGTTTTCTAATTATCTACTTCTTGGTGGATTTCGTGTAAAACACATCCCAAGACAATTCTGATTATATGTTGGGGGTAGAATTAATTCCCAGAATTACCCGTACCTATTTTAGGCATTGTATTCCCATGTTATTGTGAGGATATATCACTGGAAAATAGGCCAGCACGGCGTTTCCTACTAAGGATTTAACTCATTAACTTACCTTCCTTACCGATTAGAATCTAATCTCTAAGGACCAGTGAAATCAAGCCGACTAATTAATCGGGTATCCGGCTCTCGAGACCAAATTGTTTAGATGACAGATTGATGAGCGGCACGAAGGACCGAGTGTATCGTTTGATAGACGCACTGACCACTTGAAGGCCAACACAATATTGTTCTGATGACAGACTTGACACTATTTGGTGGGTTGGCGGCTCGAAGGACCAACTGATTTCCTCAACATTGGTTTTAGTGTTTCAGTAGGTACCTGATTATCCTCTACCCAAAGCTAGCGATAAGACCTCCTAGATGTACTAATAAAGGTACTTTATGATCTAAGTATTTTTATTGTGCAATAAAGTTGAATTGAATTCTTTTTATAATCACAATCTCACAACATTTTATCAATTTATAGACTACGTAATCCAGTGTTGGTAAATTTAACTATTTAAGTAAGTATATTGAAATTAATGACCAAATAAAACTTATTGCTACAATAGTTAACAAAGAAATCCATATACGAAACACTTTCAATAGTAGGTAATTTATTGATAGTCTCCGTATAAGTCACAAGAGAAACTTGAAGGACGTCAATGGGACAATAATGTTTAATATTTATAGATGCTAAAGAACGATATTAAAAATTGACACGTTCCAACAGTGATTGAATACAGCGAGTTAATGGCAAGCTTACTTTTAAGGCAAGTAAACGCATGTGGAATATGTTATTGCGAAAGTCCTGTTACAGCGACCACAGGTTCCACTGTCCCAATCGCTCTACAAGAAAACACACACGGCAGACACGGAAATAAGACAGAAATAGCGTTCAAAGGCGTACCTTTTAAGCGTTCTTCATAATCCGTAATAAATCCCAGTCACAATAAAACAAAAACACTTGAGCACAACACAAAAATCAACTCAAAAACTTAAATTGTTTTACGGCCATATAAATGTGGCAACACACACATCTTATAAGGTTGTTGTGGGGATGTAGCGAAAAGAGAACTTGCACAATATTTGGACAGATGGTTTTTATTTTGGATCACGCGCGTACTGCGGCCCCGAGGTACAGACACGACGCGGCGACCTCGCGACGGGTTCCACGGTACTGTCGGATCGGAGCGGAGCGGAGCATGGCATGGGGCAACAAAACCAACTGTTCGACACGCCTGCTCTGACACGATGCGTGCCTGTATTCCGATCTCTTTCTAGCGGGGCGTGTTCAGCAACGCCAGCTATCGGAGAGTCATTGCATTAGATGTGGTTTTGGTTAAGGTTCTTTTGTAGTTGGGAAACGAATTTAAAGGCAGAGGACCAAATACGAACCATGCGAGTTAAGTAAGCATGTATGTAATGTAATCGAGCTATGGTCGGTCGGGGTTTCTTAGACACAAATACGTATATTAGTGTAAAAATTGGTATGGTCTACCCTGATATTACTTAATATCTAGATATCAGATTAGTCTGCTTATTGGATCATAGAGGAATAAGAATTGTATAGGCGAAACCGGCGCCACTGTCGCTTCAAACGTAGAGGTACTGCCCACCCGGGTTAAACGGGTGGGTTTAAAAGTTATTTTCACCCACTAGGTGGTTTGTGCTGGTGAAGACCAATTCCTTCAGATTACCTATATGACTTATATAATCTAAAGGAATTGGTTTTCACCCTCACAAACCGTGGAATGAAATGAGTGATAACTACTTAGATTTTAACCCACCCGTGGGTCACCCGGGTGGTTAACAATATCTGTCCAAACGTGCTTAAATTCGAAAAAAAAACGTGTTTCATATTTCCTGTTAAAAGAACTTGCGAGGTAAGGTAGGTACGCAAAAAGCGTTTACTCGTACTTATTTTCACTTTTTTTTTATTATTTTTTATTTTATTTATTTTCACATTTTCAATTTATTATTGTTTGAGTAAGCTCTTTTTTTTAGTTTTATGCTAATTTCACTTTTATACCATCTATACATATAATAAAACTGTAGCTGGTCTAGTTGTACATGGGAGATATTGTAGAAAAATGTATATGAGGGGTCTTTATAGGGCTAATAGAAGCAAAAATAACTGTTTTTAGAAATTTTTTCTGTCTGTCTGTCTGTCTGTATGTATGTTTGTTACCGCATCACGCAAAAACCACTAAATGAAATTTGATGCAGTTTTCACAGTTGTCTTGCTGGAGGTCTAACTTAAAACCGGGTGCATGTTTCATCTTGATACGCACTTAGAACCTGAGATATTAATAAAGTATTTTTTTCTAGAAGCCATTACAACAAAGAAGTACCTATTATTATGTTTGATACAATTCATATTGCGATTGTTTTGTACTACAGTTGGAGCGGAGTGGGATTGGGATTGCGGTTGGGGTTGGGGATGGGGATGGGGATGGGGATGGGGATGGGGTTGGGGTTGGGGTTGGGGTTGGGGTTGGGGTTGGGGTTGGGGTTGGGGTTGGGGTTGGGGTTGGGGTTGGGGTTGGGGTTGGGGTTGGGAGTCTGAGTGGAAGTGGGATAGGCAGCGAGAGTGGGAACGGGAGCAGATTCTGTAGTCCACGCGAGCGGAGTCGCGGGCATAGCTAGTTCTTAATATTATGGTCAGGTAGGTATATATTGGACCCCTGATGCTAAAGCTAGAATATAAATCGACTTCTGATAGAAACAGCATCGGTAGAGAAGTGAGGAAGACGCGACAGTAATTCCGAAAGATCCGAGATCGATACCCAGTCACGCCGCACCGCCGTGAATAATTTTCTAACTAGACCTAATGGTGTTAATAGTTAACATTAAATTAAGAATACCTCAATCGTCCTACAAGTAGTGCTGAAATTGCATCAGACGCAGTAACATAATAATAAATGGTATGTACGGTAAACTGCACCACGGATATAAAGCGTCGTAACATTCGCCTACATACAGCTTACGAAGGCGTCAAAAGCATCAGGTATGAAAATTATACCGCTAATATTACTCCACCACCAAATATGAAGTCGAAAAAATTTGAGCAAAATATTTCCAGAACTTTATTTCTTGTAACTTATACATCTAAAATAGTCAATGAACATCAACGTAGACTTATTTTGCATGATAACTCCGATTCTGTCTGCTCCGCTGTCACTTTAATTAAATTATTACTTAGTAACACATTTTTGGGTTGGTGGCCTGAACTGATCCAACTATCCAGTACATCTGTACTCGGTAACATTGTTCTAAGTGAATTCCTAATGTAAATGTATGCTTGCGGCGAATACTTGTAAATACTAAGTGCAAAGTTCTTCAAATCATCTGTGTGCCTCGTCGGCATAGCCATGACCAGCCCAGTTGTGTCCTCCTTGATTTTATCTTGTAAAGACAACAGAATTCGAGCTTTCTTCTTTCTTTTTTGAAGAAGTATCCCTTTCTTCATCTCTATGATCTGTTTCAGCCGATTGAGAAATCTTCCTTGGCGATTGTAAATCTTCATATTGAATTTTAGTTTATCTTTCAGCCCCACCGCTTGCCGCTGCATCATCTGAACTTCCGTGAACAGTTTCAGTAGTTCAACATTGTCTGCTGCATTTTCTTTAGGTGCTGGTGGATTTTCTTCTTTGGATTTGAGTTTGTAATTGTCTGTTGCCATCTCTGTGTCATCTTCTGTATAATCCTCGTCCATTTCATTGTCTCCGTCATTATCATTATCTAAAGAGTCCTCATCAATGTATTCAACCTGATAACAATAGAAGATACCAAAAGCATAATAAGACGGTAAAATATAACAAGTATCAAAATTAAACAGACAGGTAACTGGGCCATAGTTAAATTTTCTTGAATATTCTACATTTATTGTATGAGTACATTCTACTTCGTATAAGCAATTAGGAACAGCAGAATGATCATTACTAATCGCGTTATAAAACATTTTACAGCCATATCTTTAGATACTGTGCTATCCTGGATTTGACAATTTATTTCTAACGAAAAGCGTGCAAGGATGGGAACACGTAATTTAACGAGTACCAGATAATGTACAACTTTGTAGCTTTACAAAACTTTTCATTAGAATAAAAAACTTTTTTTTAACTATAAATATGCAGACAAGCTGTTGTACGGGAATGGGATCAAATGAATATACAGCTTCAAACATCCACTACTGAACCCGAGTCTCCTCAATAGAATGCCTCTTTTGGCCAGCTGTCCATTGGGGAATGTACAGTTTATTAATGCAGTAAAAGAACTACTGATTAATCTGAGGTCTTCAACTAAAAACTATACTAGACAAGATGGGATTAGTCAACCTCTGTTCACTCATCTGTTTAAGTAACCAATCAACTCTATAATACATATAATACTGTTGTACAGAGGCCGATCCTCATACAAGGTAGTACAGGCAATGAATTATTAGTAACTGTTATAGATCGTTTAGTTCACTATGGTACGCCCCACTCTTTCTCTTAATCGGTTACATTTAATTATATGCATTGTATATTGTTACTTTGTTAGTTCTATCACTATTATAAACATTAGGCATAAGCTCACCATGGAATCAGGCTGAATAATATATTAAACAAAGGTTTTAAAACCTTTGCTTATTTAACTAAGGAAAGCAAAAATATATTATGTTGACTGATGGTTGGTTTTGTTGATTCTCTATGATGTAATCTCAGGCTCCCAGGAAGTATTGCTGTTGTATTTGTTTTAATAATACAAAGAGATAGAGCAATTATGTATTCACAGATAAGCACGCTTTTGTATTAACAAAAGTGTGCTTATCTGTGAATACAATTCTTCCAGTAAGTGATTTATCAGTAAGTAATATTCAAGTTACCAATTTTTTTATGGCATAAAAATGGATTTTTATATATTATATCTAGTCAGTGCTATCTTTTGATGTATTTAGAACTATTTCTATGTTTTAAAAAGCTGCTTAAATATTACTCATATCATTATTACAAGTAACAAAACACACCTCTAAAACATGTCTGGGCAGCTTCAGTGTGGGCACAGCCTGATCTGTAAGCACCACTTGGTTATCAACATCGCACATGAAACAGTCCACGGAGAAGTGCTGTATACAGATGTATGAGAAGTCAGTTGGGGTCCAGTTGTTGCGGCCCGTCAGGTCTGTCCATATCTGCTTTTGCTTTGGGTCTTCAGGGAACCTGATAATTATATGACAAACTTTACTAGTGCACTGTTTGCATGATATCTGATTTAAAGCTGACTACCCTCCAAGCAATATTGCTGTCTCCAACTGCTGCAAAGTGTGTTGTCACGATTCTAAGAATTGGAAACAGACTGTTTTCGACTACACCATGTCCTCCAAATTTTTTTTTTTTTTGTTCCTTATTATCTAGCAATCTGTCTATAGGACATTTAGCGAGAGGTTAATGATTGCCTCCAAATAAACCACCGAATTTATTACACTGAACCTACCATAGATGTTTATTTAAATAATTTTTTTGGTGTTCTATACCAGGGCCTTGGGTCATGAAGAAAATGAGGGTAGGTGCAAAGTACATATAATTTTTTTTGCTACATTTTATACTATAATTAATAAGTAAAAGCTAAAATAAAATTTAATTCATTTTTAGTGGTGTTCATCTTACATGAACATTAGACATAACAGTCTTATACCCCATTTTAGATTAAGTTTAATTATATAATCAAACTTAATCTAAAATGGGGTAGCTGTATTTGGGGAGAAATAAACTAAACTCTCACTTTCCTGGAGTTGTAGCAGGGACTAACACACCCACCCCATCTAAAAACAAGAAATTAAATGGTTACCTAAAAAACTCTTCAGCGCTCAAGTTTTTGTACTCCTCACATCCTGATACTGCACAGTTCTTCGTGATCTCCGTGTCTCCGACATTATTTTTTAATTCAGGGGCCACTTTGGCTGTAACAAGACAGTTATATTAACAATAAAATCCACACCATTATAGTTGTGTGGCAGGGCATACACAACGAATGAAGACTAATCAAAGTTCAATTGCTTACTAAGCAAGTCAATTAATCTCCAGATTCAGAAAGTGTTTTACATTATATAATTAGAAAGTTCTAAAAAGGTCACAGAAAACACCTTCATAACTAGTTATGATTGAAGGTTACAATATCATCATCAATTTCTTAAGGTCTATAATGTTACACATTGTTGGCCATGTGTGGGTGAGATCAATGTATGTAATGGCCATATGAGGCATACCATTGTGCTAAGCCTAACAACAGTGCTGTTGGTGTTTCTTTATGGCCCTAGCTTAATTCTTAGTCTCATATTAGCTAAGGGGGTGCAATGCAAATAGTGGAGAATGGTTAAAATTAGGTATGCAATGATATGCGATTCTGCCAATACAAAATCTATTCCAGTGCTCATAGTAAATAATTGGTAATACTGATACAGATAATCTATTTTAAAGATAAAAGGTTAAATATTGGTAAAAGTAACACAAGTGTTTAGATTTTATTTTTAGAATCAAAAGAATAATAAAAAATAAGCTTATAACGATCTTGTGAGGCCTATTTTTGTGAAACCGAGCTGTAACCGCCAATTATTGTAGGTATATTGATATCAAATAAGATGGAATGTTTTCAGGACCGTAAAACCCATCATAACATAAATATATAGGTAACAAGAATCCAGAGACTATATACAGCGTGCCGGTCGAATAGAACAAAAGGGGACAATATGGAAAAACGTCATTTTGGCGTGAAAAATTGACCAGGGCGTTTTTCCCCCTCTTATACACCCCAGCCGTAATTAACTCACGTAACGTAACTAACTCACCAACGGGTGTTGATTTTATTTTGCTTTCACATAACTCCATGCCATTTTTGATCATAGTTTTTACAAGGCTTTGCTTGTAATTCATACGTAGTTCTTCGCTTTGATGACTACTGCAAATCAATATTACTAGAAAGTATTTTTTATTCTTAATTTTTTTATTAGAAATACTGATAAAAATAAATTGTTTTACCGAGCCGACTGTGGCGTCTAAAACTTGATAGGTTATAGTTAAACCAACATTTATTTTATTTAACTCTGTAAGAGTATAATATGTGCACCTAAACTAATTTACAACAAAATAAATATAAATTATCAATATTATATTTAATTCAAAAATAAAACACTGTTGTAATAGGTGAGTTGTTATATTATGTGAGCGCGTAATGCTCAGCCAAAACACTTGCGACCTACGTCGTAATATCCAAACATATAATGTCCAACCCGTAATTGGACCACTGAATTCATTTACGGGCTGCCGGCTGTAATGGCTACGGTATCGAGTGTATTTAGTTGTTTATGATATAGAGTCTGGAATATATCGATAATTACCGGTTTATTAATAATTTATTCGTCATTCATTCATCTCCATTCTACAAAAATCTATGACTGGCTGTCACTGTCAGTCGCTTAGCTCTCGTAACGTCCTGCATCACAATTGTGATTGAATAATTGATTGATTATTTATTCTATCATTCGACGTAATTTTGTTTGTCGAGGTCTTTGTTGCTGTAAGTTAATTTTATGTTATTGAAATCACAAATAAAATGGTCGATCCGATATTTGATTACCAATTCAGGCTGATCTTGATTGGAGACAGCACAGTTGGCAAGAGTTCTCTCCTGAAATATTTCACAGATGGCAAATTCGCTGAGGTAAATTTCTATTGTTTTTGTAATATATTTTTAGTGAATTGGTGACAATTTATTTAAATTGCGCATTAACTTTTCAGCTGTCTGACCCGACTGTGGGTGTTGATTTCTTCGCACGAATAATCGAAGTGCAGGACGGTACTAGAATTAAGCTACAATTATGGGATACCGCTGGACAAGAACGGTTCAGATCCATAACAAAGTCGTACTATAGAAATTCGGTTGGTGCGTTACTGGTGTACGATGTGTGTAATAGATCAAGTTTCGAGCATATTCCTTTGTGGATGATGGAAGCTAAGAGACACATCGAGCCGCATAGACCTGTGTTTGCTCTGGTCGGATGTAAGATAGACCTTGTAGGTACGGACAACAAAAGCGGTGCAAGGAGACAGGTGTCATGTGAAGAAGCAAGGATGTTTGCTGAGGAAAATGGTAAGTAATAATTTGTTTTAATTAAGCTTTAAGTCTCCCCAACCCATCTGCCCAGCTCGGGGAGTGTAGGCCAAATCCTCTGTCTGTCTTTGGCAGATGAGAGAGGGTTGTGCTCCTTGAGGGTTTGCAGTGGAAACAAAAATAACCTGATGATGATGAAGCTTTATAGTTTGCTACTTGCTCATGGGGGAGTTTTGCCCATGCTGGGCAGATGTGTTGACCATCACACTACTAGGTCTCACACTGTTGGATGGAGAGAACCAGAAATGGTGATGTTCATTGGGGCAGCAGTGGACTTCTAAGGCCTGATGATGATGATGATACTTTTTAGATTTTATTGGTGCCTCTTGTACACTGATTCTGTGTTTCACAGATTTGTTGGTTAATTTGGACTTGTAAGAAATTATGTACAAAGACCTATACTCGTACTAGCGGTCTGCCGTCACAGATCTGATAGTATTGCATATAACAAAATAGTGAAACAGATTTAAAATCGATTCAGTAGTCAACAAAATTACCCCAAACATACAGAAAAGCCAGGCAACTTTGTTTTTTACTATTTACTTATTGGTAAACATGATTCTATTACCACTGGGTTACTAAAATTATCTGTGGGACTGCTTTTACTTTGAGAAAATGCCTGTGTGAACTAAAGGTTGCCTCACTTTTCACATATTAACACAAGATTTTGGTTAAGTTTTATATTATCTAAAAATCTCATGTTGCACTTTGAATATATTATATACTTAGTCCAAAAGTATTAGGTAATTTAGAATAATATATAATGATAATTTGTTTGTCTTGTCTAATCATAATCAGTCATCCTAACATGATTCAGGCTTGCGGTGTGATAGTGACTGATAGTTTTGAGTCTACATGCCTCAGAAAACAAAGTCCATTATTTATAAAAAAAACACATCCTATTCATCCATACAGAGTTGTACTTGATTAAAAATATTGTATATCATGTCTATAAAATGTATGTTCTTTAATGACTATAATACAAAACAGGTTTTGATAAAATGAACATCTCCTGCTAAATAATAATTCTATGATCTAATTATGTAATTTACTTCAAAGTCATCATATCAGCCCTTAAATGTCCACTGCTCGACATAGGCCTTCCCCAATGAAGCCACACCCTGTCTTCCACCCTCCGCATCCAACCATTTCCAGCCACCTTCTTCGGGTCGTCGGTCCACCTGGCGGCGGGGCGTCCTAATTAGCGCGTGCCAATCCTCAGTCTCTACTCCAGACTTCGTCTGTCCCAAAAGCCGTCGGTTTGCGACATATGTGGCTCGCCCACTGCCACTTCAGCTTGCTAATTCTTTTTCGTTTTTTGTCTGATCTCTTCATTACGAATCATATCCTTTAAAGAAACCCTGAGCATAGGCCTCTCCATAGCTCACTGAGCTACTTGAAACTACTACGAAGTACTAATGTTCAATTGTTTCAGGACTCCATCATGTAGAAACATCAGCAAAAACTGGCTTGAATGTTGAAGAAGCTTTTGTGCTGGTTGCTCAGGAAGTATACAACCGTATCCAGACCGGAGAATACAAGGTGGAGGATGGATGGGATGGAATCAAAACCGGCTTCAACAGACCCAACGGAATGGACTTCAACCTTCTCGAAGCCGAAACCGTACAGTCCACTTGTTGTTAACATAAATTAAAAGTCCATGGCGTAACTGCAGCATTTTGACGTAGTACTATGTCGTTTTACCGATCTGTCGCTTATTTAATACTCTTACACATAGTTATTGAGTTTATCAGGAACAGACTATGATTTTATAAATTAAATGAGATATCTTTTAGAAAAATGACATCTATATAAAGTTGGAGACATTGACAAAATTAAGGTCATCTGCATTGTACTTTTATCTGATTGTATCAATAAAAGTTACAGCAAATATACAAATAGTGACTTTAAGTCCAAGTGTTGCTTGATAATATTCAATAATGTATTGCAAGACATAGTTCTACTTCAAAATTTATTGAAAAAAAATCTAGTTAGTTGTAAATATTGACTCAAAAAGTAGAATAGTTGTGTAACAGACATAAGCATAATTTTATAATAATGCAAATGTAGATAAGGTGTGGGTTGGCAGGAAGAACAGTAAGATCTAGATCAGTGGTTCTCAAACTTTTTCGTGTACTACAATAAGTAGCATGATAATGTTTATTAAGTACAACACCAATGCTGACCTATTAAAAACCAGGATTGGGATGCTGCATAGGGTTATACGTAACTCAGAACTAAAGAATAGAAAAGATGCTATTCTATTTAATGTGCTTATCTATTATTTATTTTAAAATATAACAATACTCTTTATGAAGTATTCAGTGAGAAGCAGCATGCTTGAAACAATCTAGGAAATGTTAGTTTCCATCGTATGAAGCTATGCAATTATACACCCTAACATTTACAAAATAGCTTTCGTAACACAATAGCAGGGAAATTGAGTTGGTAGGTTTACATGTTTGCCAACGATAAGCTGAAAAGTAGAAATTCATCGCGAGGGGAATCTTTGACTGAATAACTAATAGTTTCAGTGTTGCTTTTGGCTTGCGTTGGGTACTACCTTGAAAACCTCTGTGTACCTCTTGGGTACTCTATCACAGTTTTGGAACCACTGATCTAGATACATGGTATTGTCTGTTTCTATTGGATTGGTTATTTTATTTTTAAAATAATTGCATTGGACAACCGGTTTTATGTTTATATATGAGTATATAGCCTTTGTTGATTATCAGCAATATGAATGTACTGAAACTTGACTTTTCAAAATCACAACAATAGTTGTAATTGCTCATACAAATTATTAGGTTTGTGAACTCTTATGTACCAATGGTATAGATGAGTTTTTTTTTTGCGAAATAACATCTAGGTCCATAATTAAACGAAATTAATATTATTGCTGAACAGTTAGGGAATGTACCCATACTACGTGACCCATTTTTACCTCCCTCGGTGACCACCCGTAGTATATGCCATAACCTCCCTCCCATCTTCCTCTAGTTTTCACGTAGTAATTCATAAACGGTTTTAAATAAAAAATAAACGAACAAATGTTTAAATATTTTTGGGCTCATATTTGTTTTTATTACTACGGCCACGTAACGCCAAGATTGCGTGCAAACCTGTAATGCAAGCGGTCGTCGTCGTCAAACCCCCCCCCCCCCCCCCCCCCCAAGGGTCATTTAAGATGGGTATGTTCTCTTACTTGCTGTTTTGTTACTGATTGTAACTATTTAAGCTATGTGCAGATTCACGGGACTATCCACAGCGACATTCTTTCTATTCATAGCGGTAGCAAGCACGCCGCCGCTCAACGATTCTCATTAACAGCAGGTAAACGATCACCGCTCGCTAGAGCACGGTATCTCACTAACGACCCGTCGCTTGTCCGCTGTCCGCCGCGACCGGTTGTTCCGACGGACGGACCGCTGTTGCATGTGAATCTATTACAAAGCCGTTATTCGAAACAGCGGACAATCTGCTGCGCATCCGCTGAATGTGGCAAAGTCTGAGGTATAATTATGTGGTTTTTTTTCTTTACTCATGTCTATCGCAAATCTCACACTACGCAGAAACCATAGTAGACAGTACTCTATGGTTTCACATAATTGAGTTTTGTTGTGTGTACTTATTGAAATAACTATGGACACAAATATTTTCGTTAAAAAAAAGTGAAGCGTGGAGTGGCAGAAATGGGTTTAGGTAGTGATTTAAAAATTCAGGTAGCAAAGTAAAAAAAGTTTTAAACTCTAATTAAAACAAAAGCTATATGATCTTAAACTATTGTTTTATAGTTTAATAAATAAAAAGAAAATTATCATTGTCTGAAACAAATAAAACGTAGTATATTACTATTTAATCTACATATATATCTATTCTGAGAAAGTTGATAATTTTTTAGTTTGAACCAAAGAATGTTGTTTTGAAAACGTCCACCTAGAAATGAAATTTTTGTTAAATATTTTTTTCTTTTGTTATAAAATACTAACATGACTAACAGTTTTCATAAATAAGTTTAAAAAATATTGTACCTGGTGACACAATTTGTTTGTAATTTTATAATTTAATAATTAAGATGTATGTTATTCAAAACTATATAGTAAATACTTATTTAAATTTACTCCACTGGTAAAATTTACTTATGTTTTTTCGGATTATAGCGAACCTTTTTGCCTGTCCGCCTGATATCTCGAGAACTACTGGACGGATTTAGCTGAAATTTTGTACATAAACTTTGAAGCATCTACATGAATCTAAGAGCACTGCGATTTTAGCTCGATCGGTCCAGTAGTGACGGACAGACGAGAAAACTTTGTTATAATGGTATACATTTTTTAAAAATCCCAAAAAATTCAATTTATGACATATCCTACTTACCCAAACTTGCCCAAACTACGTGACCCGTTTGGAGGGGGGGGGGGGGGAGGCTCTTCAAAATACCACGCTTGGTGTCAGGGAGGGGTGGGGGTGGTTAGGTTTTCGTCGCGTAGTCAATATCCTCTAGGAAAATCTCGCGCTTTTTCGGGCTATATTCAAATATGGCGCGCTACTACGTGAAAACTAGATGGGGAGGGGGGTCTTGGCATATACTACGGGTGGTCACCGAGGGGAGGAAAGAGGTAAAAGTTGAAAAACGTGGGTCACGTAGTTTGGGTACGTTCCTTTAGTGGCAAACGTACAGACAGTCCACTGATGGTACGCGGCCGCTGTCGCCAATTATGTTCTATAAGTTACTAGATTTCTTACACAAATTTATATTTTACGATTACACAAACGAGCTCGCAATAGTAGGTGAGCTCATTTTTGATCAGTCGGGAGACCACTGCACCCGGCGTGCCGCGTGCGAGATCTTCAAAGTACCAAAGAATTCTTCCAAATTAGATAGCAGAGGAATACATGCGCATGAATTTTGACTTGATTAGTACATTGAAAACTTTGGACATTTCGTAAAGATTTAATTCAGAATTCATTGTCTAGTTTAAATAGGTCAATGACTACATACGATAAATTCAGCCTAATGCGATAGCCCAGTTCAATCGGCATGGCGTGACCCCTGGATTGATCGGTGGCAGGTTCAAGCCTGCTTTCGTGTGATTTATTTCCATCTTAAGTCCTTTAATGTTGTTAAAAATTGCAGCCTCCTCACTTAAATCTGTCCGGTTGTAGGTAATATGCCAAAGAGTAAGGACGTGTCGTGGCCTAATTTCCGTTAATGAGCTGTTTGGTTGTGATATCTCATTATTATTTGCGTAGTAAACTATCGCACTTTGATCTGCAAACTGGGATTTTCTTGTCATTACTAATTATTGGCTTTACTCCAATCAGTCAACCCAACAAATCTAGGTTGAGGCTATGAGTCGGATGGGCACTGAGACAATGAACCCAGCAACATTAAATACCTACCTACCTATAAATTTGTGTTTACAAATGTGGAGTAAAACGGTTATGAAGTGGTGCAAGTGCCTGAATTCTCGCCGTAATTGCCCGTCGTGAATCTGGATGAGCCTTTATAGCTTGTCAACATTCATGCTAGCTTCAGCTAGACTCGTGCGAGGCGATGGGGCAAGGACCCACGAGTAGGTACCGTTTGGTATTTTTCCGATTTTATTTTCCAATCCTGGTAAATTTTCCAATTTATCAAATGAATTCAGTAGAAAAATTTGAAAAAATTCCACAATAAGGAAAAAAATATCCAAAAGTACCCACGAGTGCACTTGTCCACGCACTCGGTGTGCTCCATTCTTGGAACTATTCAAATTAGTATTGCACTGATGTTGTAATGCCCCCTTTACATCACATCTTGCCTTGCTCAAAGAGGATGTAAGTATTGCCTTGCTGACGTGGATAAGCGTGGATGTGTGTTTACATAGAGAGCGATTTACAGTCTTGCTAAGTTATACACATACCAGCCTAATAACATCTGCTGCTAGACATAAGCTTCCCAATAAACGTCACCACCACAGAGGAAAGAGAACCACCACACCCAGTTCAGCACTTACGAATGGTCAAAGGGAAAATCAATTTATTCATTTAAATTTTAATGCACAAATTTATACAAAAACTAAATGCCGATGACATTATCTGTTAACCCCTAAGGTCAAAGTTATTCGTAGGTCCAAGGCAGCAAACACTAAGATAAAACTACACACTACTTGATCGATGTTTTAATAATAGTATTGTGGTTTACAATTTATGACGTATTAAAAAAAACTACTTACTAGATCTCGTTCAAACCAATTTTCGGTGGAAGTTTGCATGGCAATGTACATCATATGTATTTTTTAGTTTTATCATTCTCTTATTTTAGAAGTTACAGGGGGGGGACACATTTACCACTTTGGAAGTGTCTCTCGCGCAAACTATTAAGTTTAGAAAAAACAATATTAGAAACATCAATATCATTTTTGAAGACCTATCCAAGAACACGTATGGGTTTGACGAAAAAAAAAATTTGAGTTTCAGGTCTAAGTATGGGGAACCCCCAAAAATTATTCTTTTTTTTCTATTTTTGTGTGAAAATCTTAATGCGGTTCACATAATACATCTACTTACCAAGTTTCAACAGTGTAGTTATACTAGTATAGCAGTATACTAGTCACTACTTAGGTAATTTATGCATGAAGCGAAGCAGACCGAGATCCACAGAGATGAGCTGTGATTTGTATGCAACATCCGAAAATTGTGGTATATTCCACAAACTAAGTAGTGGTGTTCACTTAACGGCGGCATAGGGCCTATTCTGTTCCATATAAGGAGTCTACTTTGAGTTTTAAAGCAAATGATCGGAAATGAAAAAAACCAAGGACATAAATCATTATAGTGATGAACACGTTACTTAAAATGGCAGTAGCCTCAAGCCTGCCATTTTACGAGTAGATTGGCTCGTATGCTTACACATACTCGAATCATTGTAGTAAGTATACGAGTTCTATTAATAAATCTAAAATAAAATTTGCTTGGCTGAATCTGTGCTGTATGACTTTTGAATACTTTGGTCTAAAAAATGACAGCCCGAACCAGACAGCATTATTTTGCGACTGAAACTGACACTTGCTAATGGATTGACAATGACATTTCTAACAAATGGATTGGGGAGGTGATCGATTTGGTGGTGTGAAGCTGAAGTGTATTGATATGAATTCTTAGTTTTCCTTCGTAAGGCTATTGTAATTAAAAAGCAAACTTTTAACAATTACATATAAAATTAAAATCAAATCCATTGTCCATAATGTCGTCTAATCGTTTAAAATCCTCGATACTCGACAAGCCATTGAGCAAAGGAAAGGGTGAAGTTTCTCTAGCAATTTACGCGCTTTTATTCTCAGAAATCGTTCAGTATTGTCAGAATCGCTCACATTCTATCCAAGAGCTCCAGAACAAGTATGTTTACTGTAATTGTTACTAAATATATCGTTATTTAAGGCTTTCTTATTTCAGTAGCATCGCACCAATTCAGAGGGAGCTTTATAACTTTTTTTTAGATGGTGCGAGTTCTTTTTGTGACGTCCCTTACCCCCCACCTCTGTACGTACATATATAATACATACGTACATGGAAAATAGCTAAAGAATCCGTCCAGTAAAAAGTTCAATTTGTAATTCATATTTTTTTTATTCGTACTCCTATTTTACCAGGTAGGGTTAAGTGGTATTAAGGTCCTCCCCTCCTTAACGGCACCTCCCTAGGGTCTTTCATTAGCTTGTGTTAACTATTAGTCACTGGATACCTCAATAAAATAAATGTGGGTTTCAGATTATCAGACATGGGCCAGGATGTGGGTGCAAGACTGCTAGATCTATATTTCGTCAGAGAAAGAAATAGTAAACGAGAAATAAAATTACTGAATATGTTATTATTTGTGAAATCTACTCTATGGAAGGTGAGAACCTGTTTATAATAAATTTACCAGCTACATTAAATAAAGATTAAGTGATATATTTTTTTACATTATACATCAACAAAGGTTCACTGAAAGTTATACCATCTTCTATTTAATGTATGTTTATAGAATATCCTTGTCTTATGTATTGTATTAATTTTATTTAATTGTTTAAATAGAATCATTTAAACAATTAAATAAAATTAATCAGTTGCTTTTTATGAAAGATTTTTCCAGAACAAGACTAGGATTAAACAAAACCATGTTAACTTACTCGGACATAATTTAACGTTCCAGGTTCTCTTTGGAAAAGAAGCTGATAAGTTAGAACATGCAAATGATGATGAACGGACTTATTATATCATTGAGAAAGATGCACTAGTAAGTATATATTATTTCATTGATCTTAATCAAAGGTCAAACCCCACTGGGTCGGACAACTGCGATTAGAGGTATGAATTCAGGCTGAAATTACCCATACTTACATTGAAGAGTTGTTACTGTGTTAAGTGATCTTTATAATTAATAAAGTGGAAAAACATGCTTCTTTAGACCAACATATCTGCATAAGATTTTATTCTTGTAGATTGAAACATTCAGAAAGGCATAAGCTACTTTTTATCATGGGTACATATGTGTTAAGATTAAAGACAGGAAAAATCTTATTTAAAAAATCAGGACATTCTACCATAACAGCTTTTCTCCATTGCATAATAAATAGTAAGGTAGCTGGATAAGTTGCGATCCACATTACTGAAGACCTACATGCCACAGTGAATGTAGACAGGTCGCTGGTCCACCTGGCGGCGGGGCATCACACCGGCGCGTGCTGATCTGCTGTCTCCATTCCAGAACTCATCTGCTCCAACGGCCGTCGGTGCTACTACTTGTGGCTCGTCCGGAATGATGGACATTAATTATCCTATTTCTTCTATATTAACACTTGGTACCTATCTTCTTCAGGTTAATAAATTTATAAGCGTCCCAAAGGATAAGGGCTCTCTCAACTGTGCTACATTCAATGCAGGCATCATAGAAGCTGTTCTCACTAAAAGTGGATTTGTAAGTATCTTTATATTTGCTAGTAACATTAAGATATATAATGCAGCTCAAATTTATTTATATAATTTAATTAATAAACAAACATTTTGAGATAGCTTACAAATATATAGGATGCAAAGCTACTGCACTTACCCACAGGCTGTTACGTAGTAGACGTAGCAAATTAGTTGGCAAACTTAAATTTAGTAACTAGACACATCAAAAATACATCACCCATCAAGACCAACTTACAACATACATTACATGATAGTGACACTGAAAATTGCATCAAAATTGGTATTGCACAGCATTTTCAAGTTAAGAGTTAAGTAAGTTTACACAAATGCACATTCATATAATATGGTGGTTGACCTTTACTCACCGTGCTGTGTCATGCAATGTGCTCCCCTTCCACTTTTTATTTTAATTGCCCCCACCGGTGGGGCATTAGTGATAACATCCTGATGATGTGATTTTATTGTTTCAGCCAGCGAAGGTGACAGCTCATTGGCACAAGGGCACCACATATATGGTCAAGTTCGAAGATTCCGTCATAACTAGAGATAAATCTTTGGATGATCGCTAGATTATTAACCATTATGTAATATTTTGCCTGTATGAGTATGTAATCTAATTTTATCAAGAAAATAACATGAAATGCACTAGCTAAATAGTTTTATTGGAATTTGAACAATCTATCACGGTACCGGACCTGACCACATCGGTATGCTTGTTCTCGCGTGTTTCGATCCTTCCAAACGATGTATCCATAAATGAACATCGGCACAATAGCCATTATTCCTTGAGAAATTGTGCGTGAATTGGCCTTGAAGTTATCGTTTTGAGTTACTTTCATTGACACAAATTGTTGGATAGCTGTGTCGAACTGAAAAAAATTAATCATGCCTAAAGCAAAAAAAATTGGTTTGGGCGCTAGATTCGACCGCCAGAGGTCATGGGTTTGATTCCCGCTGTGGACATTTTGTAACAAGTCTGGTCTGGACATTGACCTGCCCTCCAAGTCTTCAAAGTAAAATTCGAAGAATAATATGATACAATAATAGATTAGTACTGATAGGACAAACAGTTAATCTGCAGTGCAGGGGCCTGCAATAATCCGTCTAAGTAATTAAATTATTTCGGACATAGTGTGTATTTATAGTGCGAATTTTTATGCAAAAATGTAACATTTCTGACACCACAATCAATTTGCATAAAATTTCTCATAGAAGGGTGAGCTTCAGTGTGCCTTAAAACCTACACCTACCTGCCGCAATTGGAAGCATCATGGTCATTCCCTGGGACAGGATCCTGTCTGTCATATTGATTCAGAGTAGCTCAGAATACTTACAATATAACCTGACTCCTTGCTATGCAGACACGGGTCAGTCCTCCGTTTTAAGAACTCCATTCTGTACCTAGCGCGCCTGGCCATCTGATCTCTTATAATTTTACACTCAAGCTCTGAGTAACATTCACGAGACATTATGAATTAACTATTCCTGGACTCAATTCATATACATGTATTTTTATTAATATATTTAGTGCAAGGGTTATGATTATGACAAGAGAATGAAATAAAGCAATTTTAATGTCAGTAGGTGGAAAAAAATTGTTTTTCTCATGACATTCATTATATTAGTAGCCAGTTTGTTGGTATAAGTTTTTATGCAATTTTGAAACTGGCATGGCTATTTATTAGTACAACAGCTTCAAAACTACATAAACATTTAGATCCAGACCATCAAAATTGATAGGCGAAGTGCCTCAATTTTATGTGTCCTTGGAAGTCCTTTAGAAGCTCTTTGCCTTCTATTCTAAACTTATTAAAAATCCATAAGAACATGACACAAATGTTAAATAAAATATTTATCAATTTAAAACAAAGTGTATTAACAATTAACTAATTTCTATAGAACTTTAGATTGTGTATGTAAATACTTGTTAACACAGTTTGAACAATCTGTCTCTGTAACGGAGTTCCCCGGTCCTGATCTTATTCTCACGAGCGGAGCGGTCCTTCCATACAACATATCCATATGCAAACATTGGGATGACAATGGTGCATATGCCGAATATACTGGTCCTGGGATTGGGTTTGAAGTTATCAAACTGGGTTACTTTCATGGACGTGAACTTTTGGATAGCTGGATCAAACTGAAACAAGTTTGTGGGTTTCATTAATTTATAGATATTTAAAAATATACTGATGAGTTTGTGTGAGCGTGAGGGGATAGAGACCATAGTGCAATGAGTCTGCACCTGCTGGGTATTAATGCTTGCCATGTGGAGACTGCAGATCAGCACGCTCAGGATAGGACGCCCCGGCGCCAGGTGGACCGACGACCAGAAGGTGGCTGGATGCGGAAGGTGGAGAACCGGGTGTGGTGGTGTTCATTTGGGAAGGCCTATATCCAGCAGTGGATGTCTAAAGGCTGATATGATGATGATGTAGAGTGCAATAAAGGGAGTTGCAGGAAACATATTAGAATATAAAGAGGTTTATCAGTTACTGGCATATTCTAGGTTTCTCATATGACTTAGGAATATTCTCAAACATACTTTCGGAAATGGCTATGTAAATATTATCTACCTAATAGCAATCACGGAGATATACACAATGCAAAGTAAATCAAGTGATTTACTTTGCAAAGTAAATCAAGTGATTTACTTTGCATTGTGTTTATCTCCGTGATTGAGGTACTACAAAAGGAAGCAAAAGAAAAAAAGATTTTCGACATTAAGTTGCGAGAAGCCAAGAGAGGAGCTTATGCTGCTGTAGACCACTCAGAACCAAATTGTACTAATTTTATCTAAATCTTATTCCATAATGCCCCTTTTGTAGACTCTGACCCACTCCTGTAACAGTTTGTGAACTATTTTGATTAAAATTACGTAATTTGAGTACTCACAACATATCCAGCTTCAGCGGCATGTTTCCACGGATGCGTTTTTTGCTTCATGAATTCGTTTCTTAACTCAGCACGACGGGCGGCTTGCTGTTTTATTAAGTTCAGCTCCGTTTCTGAAATACCGTAATCATTGGCCATTTTTGACCAATATAGTTTCACAATTATTTGATTCAAGCAATTTTAATTTGATCCCAGTCAATGTTATGACATTTTTTATCGGTTGATCGATTGACTTTGATAGTAGGTTTCGGTTGATGTAATTTTTTTAATAAGTAACCACACCACCACCGCTTATTCAGAGACCAATTATATAAACCGGTTTTAGCACCTCTATTGGAGAATGAGTATCTATAGACAATAGACTGCACTGAATGAAGTGACATCTTCCGGCACCATCTTTTCGTTTTTCCTTGTTGTCGTTGTCAGGTCCGCGAGTTTTCTAAAAAGCCGCAACCATGGGTCGTATGCACGCACCTGGGTAATTTGTTTGCTATTTAGTTACTGCATAACCTGTACAATATTTATAGGATAATATTTTCTTTAAATATATGTTGATGAAAGTTCGTGACAGTTTCTTAACCTAAACGGATTTGGAGGTGACCACATGGCGTTGTTTCAATTGTAATTTTTATGTTTTCAGTAAGGGTATTTCGCAGTCGGCATTGCCGTACCGTCGCAGTGTCCCCACGTGGTTGAAATTGAGTGCTGATGATGTCAAGGAACAAATTTTCAAACTTGGAAAAAAGGGTCTCACACCCTCTCAAATCGGTTAGTAATTTACTCCTTTTCTATTCATTGTCGAAATCGTAATGCTACTTACTATGTTCATCTAATACCTGCCGATTATGAAGCATGTACTATTTTTGTTATCGTAACTCTCATCAGTTTCAAACCATACAACACATCCATCATCCACTGCTGGACATAGGCCTGGGCGTCACTGCAACCGATCCTCTGTTTAGCTGTGTCCAGCTACCTTTTTTGCACGGTCATAGACTTTCAGTCTCAAATGTACAGCCATATCTGCTTTAATGTGGAATATGGAGTGGCTGACCCTGACGAGGAAGCATGTTAACTGGTTACTCGTTATCTGTTTTGCGATGATCCAGTTCTGACGGGATAACTTAGTAACTGTGCCCCATATCAATCAATCATTTTTGGGCAATAAAGGTCACGTTGCAAGGAGCGAAGTGACAAGTTTATTAGGTTGGTGTAGACAACCAGCAGGCAAATTGTTCTTTCATAGCCCCCTTTAACTATTTCAAGTGTACTCAAGACTTTTGTAAAAACTGTTCTACAATAAACTTTATCTACTTTAGTTTTTAATATGTGTGTTAAAAAATCACAGCTTTCTTTAATTGCAAATCAGCCTTGATAATAATATTAGTGTTCGGATACACATACAATGATATTAATAGTGTTACTGAAATATATTTCATTTACCCCTGTCACTGTTATAGATGTCAATGGTGGTGAACTCATCATACATTCTGACCAAGTTGTACATAAAAAAATTCTCTGTTGCAGGTGTCATGCTCAGGGATTCGCATGGAGTGGCACAAGTCAGATTCGTCACTGGCAAAAAGATCCTCCGTATCATGAAAGCCATGGGCCTAGCTCCCGACCTACCAGAGGACCTCTATTACCTTATCAAGAAGGCCGTCGCCATGAGGAAGCACTTGGAACGCAACAGGAAGGACAAGGACAGTAAATTCAGACTGATTCTGGTTGAGTCACGTATCCACAGGCTGGCACGGTACTACAAGACCAAGAGTGTGCTTCCACCCAACTGGAAATATGAATCCAGCACTGCTTCAGCCCTGGTGGCTTAAGTTTCAATAAACTATTTAAGCTCCCATACTGTTTCATTTCTTTATTTTTAATGTATCCTACCCACCAATATGCTCTAAAACCATTAGGGTAACAAAATTATAAACGCTTGTAATCTTTTAAATATTAGTAGTTCCATGAAAATAATATTTTACGTCATTTTTATTCCTCATTAATTTGTTAAATACCGTTTGTAATAATAAAAAAGTCTCGCCCAAACTGCATTAATTTTTAAGTTTTATAAAAAAAATATTTTTTAATAGTTCGTATTTGATAAATTATAATAAATAAAATCAATTAGTTCATTTAATTACCAACCAAATGTTTATCAAATTCAAATAAGTTAGGGTAATAATACAATAAAATGACTTTAAAATTTATTGTCATTTAACTACCTACTAATATTTTAAAAATTACAAGTATTCCAAAATGAACCTAATTGTTTTTTGAGTAGTAGAAAAAAATTTGACCTTCATGTTATGTATGTATGTATAAGTATGTTTGTAATTGATGTATTTATTTATTATTGTTTAATTATTTTATTACACACATCTTCCAATTGCCATCTAGTAGTAGCAAACAAGAATGAAATTAGATTTTTTTGCCATTGTAATATCATTTTGACACATGCAGCCTTGAAACAATAAATGAATATGAATTCAAGATCTGACTGCAAGGAGAAAAGATGCAAAATTGCCCCCAAAAATTAAATTTGTGTTACTGTATAAAACTTCATAAGTAATGAAAATTGCACAGGCAAATTAGAATATAATAAGAAAGGTAAATTCAATCAACATAGTCCAATAATGTCAAAATGTAATGGGATTGCTCTACCCTAAACCTAATGCATCAGCATCATGCATAAAATATTTTGCTTTTTTTAGGATTGTTATTTTGGAGTATAATTATGCAACTTTTCGCCTGCCTATCCCACAAAGGATATAGCTTAAAGATATCTTTTCAACATTTGATTTCGAAGTGTGGCTGTGTTAGGCTTTACTAGTAGCACTAAGTCATGGGCAGTTCTCATTTTAAATGAAATAAGACCAAATTTCTTTAAATAATAAAATTTATTCTATTTACAAACTCATTCAACAAGATATATCACAAAAAGCTCAGTATAACATGAGTAAACCATCTAAATAAATTAAATCTTATGCTAAATCATCCCTTAAACTTTTTGTACATATTTAAACATAGGGATTCCAATTGCTTCCATCTTCTGGGTGTAATCTGTTTGTGATTAATAAAACGACGTCCACTATCCACCAAATGCCCAACCCACCCAATGTTAGCAACTTGCCCACGGCGGTACCAGTCTGTCCCAGACAAAATCGGTCCATTCCCAGGAAACCAAGCAATATACTATAGATTAACGTTGTAGTGAAATAGTGTCCAGAATATTTGACGCACGGAAACCCATCTCGGAGAAAGCTCTTACTGCCAAAACATTCAATATCTTCCAACACCTTACACTGCACTTTAGTCATCTCCACTTCTTCATAATACACTCCTCCAAACTTCACGCAACCATGTCCTATGGCTTCCTTAGCTGTATGGTTCCCTTTGTGGTCGTAAGGCTCGTCGCATTCCAGAAACTCCAATGGCAAAAAGTTGCACTTCACGAGTGGACCAAGTGGTCGATACGGTTCATAGGCGTAGGGATTGCTTTCTGATAAAATAGCGGGTATTACAGTGAGAAATATCGCTGTTATAGTAAATGCACAGATCATTATTGATATTTCTTGTTCTTTACGCGCATTTGGAGAGGCTAAAAATAAATAAAGAAAATGAAAACAAATTCGCAAAATGAATAATCATATTGACAGATGTTTACAGGGTTACCAACATTCCAAATTTATCGTTTAATTCCACATGAAACATTCTCATGCATTGAATTTTTAATTTATTGAGATATAATAATACGGTTTTATTAGTATTTTAATTTTTATTTCTATTTGTTATTATTATTTTAATTAAGTATAGCTGTTAGCTGATTTAAATTAGTAGTAAATATAAGTTTTGTATTTTTTTAATTCTACATTAATTTAAGGAATTCGATTTTTGAACGCACAATTTTTTTTATGACAATGAATGAATGAATGACATTATGGGGGGGTATGATTTTACATGACATTGACAAACAACAATGGATTTAGTTTCCGATTACACACCAAATCCTAATTTCTTAATTGTGTAAAAATTCAGAGAGGTCCTTGTAATGATTTTATTTGTCTTGTATTCCAATATAAATTAAGTGGTAACTGTAACATATATAATGGATGTGTTCAATAAGTTTTACTCGTCTGTGAGTAGCACCGTGTCTCAGCTCTCTGGCGTATTGCCGGGGAACCCAGTGACCAGGGAGTTCGAGGCTACGCAATTTATCGCAACTGCCGGGCCAGGTAAAACCAATTAATGATCATATCAATCTGTGTAAGGTGCAATTGCAACTAGGTACAAATCGTCGACGAAAATTTAAGGGACGAAATGCTAATTATCAGTTTTATACCTTCCCAGACTCAGTTTTCAATTTTCTAGCGAATGGTATATTTAATTCTTTTTTAAATTCAATTACTCTATTCTTTGACGCGATTAGTATAGGTGCACAAACAAAACAGTTACAGTCAAAAAGTAAATAGGTAGGGTGTACAAATGGGGGCTATGAGGTTTTTTTTTGAAAATCTCTCAAAAATGGTTGGCTGCGCAAAAACGCGCTGGTCGAGGTAAAGGAAAGGGGGGTAAGGGTGTACAAAAGGGGGTGCTGAACATTTTTTTTGCCCCTTTTTGTACACTCTGACCAATCTAACTATAAAGAGTTAATAACTATGACTGGATGAAGAAAATCCTTGTTTACGTCATATAATATTAGATAGATTTTATGATAAATAACAAGGTAATAAATATTAAAAAAATATAGGTAATAACAAGGTAAAAAGAAATAACAATGATATACATCTTACGCTCCCTAATTGTATGTTACATACCTTCGTTAAAAAAAGTCAAAGAACTTTATTGCACATGAATCCCATTGAATGACTCAGACAACTTAATATCAAATGCTCCTCTAAACACTCAAAGAATTTTTTTAAGCAACAGGTGTTTATCTAACTATATATAACAATTTGCCAGAATCTGTTGCATCTGTCACATCAATAAACTTGTTTAAGAACAGACTAGACAATTTCTTAAAAGAATATAACTAAGCTAATACTGATATGCAAGCACCAGCTATAAGCTACCTTTCCATTTAAAATTAAATAAATAAATGAGTACATGCCACACATTTATACTAAGGCAGCCAACTTTATAAAATGACAATGCAGGACAATAATTTGGATAGGGAAGTGAGTGTATGGGACTGAGGGTGTGTCGGTGCACTTAAACTCGAAAACAAACAATCTCAACTCACTGAAGTAGTCAGGACCAACAACCTGAAGAAGGTGACCAGAGGTGGCTGGAGGCAGAGGACTGGGTGTGGTGGTGTTCATCGGGGAAGACCTGTTTCCAGCAGTGTCTTAAGGGCTGATATGATGATAATGATGAAGTATTTAAAATATTATTTCTGGGAATGTGGAATATGGACTATTTTATTAATTATTGTAATGTGGGATTACAACTGCATTATGGGACTGTAGGCTACCTTAGTTATTCATGTTAGTTTTTTATTGACTACTGCTTAGATATTAGCACTAAATAATATATAATAATAAATTATTCAGTCTTTGTTTATATTGTCACCATAAAGGGAATGATGGAAGGATGGATCTTAGATTTTTTTATATTTGCTGATGTGGCGGAAACCTGGACCATGTTCCAGTTTTAGACAACTCTGTTGCTCAGAAGGCGATATTGAAGTTATTATTCTCACTGTATTTAAAAAAAATATTTTCTTAACTAATGTTTGTGTTAGGAAACAGAACAAGTAGCTAGGAAATTTTTTTTTTTTTTCCAATTTTGTGGCCAACATGCGATCGGTCCTCAGACCATAAGCAGTTATTTTGATGTTGTTCAGATGGCATGTTAGGCGCGCCTTCCCATTGTTAGACTGCCTTTATTTGTATAACTTTCTTTTTTTTATGTTTATAGGTTGTCCCATGTATGAAGCCGCTTTAGGCGTCTTGTTTGTAGTGGGTCGCTGAGACACTGAGCAAGTTTGTTTTGGTGGTTCCAGATTTTACTTTTGTAGATTTTTGTTATATTATTTATTTCTTCCCTGATGGTAGGGATTTTTAAGTACTTGTGGATTTCATCCATTTTTGTAAACCATGGAGCATCTACTATTGCCCTAAGCACTCCATTTTCAAATCTCTGTAGTATTTCAGTGTTTGTCGTTTTAGCTGTACCCCAGAGTTGGATGCCATAGGTCCATACGGGTTTCAGGATGCTCTTGTAAATAAGAACCTTGTTCTCTAGAGACAGTCTTGATTTTCGTCCTAAGAGCCACTCCAGAGATCTGTACTTGTGGTTAAGTTCATCACGTTTTTTTTGGATGTGCGTTTTCCATATCTGCTTGCGATCCAAATGGAAGCCAAGGTATTTTACGACAGTATTGTGGGGTAGTGTATCTTGGCCTAGCTTTACAGCTGGGCAATCTTTTCTCCTTAGGGTGAATGTGATGTGGTTTGATTTGGGGGCGCTAGCTTTGATTCTCCATGATTTCATCCATTCATGAACTTTATCTAGATGTCTTTGTAAAATACTTGAGGCTACATCAGGGTCCACATCAGAGGTTAGCACTGCTGTGTCATCTGCAAAGGTGGCTGTCATTACATTGTCAGATTCAGGTATGTCAGTCGTATATATTAGGTAAAGAGCTGGTCCCAATACTGAGCCTTGAGGAACACCTGCTTTTACTTCATAGAAATTGGAGATTGCGTCATTAATCTTCACATAAAAGATGCGTTTTTCGATGTAGGATTTCAGTAGCATATACATATTGTGGGGTAGCAACTTTTTAAGCTTATACAGCAGGCCATTATGCCAGACCTTATCGAAGGCCTGCTGCACATCCAGAAACACTCCTGAGCAGTACTTTTTGGTCTCCAGAGCATCTCTTATGTGTTCACACACTCTGTGGACTTGTTCGATGGTTCCATGGTTTGTTCTGAAGCCAAACTGGTGGTCGGGAATCACGTTCATGTCACGTTCTTTTAAATATTCATTTAAGCGCGTCTTAATGATTTTCTCAAAGACCTTCGATAATACTGGGAGTAGACTTATTGGTCTGTATGAAGATGTCAGATGTGGAGGCTTACCAGGTTTTGGAACCATAGTTATTTGAGAGACTTTCCATGCGCTAGGGTAATGCGAAGTTCTAAGGATAGCATTGTAAAGCGAGGTAATGAAAATTATAGCTTTCTTAGGGAGGTTTTTCAGTACTTCTGCCGTTATAAGGTCAAAGCCTGGGGCTTTTTTCAGGTCTAGATGCATGACGATTCGCCTTACTTCAGTAGGTGTGCAACATCGTATAGGAGGACTTAGCTGAAGATCACTTTCGAGAAACTTCTTCACTTCCAGGTCTGTGTAATGAGTGCCAAGGTCCTTATTTGGTGTGAATACATCTCGAAGAAAGTAACCAAAAGCTTCTACTTTTTCTTCGTCGGTCTTAGCCCAACTTCCGTTTTCACTCTTAAGTGGGTGTTTAGCTTGTAGGGGTTTATCACGAGATCTGGTTATTTTCCATAGTGAATTCTCGGCTTTCGCTGGAGCTATTGGTGTCAAGTTTTGCAAATGTAATTGTAGTGTCTCGTTTTCGATATCAATAAGAAATTCTTTTAACTCTGCTGCTGCTTTGTTAAATTCTTTTTTATCAGCGGGATGACGACTACAATGCCATACTCGTCGCAATCGTCGCTTTTCCAACACTTTCTCTTTTATAACCTGTGGCAGGTTTGAATCAACTCTTGTGGATTGTTTAATAGGTGTGGTGCTAAGCCATGCTGCCGATTGTATAGTATTGGTAATATACTCGGTAGCATTATCAATATCTTCTGAACTTTTGAGGCAGACTTTAAGGTTTATGTTTTCATCCAAGTGTTGCTGAAAGGAGAGCCAGTCTGTGTGTTTGTTATAGAGGTATGGCTTTGTTGGGCATTTGATTATAGTTTCACTCATGGTTAATATAATAGGTGTATGGTCGGAGGAGGAATCATTACAGCCTTCTACTTGTAGGAAATGCGATTGTACTCCTCTGTAGATATAGAAATCTAACAAATCTGGTATTTTGTTTTGATCTGTTGGCCAGTGTGTTGGTTCACACGTAGTCAGGATACTCAGATGATTAGCCTTAGAACTCTTCATTAGGTTGCGACCTCTAGTTGTTGTAAGTCGGGAACCCCATTGCGTATTTTTGGCGTTCCAGTCTCCCCCGACTATAAATCTATTTCCCAGTGTACTAAAAAAAGTATTAAAGTCTTCGTCAGTTGTCTCAGGGTTTCTTCTTTGTTTTGGTGGGCAATAAATAGATGAAATTGTGATGGAGCTTTGTTTGTCATACACCAATACTGATGTAGCTTGTATTTTAGTGGTTCGATGTTCTGGTATTAACTGGTGCTTTATATTTCTTTTTATGATAATTGCAGTGCCTGCATGCGCCGTGTTATCAGGGTGACAAGTTGTATAAGTATTGTATCCATCTATATGCAGGGATGATTTATCAGTAAGGTGTGCTTCAGAAATTAATAGTATGTCAAGTTTTTGAACTTTTAGCAAAACCTCCACTTCGTGTTTCTTGCCCAATAGGCCATTGATATTCCATGTTGCAATTCTAAGAGCCATTTTAGCGAACTAGTTTTGCAACGATTGTTGTTAGGAGACCCATAAGGTTACCCATTTGGTCAATAAGTCGGTCTAGCTTTTCAGCTTGTTTTGATAAGATTATTTCTAGGTTTGTCATTGTTCCCGATGTGGCTTGTGCATATGTTGGCGCTAAGTTTTTGTCTGCCTCTGGTACCTTGTAGGGTACTTTTATGGAATTCTCCAGATTTATATCGTTGTTTTTGTCTTTAGTAGTTTGCTTGGTTGGTTGTTGTCTAGCGACAAACTTGCGTTCTCGTATTTCTTTAAATACTCTACAGCCTTTGTAGTTGGCTGCATGATCTCCTAAGCATAGGGCACATTTTGCAGGTTGTATTCTATCTTTTTTGGGGCAGTCTGCTGTGTTGTGATTTTCTGCGCACTTAACGCATCTATATGGCCGCATACAGTAGTTTCGTGTATGGCCATATTGTTGGCATCTTTTGCACTGTGGAATTGATTTTTGACGTTTGGGATCTTCAATCTTTACAGACGTATGATAAATATATTTTAATGATTTTACTGCTTCATTATTTGGGCCGGGTTCGAGGTTGATGAACCAAGTTGATAGTGGGGTCTTTGTTGATCCATGTCTGGCATTTATTATTTCTCCTTTGACAACATTTCCAGTACTTTCCACTGCCTCTTTTATGGAATCAAGGGGTGTAGATGGGTGTAAATTCTTGATAACAAACCGGTATGGTCGCTCACTTTTCTGGATAAAGGTGTGGCCTATCAAGTTTTTTTCACGAACTAGGGTCATTAATTTTTTATATGTATCAATATTACTAGTTGTCACGCGCAGTTGGTTCTTGGTTACGATTTTGAATGCATATTCTGATTTATCTAGTATTTTTTCAATACATTCTTTGAGTTTTGTAATATTTGTCACACCATACAGTACTATAGGTGGTGGTTTATTAACTTTTTCTTTTTTAGGAGGATCTTCTAATTTCTCATCGACTCTGAGTGCAGAGAAACGGTTTTGAGATAAAACTTGGCTTTCGGGCGAAGGCGTATCGCTCTTTCTCATGCGTTTAAACGCTCTTTTGTGTTGGCTTAGAACTGGTGTGACTTGCCAATCATTTTCATCGTCTTCCGTTTGGTTGTATGGATCCAGATTTATTTTAGCACCAGTAGCATTCCTACTACCACCGGAAGCCTGGGCAGCCACTTCCGATTGGGTATTTTTAGCTGGGGAGTTTATTTCGTTGTTATGGCAACACTATTTAAAGTGTCAGAATGAAGCATAATTAAAATGAATAATTTGTAGGTAGTAAAATAATTTATATCCGTGAATGTCACTCGCGGGGTTTTAATTGACTGTTTTTTGGTTGAAAAACAGAGTTTCGCGTGTGAATAACACTATCACAGATTTCACTGAAGTTTATTTGCACTTTCACAATGTTTTTAAGTTCAAATATCACTGTTTTTACACAAAACTGAATAAATCTTCAAGAGCAGGTTTGCTTCCATTGACATTTGACAGGTAGCTAGGAAATAATAACTAAACATACATGACATTTCAGGTCTCTTGTGGAAAGTATACAAGGGCTACAAGAAATCTACGAAGCAGGAAGCCTCAATATTCATATTTGAGAAAAAATGCCTTGACAAATGGACGAAAGGCGACAGAGATATCATACTGGAGACCCTGAAGCGTGGGATTTTGCAGCTTACAAAGCTGCGGCATCCGCAGATACTTACCGTCCAGTACAGTCTTGAAGAAAGTCGGGAAAGCTTAGCGTTTGCAACTGAACCTGTGTTTGCTAGCTTAGCTAACATTCTAGGCAACTCAGAGCACGCTACCCAACCACCCCTCCCAAAACATTTAGTGGACTATAAACTCTATGAACTTGAAATTAAATATGGCTTGATGCAAATAGCTGAAGGCTTAGCATTCCTCCATAATGATGTAAAACTCTTACATCATAACATCTGTCCTGAGTCAATCATTATAAATCAACAGGGAGCTTGGAAGATATTTGGATTTGATTTGTGCATCGCTAATCAAAATTCGACGGGACAGACTCCATTTTGGCCATTCGCAGAGTACTCTAAGGCCATGCATCCTCTGACCCAGCCTGTATTAGATTTCTTGGCTCCAGAGTATGTATTATCTGCAACACATTCCCCAGCAAGTGACATATATTCTCTTGGAATGGTGATTTACATAGTGCACAGTATAGGTCACCAAACATTGGGGAATATTGGCACAGACTATGTGAAGTTCCAAAGATTTGCGACGGAGATAAGGAACTTGTCGCCGTCACGTCTCTCCTGTGTGCCGGATGGGCTCAGAGAGTATGTCAAATTGATGTTAAATGGTACACCAGAGTTGAGACCTGACCCACATCAGTTTGTAAAGGTAAATAAATAACTATAAAATCAATTACTGATATAAGGTCCAGTATTTTCATACCAGACCTTACTAATGCATAATCATAATATCATCTATAATAATAATATAATAATAATAATATATAATAAAAAAAAAATTAATAAAAAAAAATGTTTGTAGTAAATAAAGGCTTATATTATAATATCATCTATACATATTACATTTTATTAAATTTTAACGATTCACTTTCTTACTTTCCAGATTCCATATTTCGAAGATGTTGGAGTCAAAACCCTGAACTACCTGGACTCTTTATTCCAATGGGACAATCTTCAAAAATCTCAATTTTACAAGGGCCTACCTCAAATTTTACAAAAAATGCCACACCGTATTTGCATATACCGAATCCTGCCATGTCTCATTAAAGAGTTTGTGAACCCTCCCATGGTACCTTTCGTCCTACCAAACGTGCTTCTCATAGCTGAAAACTCAAGTAAAGAGGAGTATATAAAATACATACTTCCTGCTTTGAAACCCGTCATGTTAATACAAGACCCAATACAAATTCTTCTTATATTCATGCAAAAAATGGAGCTGTTATTGAAACTAACTCCAGGAGATGAAGTCAAAAGTGATATACTACCGATGTTATACAGGGCCTTAGAGTCAGATGCTCAGCAAATCCAGGAACTATGTCTATCGGTACTGCCGACATTCGCATCACTAATAGATTACCCAGCCATGAAGAATGCTCTACTTCCTAGGATAAAGAAGTTATGTATGAGTACGAATTACATGTCGGTGCGTGTGAACTGTCTGCTGTGTCTAGGGAAGTTGTTGGAGCATCTAGACAAGTGGCTGGTACTGGATGAGATTATACCCTTTTTGATGCAATTGCCGTCAAGGGAACCGGCTGTCCTGATGGGAATTTTAGGTAAAGCCCTTTTTGGACTAATTCTATACTCTAAATCACAATCTATCAGCCAAGCAGCTGAAGATGATACTGCTTAGGGAACGTACCCAAACTACGTGACCCCCCCCCCCCCCATCGGTGACCTCCCGTAGTATATGCCAAGATTCCCCCTCCCCCTCTAATTTTCACGTAGTAATGCATAAATATGGTTTTAAACCAATTATTGCAAACCAAAAGTTAAAAGAAAAAAATGCATATTTATCTTAATACGACGCTTGCCGCCAAAAGTGCGTGCATTCCTATAATAATTACAAGTGAAAAAAATATTATGAAGAAGAAAAAACTGTCGATTTTCAATCAGCTGATGTCCGTGTTGTAACTGTGAGTTTAAAAAGCGCTAAAAACTACGCGCCATATTTGAATATAACTCGAAAAAGCACTAAATTTCCCTAGAGGATATTGACTACGTGATGAAAACCTAACCCCCCCACACCCCACCAAGCGTGGTATTTTGAAGACCCCCCCACCTAGTTTGGGTACGTTCCCTTATAAATATGATATTTAAAGAAAGACTACATACGATGATCATATTAAAATGTTATCTAGGTCGAATGAATCAATTCAATATTTTGGTACAATTGTCAGAATGATTCATATCTTGTGAAACAAGATAAATTTACCTTTATCTTGATACTAGCTGTTGCCCGCGACTACACGGATCCTTTCTTAATTAATGCCTGACAATCATCTTTGTTGCCGTGTGGTTTCCGGTAGCGTAGAATAGGACCACTCCAACTCTCCCCGTGGATGTCGTACAAGGCGACTGAGGGAATACATTATAAAGCATCAATCAGGGCTCCCCAACCCGTCTGGCCAGCGCGGGGAGTGTAGGTCAAATCCTCCGTCTGTCTCCGGCAGATGAGAGAGGGTTGTGCTCCTGCAGTGGAGACAAAAATAACCTGATGATGAATCATCTTTGTGGAACATTCAAGGGAAATTCAAGTTTCTAGATTGCGCTTTGACTTGTCGTCAACACTCATATCAGTCTATCGACGTCCTCTGCTGGACATAGGGCTTCTCAATGAACGCCACCACACCCGGTACTCCGCATCCAGCCGTTCTCGGCCACCTTCGTCGTCTCTTCTGGGGCCGGGGCGTCCCACTGGTCCGTGGTCTCCACTCTAGAAGTAATTTGCCCCTAAGACTATTCTGCGACAGATGTGTCCCGCCTACTGCCAATCGTTATGGCTATGTCGGTGATGTTCTTCGTCGGATCTTCTTATTGTGGATCATGGATATGGAGGATTAAAAGATTTTAAAGGAATCTCGTTTGCCGTGTGGTTTCCGGTAGAGTAGAATAGGACAACTCGAACTCGTGGATTCCCGTGGATGTCGTACAAGGCGACTAAGGGAATACATTATAAAACATCAATCAGGCCTCCCCAACCCGTCTGGCCAGCGCGGGGAGTGTAGGCCAAATCCTCCGTCTGTCTCCGGCAGATGAGAGAGGGTTGTGCTCCTGCATTGGAGACTAAAATAACCTGATGATGAAAGGAACCTCGAGCATAGTCCTTTCTAACTTAAAGTTGTGGATTAGGCCCATCATCAGTGTCCATATTTCTGCGCCGTAGGTCATGCATGACAGGCAGAACGCATTACTTAAAATACTTTAGTCTTTAAGCAATGTGGAAAAGTCGACGTCTCGAGTTTTAACTGTATATTAATAATCGTCTTTATAATAAAATTTAAAATTGCATGTAGGGGTAAAATATATCCTGCGGATAGCGGGCTGTGCTCGCGCTTGCGCTTTGGAACTTTATTCTAACACCTTTAATGACTATTTTTAATTGTCTGCTTTGCCACCAGGTCTGTGCTGACTTTAAGTATACTCTTTCCAGGTATTCTTAAACTAGTCCTCAGTCACAAAAAGCTGGGCATCACAAAGGAGGTGATGGCTACGAAGGTGCTCCCGTTCCTGATTCCGCTTTGCATCGAGAACGGTCTAACATTGAACCAGTTCAACGCTCTCATGATGCTGGTGAAGCAGATGATCTCAACAGTTGAGACGGAACACAGAGCCAAGCTAGAGCAACTTAACTCCATTCAGAATGAATCTAAGTGAGTATAATATACCTATATACCCTCAGGTTGATAATGACAACTTCCTAGGATAGCATCATCAGCCGAAAAACGTCCACGGCTGAACACAAGCCTCCCCAATAGATTGCCACTTTTGGTTTGCTTGCCGTTGGGGGATTTGCCATAATCACCATACTTGGCAGACGGATTGGTGATCGCAGTAATGATTTTAATGTACACAGGTGAACGCTGCTGCCCATTCCTACGGGAAGAAGAAGAGGTGACAAAATAATAAAACTCTTAATCAATTCTGTGGTTCTACCCCGGGTGTATAGTTGGCGACACGTATCTTAAGCTCCATGAGAATGCCGTGAGGTTCGCGGATATGAATCGGGCCACCCCCCAATCTTCCCGTGGGTGTCGTCAAGGCGACGGACTGCCCACCAAAAGTGTCATTCTTTTGGGGAGGCTTGTGTTCAGCAGTGGACTTATGAAGGTCTTAAGCTCTGGAACAACCAACTATACTGTAGACTGTTATTAGTAGCGCACTAGAGATGGTCCATTTGTCAGTAACATGCATGACAATGATTTTTTCTTGTATACTATCGCCCCATTTCCGGGTTGCCTCATAATCTCGCATATTTATTGTCCATTGTTGCTCAGATAACAACGATAAATCGACTTTGAGTTGAGCTCAATCAATATGATTGATGAATTTTATCTTTCAGTGACTTATTTTTTATATACACTTGACTTTATTTTCATGTGATTTTTTGCCTTACATCTTTAGTGTTCAGATATTTATATAGGTCTCTGTTTTTTTTTAATTGGCAAAATGTATTTTAGAAAAAGAGTATAATCTATGGTTTGACAAATAATCAGTTTGCAATATAAATAAATTTCAACTGACCCCGATTCCTTTTTTGCAAAAGATTCATCGAATTCTCACAACCTGCGGTGGTAGCCCAGACTTCTATCCACTACGATTTAAAAAACGCTGTAGTATTTAAAAGGATTATTCTTAATCCTTATTATAAGTCAGCTGCTGAAATTACCCAATCTCAATAAAATTCTGACCCTTAAAACCGGAAAAACAAACTATGTATTTTCGACTATGTTAAATTAAATTGACAGAATTATTGTGGCTTTTACGCTTTATATACAACAAAGGCAATACATACATACATAATACGCCAGAGGGGTAGGCAGAGACGATGGATCGCCACTTTGCGCGATCCTGACACACCTCACTAGCCTCACTCACATCCATCAACCTTTTCATGCGCCTCCTTTTATTCATCTCACTGCGGACCCCAGCCTTTTTGAGGACGTCACCAATTTGGTCCTTGAAGTTCGTTCCACATAAATTTCACAAAAATCCGTAAATTTCTTTGTCACTCTTCTTTCACTTCACACAAATGTAATAAAAAGGTAAAATAATTTTAATCTTATTGTATTATGAAAACTATTAAAACTTTTGTATTATTTTCTCCAGGGGCATGGAGCATACGCTATCGCCGGTGTCAGACAGCCTAGTACCAGCGCCAGCGTCGACTGACATCGACAAGGTTTTCTCTGGGCTGGGACTGGATCCGTTCTCGTTTAACAGCAGGCAAGAGAGTCGGAGGGCGGAGCCCGTCACTAGCATCGGAGACGGCGCCGGCCTCAGCATACAAGAGAAGCAGAGGTAAGGGGCACAAGCCTTCTTTATTTCAAGTTTCCTTATTCAAAAACCTACTTCTTTATTTCAACTCTACTATTTTATATTAACACTACTTCTTTAATTTAACTCTAGTTCGTTATTTTTATTTTAACCCAATGGGATTAAAATAAAATACGAGTTGGATTAAAGAAGTATCTTCAGTTCATTTCAACTCTCTATTTCAACCTATCATCTTTATTCATTTCATTTCTACTTATTCATTTCAACTCTATTTATTTAACTCTACTTATTTATTTCAACTTTTTTATTTTAATAAATACTCTAAAAAAGAGTTCGAGTTGGATTAAAGAAGTATCTTAATTCAACTCTAGTTCTTTATTTCAACCTATTTTATTTCAACCCACTTCTTTATTTCAAGAAACTGTGGTGGCTTGGGGGGGAATGCACAAAACTTCCACTTTCGTGGAATGGGTGCCGGGAATGCCCCATGCAAGAATAAGGGGGCACAATGTCAAATGCCAATCTCACCTACACGCGGTGCACCCTACTAGCTATGGTGGTGTGGAAGGTGCTCCTGAGCGTCTTCCGCGATGTTGTTGATGTCAGGAATCGAACCCGTGCAGATGAATGATAGTGAAGAATGCGTGAGAAGGAAGAGTGAAGCTTGATAGAAGAAGAATGCGGCAATAGGATAGAATGGTTTTATATTTAAATGAACAATGAAAGCAAAGCACTATTATGAATGTAAACAATATAAAGCAATTGCGCGTTGACTGACTGGCCGAAGCAAAGCGAGTGAACAACTTCATGGCGGTCGGCAACCTGTTGCGCGGAGCCCGAGAGGGCCGCGCGGGTGCGCGGGGTGCGCGCGCGCAGAGGGGCGCACTTCATACAGCCGTGCTAATCACGTGATCACCTGGTGATGTCACGATAATGTCGCTTGGTACAAGCTCATAAGAGGTAGCGGATATGAGTCGCTACAGTGGTGTAACCAATCTAACTAGGCCATGCACATACCGGTAAGTAAGGGCAGCAGCGCCACCAGAGCTCGGCCTAGGACTGCGTGACTATTATGGGAAGCACTCGCGTATGAGAGAAGGCCTATGTCTAACAGTGGACGTTTAGATATGGAAGTATAGAAAAACCAACGGTCCTATCGACAGACAAATTCAGACAACCTGGGTCTTATTGGCATGATATATCACAATGTAATGGGTGGGTACTAAGAGGCCCATAACGCCGAAAATATAGTTGAGATTAGCCGCCATAGTAACTATTGTTCTGCTTAATAAGGCCTTTAACATAGGCACATCACTTGTTGTTATTTGTGACTAAATAGGACCAAAATGCCCATCATCCTTTATCCTATTTTTTTCTTTTTACTCTATGTACCTATATCAAAATGCCGTGTGGTTCCCGGCTTAATATAGAGCCACCCCCAATCTTCCCGTGGATGTCAAGGCGATTAAGGGACGGGCAGCAGCGTTCTCTTGTGTGTATTAAAATCATTACTACGATCACCAAGCGTGTTGTTTATGGTAAATACCCCAATGGACAGTTCACCAAAAGTGGCATTCTATTGGGGAGGCTTATGTTCAGCAGTGGACATATCTCGGCTGACGATGATGTCAAAGTGCTCATAAAACTTGATAAATTAATCATCATCAGCCTGAAAGAATCCACTGCTGGACATAGACCTCTCCCAAGGTGCGCCACTAAACCCGATCCTCGGTTCCTCTCATCCAGTCACTGCCAGCCGCCTTACGCAGAACCCGATCCTTGGTTCCTCTCAGCCATCCAGGCGCCTTACGCAGCATCGCTCCATCTAACCAGGGGGCATCGCATACTACGAATAATAAATATATAATGATAAATTAATATTTAAACTTAATCCTTACAGAATAGCGCAGCAACAGGACACAGCAAGAAAGCTCTCCCGGCAGCCCCCTCCGGCGCCCGTTACACTCGCCGCGAGCAACAAACCCCCAAACAAGTCCGTAGACCTCACCAGCACACTCTTACAATCCAATCTCACACAACTGGCGTCCAAACCCTTCACTTCGACCACTCCACAAGCGTCTCAACACAAGCCTGTGAGTGTTCAACTCACATCCCCACACTACAGCGCTTCCTTCGTCGCACCCCAACAGAATATCAACCACGGATACCAAAGCAGACCCGTGGGTTTCGACAACCAACCCATGCCAAACCCGACGAGCGGCAGTTTCAATAACAAATGGGCCAACAACCAGACGAATCAGTCCAACATGAAAGAGGACTGGTCGGCTTTCGAATCTCTTCTACCGAATCAAAATAAGAATGAAAGTGAAAATTCAAATAATAACATTAAAAAGTTGAGTGATAGTGAAATGATGGATTTGTTAAGCTAAAATTTAGTTGGGCTTTTTTGGGGGGTGGAATGTCGGTTGCGAGGGGGCATTTACACGAGGCTAATTGAAAGGAAAACGAGACGGCCGCTGAGTATAAAAAAGGAATTTTGATGAATAAATAATATACACACATCGTCGCTGGAAAGGCGATATTGGAGGGCGAAAATAGGATTTTACAGTAGATATTATTAAATAATGTTTTGTACAAAAATAAATCATATATTTTTAAGTAAACATCCCATTTTAACAATACACCAATTAGTTTTATCCAAATCGTATGTTTAAATAAAAATATATGTTTTTTTAAAATTCTATTACCAATAAATGCCTATTACCAAACGAGGACTTTGTCCTGTATGAAAGGAATCAGACAAGGATAAAACAATTCACAAATATAACATTCAGACTAGGACCAACTTTTATAATTTGTACTAAGTGATCTGCCCGTGGTGGGAATCAAGCCCACGGCCTCTGGCGCTAGAGGCTAACGACCAATCCACTAGGGCACGAGGCGGTCAAAATGGCAATAAAACTGCCAAACTGGTTTCTAGAATTCTATGATTGAATAGCAATTCTTCTCTCCGACTCTGCTAAGTCCCAGCAATTAAATAAAGCCATTCCGAGAACGAGACACGTGACATTCTGATGAGCGTTTGGCGTTTAACTATGATAGACGCTTATCCAATTATCTCACATCTGTGTACGTCGTTTAGTTCGACGGTTATTACCCGAAATGCTTATAGAGTAGGCTCCCAGTTTGCCCAAAATTCCCCTTTTACACTTAGCGGTCTTCTCTCGTATCAGGGTAATATTGGCCTTATGTAAATGGCCCATTACCATTTAATTTTAGACATGGCGCCGGTAATATCAAATGCTGTCTGTTTAGATAAAAAATCTTTAATAGAAACTGCAATTTTCTACAGGAAACCAATTAATGCATATCTTAATGGCATTAGCATTATTTTAATCTACATAGCATTATATTATTCAATTAGATATTTAACCGAACTTGCCCCCTAATTGTTTGTTTTTTCCTCAATCCAGTTTTCAGATTGAGTTGAAATAAAATGTCACCGAATTTAAATTATTATATAATTAAATCGTATAACATTCCTGTTTAGAGTTTAAATGTATTTTAAATCACATATTTATTTAAACAAAACTTATCATCAGCTTTATGTGTAAACCTACTAACTCAATTTTACCTGTACCCAAATTTGTAAATGTTAGGGTACATAATTGCTAAGCAGCCAGAATTGAATTAGGTGGTTAACACGTTTAGCCGACGTTATTCATACTAAATTTCTACTACAATTTATATAAAAATAGAATAATCATGTGTTTAAACATTTATTGTTATATTAAGTAGTTCCCGAGTCCGTCTGTATTTTGTTTATGGGGGTCACAAAGCCATGTTCTATCACTTTGTGGTGAACCCCCCCTAAGATTCACCCCACACTGCTAGAAAAATTGCTTTCAGGAAGATGACCCCAAAAGTTATAGAATGTTTTTTTGAATAATAGAATAAAAATCGAAATAACAAAGATTATTGGTATTTATATAGAGCTGGTTTAACTCATAACATTGTCAATTTTCACACAGTGATAGATGACAAACAAAACATATAGTTTACACATTTATTTCAAATCACATACTATTTCTTATATATTTTATTTATTTTTATGCATAATGATAATTCAGTGTTCACGAAACACGGATTGCAGTGAGTTTGTTAATATGTCGACATATTATGTTCCTACTTGTCTTCTTCAAGCATATATTTTTAAAACATTATATTTATTTACTTACTAAATACGTAACACTAGACAGAAACTGATCTCTTTATAAAAGTTATAAATATATAAATGTACCAAAAAAATGGTAAATGAATGTGATTTTTTATTTTGGATTTTATAAAAAATGTTTTATAAATTTAATGAACTTGATTATCGGCAACCCGCAATTATAAAAAAAAATTTTGGTATTGGATTTTAAACAGCTTTAATCTTTCAACATCGATTGTCGTCTAGTTATAAAAATAAATATGTTGTCCTTATATCAAATTTTTCGAAAGAAAACATCGCATCGCATCACCTCTATCTCTTTTTTATTCCTGATGGGTTCACACTTTATCTCAATCTCACCTGATGGTAAGTGACGAAAAATATCAGGTGGTAATAACAGTTTTTCTTACCTCTTTGTAAAGTTGCCTCTTTTCCCCATAATACGAGGTTTTCTGTAGTAGGCGACGAAATATTCAAAATGAGCGACCGACTACTGAGTCGTGTAAACCAAATGGATTTGAATAAAAGTTGCAGTTAATCAGTGTTCCAAAGAAAAGAAAATAAAGTAGGTACCTACTAGGTACTTCTACCATAAAGGTGTAACAAAGAAAAAAAATTTGCGACCGGTTACAGGGGGCTCAGTTTTGGGCGAATAACAAATTCGTAATTTTTAATTTTTAAATAAAAGATGACTATAAGCATGTACAAAGGATGTGTGTTAGGCTAGTGAGGTGTGTCAGGATCGTGCAAAGTGATTGATCCATCATCTCTGCCTACCTCTCTGGGAACAGGGCGTGAGTATGTCTGTATGTAATTTTTTAGTATCTGGTAATGAATGACTTTGTCTCCCAGTCACCTTGGTTACATACTGTATAAAAATCTAAGCTACAATACTTTTAAACACAAAAATACCTTGTCATATACAAACTATTACTATCGTAAATAGGCAGCTCAGTTCTCCCGGCCGGTACAGTCGGTATCAAATATTTGTAAGCAGTCGTGCAGGTCATGTTTCTGAACAACTTTGGTGCTAATTAAATCTATCTGTACAATTAACAATATGTTGTCACTTAATTGTTTGTTTAAGTATATATTGGGCTCGATTCTGAAGGCACAACGTTAAAATTTGACATTACTAAAACTGTTGCAATCCCTGTCACACAGTATTGTAAACATAAAGACGAAACCAATTTTAGCGCTGTCAAATTTTAAATGCATGCCTTCAGAATCGGGCCCATTATGTCTCTGCCACAGAACACACGAGACCCAGACCAATCAACGTAGATGTTTATAGATAAGTTTTTTTTAAGTCGGTGTGGATTACAGCGTTTCCACTTTTTACTCAATACATTTATAGTGTATAAATATTAATGCTCTTTAGTTATTTAATTAGCACCAAAGATTTTACAAAACTTTACTGCCCTAACTTGAGATTGCCACTAAGTGCATAATTAATATGAATTTTGAGAAAATGGCCAAATGCCAAACTGGTTTTCTAGAATTACCTAATTATTTAATTGAAGAAACCAGTAATTTACATAGAATTCTAGAAAAACAATCTTTTTGCAATTTCCTTTAGCGCCTTTCTCTTATATCAGGGCAGATTTGGCCTCCACGGCTTCTTACAAATATTCGAAGCTGACTGTACGAATAATCCTACGATTAATGTAATCCCCCACTAGTGAATGTACACTCTTGTGCTCAACATATGACGTAAGTTTCTATACTGAATAAAAGATGACATGAAAACGACGTTGTTCACGGGCTAAAGGGTTCATATTCGAGCGTTTCAACTGCCGTTATTATCCTCGCCTTCAAAAGTAGAAGAGACCATACGAGATAATGATGGTTATTTATTATAGGTACAACAAGTTTATGATCCTCCTTTGGTGAAATATTTCATTAAATATCAACGATCTCTATGTACTACTAGATGGAGCGTTACAAATAATCGCTCTGTTCCACGCAAGTAGCCACAACTCTTTCACATTCTACGTGCTACTATGACATTATTTAACCGTAGCGTCAATAATTAGTAATAAATAAATGTTCTGCGTAGTAACTGCACAAGTTTCATTGTGAATGTGTAAGAGTTGTGGCTACTTGCGTGGAACAGAGTGATTGTTTGGAACGCTCCATCTAGTAGTACATAGAGATCGTTGTTAAATATATTCTTTTTCTTTAACTTTTGGGAGTGAAGATAATAAGGGCGGTTGAAACACTCGAATATTCACTCCAAAGTTGTACTTTTTAAAAATATATTCAAGCTCTCGTTGGGGAATTCATAAACATTCATATTTGAATCTAAGGCATATTTCTCAACACTTAGCGTCATAAATCTGAATTGTAGTTTTTGGGGTTCTGTCAAAACAAATCTTGTTTGACAGTGTGTCCGCAGGATAACTCTAAAACTACTGTACTGATTGATCTGATATTTGGATGTAAAATGGCCCGGCAATAAAGGGACATTTATGGAAATTCTAGAAATAAAGTTCCGTGATATTCCAGGAAAACTTAAAAAAACGAGTATACCCGCACAGTGTTTTTTTAAAACGGGGTCTATAGAGAAACTTTATATGAACTGTTATAAAATGTCTCTATATTAACTACATCTTATGCTTGTAAATACTCTACAAGAAAGCACCTTTGCACCAATCCAAGATTAACTGCTTTTACCTCCGCCTCCTGAACGACGACAGGAAAAACACACAAGCAGTAACCGTCTGTAACACGCTGGCCGTCAAGAAACACGTCTTGTACTCGTAGTTGTAGGTCAGAGACCAGATCATGATGAAGACAGCGACGATGACGTTAGCTGTGGTCATGGTAGCCGTCGTGTCGAATTCGTTGAGGGTGCTGTTGTAGAATGGCTGCTGGAGAATGCTGGCTGCGGCGGTGGAGAAGCTCGCGAATATGCACCAGAGAATAAGGAAGCTCTTGTTTGCTGATAGGGTTATGCCTGGAAAGAAGAAGGATATCATCATCAGGTTATTTGTGTCTCCACTGCAGGAGCACAACCCTCTCTCATCTGCCGGGGACAGACGGAGGATTTGGCCTACACTCCCCGCGCTGGCCAGACGGGTTGGGGAGGCCGGATTGATGTTTTATAATGTATTCCCTTAGTCGCCTTGTACGACATCCACGGGAAGAGTTGGAGTGGTCCTATTCTACTCTACCGGAAACCACACGGCAACCACCAGAAGAAGGATATTAAGATGCAATACTCAACTAAGAGGAAAAGACCAGGGGCTTACAATGCAAGTATTTCGGCTAACACCCGTCGAATGGCTCATGTGACACATTCTAAAAAAAGCGTTTGGTATCTATCGCGTACACGCCAAACGCTTATTCAAATATTAGCTGTTGCCTGCTACTTCATCCGCTTGGACAACTTAACATCACAAATTATTATGTATTTCCCATAGGAATGGGATGTTTTTTCGGGATTAAAAACTATCCTGTGTCCTATTCCACGGCCTAACCTATATGTGTGCCAAGTTTCATCCCGATCCATCCAGTGGTTGAAGCGTGATGGAGTAACAATCATCCAGCTAGGACTTGTCAGCGAGAATACATACATAATGCTCGAGCCTTGGTCCCAGAGGTCGGTAAACATCGGTAGGCAGAGACGATGTATCGCCACTTTGCGCAATCCTGACACACCTCACTAGCCTCACTCACATTCATAAACCTTTTCATGCACCTCCTTTTGTTCTTCTTACTGCGGACCCCAGCCTTTTTGAGGACGTTACTAACTTGATCCTTGAACGTCCTCCTAGGACGACCTCTAGCTGTAGATCCTTCCACAGCGAGAATAAAATGCCTTTTTTGACTGAGTGACTGGATGACTGCCCAAGTGATCGCAGTGTTTGAAGTATCAGACAATTCTGCTGCCTATCCGCTGGATTTAAGTCTTTAATTGCTACATCGACAGGAAGACTTAAGTGGTACTGTTCCTGATACCTACCACATGTGTATTTTCGGTTCCAAATCCCTTGTTTCATTCACCTCCACTTGACTAAAGCTGTTTTATGCGTTTCATTTCTACAGTCCCCAGGGAAGGGGGCAGCTCGGGTTTATATTAAGCGACAGTAACCGCTTGGGCCGTTGGGGCAGACGAGTTCTGGAGTGGAGACCGCGGATCGGAACGCACAGGGTGGGACGCCCCGCCGTCAGGTGGACCGCCGAATGCGGTGGGCGGAGGACAGGGGAAACGTTGCGACAAGACTCTGGCAGAATTACCAGCGTCGCTGCCACATGGTAGCGGCGACACATGCTGAGTCAAGGCCTTTCCACTAGCACGACACACGGGCATACACGCGCCTCCAGGCTGCGCTCTCGCGGGCTTCCAACGTAGACGTGCAAACAGTAGAAGTTCTATTGTGTCTCGTTGGGTGCCCGTGAAGCGATATGTTATGTTTTGTCCACGAAATTTATGTTTTCTACTTGTTTGTGAACTTGTGTCAGTAAATAAATATCTATCTATCTGGTGGCGTTCATTGGGGAAGGCCTATGTCCAACAGTGGACGTCTAAGGGCTGATATGATGAGTAACCGCTTACCAGTCCGCTTGTCTGTCCGTGTGCTATTTCTAACCTTAAATATAACTTCTTGCGACTAAATCCGACTAATTCAGGGAACAATCGACTAAATCAGTAGCTAGCTATGTACTGTGGTTCCGGAGATACAAAGATGGTTTTGTATGGGAACTTTCAATGCCCTGTAACTTTTAAACGGAGAACCGACCAAATATGATCTTTCGCGACCAGGTTCGACTGCCAGAATAACGCATACCTCTAAATGCTCTAAGGTTTGCATCGGCATTTTCAGATCTAATCGTATTTTCGTCACGCTCTAGTGCCGAACTTATTCCTCAGGCTCTGCGACCCAAAGTGGATCTTAGCCTCCGTCCGTCATCAAAAGCAGCCATTATATGTAACTGTAGTGCAGTAATTTAATTACCATAGAAGCCAATGGCGCCCCCGACGCAGAATATGGCGCAGAAGCGCGCCTTCTCGTTGATGGCGTGAGGCAGCGCTGCGCACATGAGCACGAAGCATAGGGCGGCTCCGTGAGCAGCCGCGATCACCATCGACACCTGACGATGGAAATACCACCACGTCATGTATAATACTGCGAGGAGCAACGATCTCTATGTACTACACAGATGGAGCGTTCCAAACAATCGCTCTGTTCCACGCAAGTAGCCACAACTCTTTCACATTCACTTTGAAACTTGTGCAGTTACTACTCAGAACATTTAATTATTTACTAAATATTGACATTATTTAACCGTTGCGTCAATATTTAGTAATAATTAATATATTCTGCGTAGTAACTGCACAGATTTCATTGTGAATATGAAAGAGTTGTGGCTACTTGCGTGGAACAGAGCGATTGTTTGGAACGCTCCATCTAGTAGTAATACATAGAGATCGTTGGCGAGGGGTTAGTCTACATAATTATAGTGGGAGACCGTGTTAATGGTCTGTCGGTGGAATGTGACAGTAGCAGGAGTGTTGTCAAAATCCTGTTGTACAGCATACTGCAGTTGGATTCCCGCGGTGGCAGCCATTTCGTTTTGTTGTAGCAATATTTAGTGTAGAATGGAGACCACGCTTTAGTGGAGTAAAGCTGTGGGTTATGCCACTAGCTACAGCACTGTGAGAGCAACCTAACCTAACCTATGATCTGTCCACACGGATTCCCGTAGAGGCCCTTCAGCTGTAAAAGACATTGCAATTGCACGAAGTTATTTGATAATAATAATAATAATAAATAAATATGTCAGACATTCACACCAATTACCCAGTACCAAATTAGGCGGAGCCTGTGCTATGGTTACTAGATAACGGATAGACATACTTAAATAAATATATAAACATCCAAGACTTGGGTACAAACATTCATATTCATCATACGAACATTTGCCCCTAGCGGGATTCGAACCCGCGACCTCCGGCGTGGCAGTCCGCGAGCTACCCGTTCCGCCACGGAGGCCGTCAAATAATTGATAATAATTCAAAATATTGTTTGTCCAGTTTTAATATTAGGAAAAAGAAATAAACCAGTAGTCAGCAAAAGAATGCGTCATTCCAACTCATACTCCCAAATTTCTCGGCTGCGGCGGCTGTACTTTGTATTTAGTTAAATATCTTTAAAGTGTACAAGTACAAAATCTGATTTTTGGGTACCGAGTTGATGGGGTGACGTCATTCTAGCTCGCATCAATACCCCCTCAAATCTTTTAATCTGTTTATGTACAAAATCTGTAGTATAAAATAGTAGGTAAATATTGGGTACAAAATTCCGCTTGGTCAGATTACTAAATTTTGATCTTGCTGAGCTGGAATGACGCACACCAGCTGTTTAGTTTACTGTATACAACCTGTATTAAGCTACGACAGTTGATCTTATATGAAGTCTCCATTGTGTATTGTGAAAGTTGGAGGAAGGAAGGAAGAATGACCTTAGTTTTGGTGTCAGTTAATAATTATATAATCTAGTCGGTTATCATAATTTTGTCGGCCCCGTAGTACACCTGCCTGCGAAGCTCGGGGTCTCGGGTTCGAATCCCGCCCAGGGCAAACATTCGTGTGATGAGCACTTGTGTTTGCCTTGTGACTGGATGTTATTTATATATTATGTATTTATGTATATATATCAGCTGTCTGATACTCTACAGGCTATGCCTATTTGGGGTCAGGTGGCCGTGTGTGAAATGTCCCCACATTTTTTTTAATATCGCTAAGAGCACCATCCTCATCAGCCTGCTGACGTACACTGCGGGACATAGGCCTTTCTTAATGAGCCACCACACCATGGGGCCTACGCCTTATAGTGTGGTGGTATTATCGTAGTTAGACGCGAAATGCTTATCGGAATACGTCACATGACCGTTAGAAAGTACTTTTGGTAGTTCGGCGGATATTATCCGAAATGTTTAGGAGCACGCCCCAGGCCCTTCGCTCTTCCCATACCATAGCTTCCAGCAACATACCATAAACTGAAACAAACATACCATCCAAATATTCATTGTAGGATTCTGCTCCCACACCAGCGCAGGAAACACGACTCCTAATATCAGCACAGAGAAGGTAGTGCACAGATGCAGCAATGCGTATAAGTAGAAGTTTATGTCCACCAGCATGTTCATAACTGTAATGAAGTTCTTTTTTAAGGACGCCGTCCTACGAGCCGTGCCCGGTGTCATCTCTGCTGCAAATACTAAGTTACTCTGTGGCGCATCCACTGTGGTTTCTCTATACAACGGCTGAGGATTCTGAATATCTCTGTCTATGCTCTCCAATTCTCTATAACCGTTGATTCTACCGTAACTGGTGATATCAAGAGCTCCAAAATCAGAAGAGAATCTGTTATCAGAGAATCTATTATTAGAGGATGTTGGGTTATCTGTGAACATTGTGCCGAAATCGGATGAAAATCTTCCTTCAGTATTACTAACGGCCCGGTTTTCCCTGTATTGGATAGCTGGGTCTATTATTTCCTTGGCGTTCTTTTTAGATTTAAAAACAACTACGTCGTTATCCTCTTCATGGGTCATGCTTGGTGCTCCTGAGTTGTGTGTAGTGCTTTGATCCGGTCTCTCGTTTGGTCTATTCTGATTTGAGAATATTACTTCATCCTCGTCGTCGACTGCGTCTCTTAGCATGTTATAGGTTGATCTGATCACCTTTTCTATGTATATAGGTCTGGTGTAAGAAGCCAGGAATAGGCAGTTCTGCATTAGTACGGCTCCGTAAATCATAATGACTACATCGCTAGTATGTAGTGTACAAAGATAGCCGACTAATATAGGTACCAAACAGTTTCCTAAAGAAGGTGCCATTCGGACTAATCTCTGCGCAATTGTCAGCTTATCTCTAAAGTAATGTGTTAGTATCACTTCGGTTTGTTGTCCCGCCAACGCACAGCCGATACCTGGAATTAACAAACATATTTCTCTGACTTTGGAAACTAGAAAGATAAACTATTTAATAGGTGTTCGACTTGAAACAGATGGGGTAGACTGTACTTTACAGAGAAGGACAGAGGGAGCAAGGGATGGAGGGAGGACGCGAGAGAGGAAAGGATGCGAGGGGTGAGAGGGGGAGGAGTAACTATGAGGGAGAGGGGTGGGAAGTTGAAAACACTGCGGCGATACAGCTCCTAAATTTTTTTTATTAAACTTGCATCAAAAAGCTATGAACCCAACGACCTATTTTGAATCGATACCTATGATAACATCTGGGGGTTCCCTAAGGATGGAGATAAAGTTAGGTATGTCTGTGTTTTGTTGCTACATACCCTACATCTCAGATGATAACATAAAATCGATATTCGAATAAATTATCTACAACACGTTTGATAAAGATGTGTGTAGTAAGTACATATTGTTGTAAACAAAGTCGTAAAATTAAAGGCAGACATTCAAATACAATAGTAAGTACTTTAACAATAGCAGTCTTGTCTTAGCAGCTAAATAAAGACAACAGGTACCTACGTCATCGCCAATACGTAGTAGACAGCAGACATATCACTTTCTGTGGTAGTTTTGTCTATACGTACATTAGTTATTTTATCGGTATATATAAAAGCTATGTCCAACAATGGACGTCGACATATTAATAACGAAGTAGTTCAATGAAATGAAGAAGCGTATTTGTTGAACATTGCCTGTCAATCAATCAATAGGTACGTTATCATTATCGAGAATTATCCTTATAGATTACCTAGCTATTAAAATTACTGTAACCGTAATCCATATTCGATGGCACTTTAGGTAGCTATCATCATCATCAGGTTATTTTTGTCTCCACTGCAGGAGCACAACCCTCTCTCATCTGCCGGAGACAGACGGAGGATTCGGCCTACACTCCCCGCGCTGGCCAGTCGGGTTGGGGAGGCCTGATTGATGTTTTATAATGTATTCCCTTAGTCGCCTTGTACGACATCCACGGGAAGAGTTGGAGTGGTCCTATTCTACTCTACCGGAAACCACGCCGCTATAGGCTAGGCTATAGGCTATAGGTAGCTATAGTTAACTATAATAGAGTGCCTATTATAGTGAATTGTTTTCTGTCTACGTGCGTATATTGTGCAATTACAAAACAAAAGGCAGAAACATCGACTAGTCGGTCCATATACGACTCCTGCAAGGCGAACACTTTCTGTCAACTGGATGGAATTATATATAAGTATCTCAAACTCAAGACGCCGCGTGCGCACTAAACGCACCAAACGCGCGCAGTTCCGACCATAATTGGGCCAATCAGCGTGCAGTTCCACATTGACAGAACAGATCAATGAGACTGTGTTGGGTTTATTAATCGATGACAAACAAATATTAAACATAATCACCTGCAAATATCCCAGCGAATATGTTCACAATGTGATCGTTGCTGTTCGCATCAGTAGAGTAACTAGAGAGCAGAACCCCGGCGACCGTCATGCAGAGGCCGGACAAAGCCATGAAGCGTGGCATGTTGAACATCTTCACGACAGCGCGGCACCAAGATTCCACCAAGAGCCTCATCACCACCATGATCACTGGCACCAGAGCGATGTCCACGTCCCAAATCTTCATCGCTTCCCCCTCTTCATGATCTTCCTCTCTAATAGCTTTCAATATAATCAATCCGTATAGAGTGAGTAATGCAGGCACGGTGATGTGGTACATTACGGCTGATGCGACGATGAGCCATCCGTACCCTCCATCCGGCGGCGCTGGACCAATCTCCGGCTGCGAAGCCACCACTCTATCTAAATGGAGGTCTACTACCCGATTTTCACCCCTCTCAGTTCGATTAACTGTCGAATTTCGTTGGTTCTCCATGATTTTTGCACGATAAACAATAACTTTATTCGTAAAATGAGTAAGTCAATGAGTTATCTGTAGACTGTGTATGTTATCTTATCGTTATCATTACTTGTAATCTTGTGTTCTAATTATTTTGAATTGACCGCCATCGGGGGAGTGAGCCATTGGTCTTTAAGATTACATTTTACGATGCAACGTAAATTAAATTAAAATCTATACAAAATTATACTAATTAATATTGTATAATATATGTACAAGCCAAAAAAGTATTAATTTAGTTGTAATTTCTGAACGATAAAAGAAAAATTTACTTGTTTTTCTGAACGTTATGAAATTATTATACGGCTAAATTGAGACAGCTAAATAATTTCACGACAAACAGAGACGGCAGCATTATGACACGTCGTGAGTGAAGGGGACATCGTAATAAAAGTACAATTATGTTTTGTAGTAGCACAAAATGAATCGGTCGCTTCAACAGACGTGAACGACGACGCTCCTATTAGAAAATTCCTTAAAATATCAATAATGAAACGGTAATTCTCATTTCTCAGTAACTGAAAAACTAAAACAGCGATATTGTCTTTGTTCTCCTAAATATAAATCCGACCATTCATTTGTGGAATTCGTGCTTTGTGCTGTGTTAAACATCATCCGTGAGAGCCCAAGCATTTTAATTGGTCCAGTTGTTAATATAGGCCGTGAATTGTTGCAGGAGCTCAAAGTGTACTCATGGGTAAGCCCGAGGTGTCCGGTAGTGCCACACGCCAGCCATGGAGACTGAGTCTGTGAGGTCGGAGCTGAGCAGCCGATCGCGGCGCAGTTCCAGGCACAGACAGCACACGCACCGCAGCACCCGGTATGCACCAAATCTACATTACGCATTATTCCCATTAGCCTGGGTAGGATTGTACAATACTGCCCTGATACGAGAGAAGTGATCACATGCTTAATGACCCGTTATAGGAATTTTGGCATTCGCAATGTCCTGCAAGCAGAATGACCTATACAATTAATGCCCCCTACACACAGAATCATATCTCATCATTCTTACCAAAACTTCTCTAACTGAATAGCTAAAAAACCTAAGCCAATAGGTAATATTATTTATAATATTTTGTTTTGTCCAAGAAATTTATGTTTTCTACTATTTTGTGAATTTATGTTGTGTCAGTGAATAAATGTCTATCTAATAATTTTTTGCTTTGATGGTGAACATTTAGAGAATGGTCTCCATGGTCTCCACTTACCCCAAAGTTTATCAATTCTACAAATGTTTCCCACCGCCAAATCAATATCCTAGCGTATCGAGTCATTTTAAAGACTTAAAACTCTTGGTCCAGAAATTTGGTTCACACCAAACATAGTTTTTTCCATATCACCCTCTTTTGTGCATTCTGACCAGGTTCTCCGGTGAATCACCTATGATATTTATTATACTTATGTTCAAGTATTACATTGTTATGTTTTTCTGAATCATGTGGTAAAACCTTGTTTCAGGAGTTCTAAATCTCAAAGAAAAGACTTTGGAGACAATATTATGGCACCATTCCAAACCAGTGTCAATATCAACCCGGAAATGGGTCGAGACGGCCAGGAGGTCATCGAGGTCCAGATCCTTCCTCAGGATGAGAACTGGGGAGAGAACACTACCGCTGTGACTGGAAACACATCTGAAGGTTCACAATCAATGGAGGATGTCAGCAACTGGCCTGTGGAGTCAGATAGTGGAATTGGTTTTGTCTGCTCCAGATATTTTGGAACTACTGTAGCTCTCGGACTGTCATTTGTTTCTTTTGTGAGCCCATTGGCAATGGTGGTGTTGCCAAAGATAGGGTTTTTTCCTGGATTGACAGACAACATAGGCATTCAGCCTAGTCAAAGAATACAACTGTTAGCATGTGCAGCTGAATGTAAAGGCATCATGTTATCTTTAGCATTTAAATTAGTATTACTTGCCATTGGAGTTTGGGCTGTTTTCTTGAGGCCACGCAATGCAATATTACCAAGGATTTTTGTATTCCGAGCCATGACTTTAGTCATTCTCGCTGTATGTACTTTCTCCTATTGGCTATTTTATATTATACAAATAACAGAGACTACGAAAGCTTTAGCTGTAGGGGAAGAGGCAGTAGATTATAGCACTCTAGTGTCATATGTATCAAGTTTTGCGGATACATTGCTTTTTATACACTATATAGCAGTAATATTGATGGAAATACGTCATTTGGAACCTGTATATTATATAAAGATAGTAAGAAGTCCAGATGGGGAGAGCCGATCCTACTGCATCGGTCAGCTGAGTATCCAGAGAGCAGCTGTATGGGTTCTGCAAAAGTACTACACAGAGTTCCCAATATACAACCCATACCTGGAGAAGGTACCAATATCTAAGTCCCAAAGGAAGGGACAGTCGAGTATTAAGTTTTATGAAGTGGATTCAAACGCCCCGTCGCAAACAAGGTTTGTATGAGTTTGTATGAGCAGAATATCTCTACATACCTGTCGCATGCTTGCCACAGGTATGTAGAGATGCTCACTTGTGACAATATTGCTGTGTCTATGTTGCTTACCCAATCAGCATTAGTCTGAACTAAAAAGAGACCAAATCCTTAACTAGAATTTTCTCCTGTATTTAATTTAGATTAGGATAGGATAATTCACAATAATAACTTTTAGATCGGTACCAACTTGTATAAAGTTGTCTGTGCCTATTAACCCACGACCTCTGACGATCGAGGCAAATGACCAAGCAGTTAGTGCGCGATTAGGGGTTAGAATATTAAGGAGCAAGTATTAATTTTGTTCATAGTGATAGGTCATTTTCAAATGTCTGCACCTGACATTCGGTACAAATACTAATTTTATTTCAATTGTTAAATACAAGCAGAGCCTGTTGTGAACGCGGTAGGAAATGTAGAGCACGACATAAATCATCAAGGCCTCTAATTAAATTAAATGAAGATTAATAGTGTTGCGACTTCAGAAACCTATTACCCACTTCAGATAGCTAAAACTAGGACCTCACTTCTCAAGTAACACGAATTCTAGTAATCAATACAAATTTGGCAAAGGGTTTAGCATTTGAGTCAGTAGAGGCCGTCATACGAGTGTTTTGTACACAGATCGACAACGGGCTCGTGCACTGGCAGCGCGGGCGGCGGGGCGGGGCGTCGCCGCGACTCTGGGTCGGCGCACAACGAGCGCTACTACGAGCAGGCGGAGCGCGAGCGGCGCGTGCGCAAGCGGCGCGCGCGCCTGCTCACCGCCGCGGAGGACGCCTTCGCGCACGTGCGCCGCGTGCGCGTCTCCAGCGCCAACGGTCAGGAGTGCCCTTTCTCGTATACATTTTCTCAGTGATCTCTGTTAAGCATTCGACTGCCTGGATCACGCATTGAAATCAACTGCTTAAATATATCCATGTCTATATCTAGCATGCATGTTTTTGTTAGGTGTTTCTTTGCAGAAAACCGTGCACAAACATTCCCTCTTCTATCTTTGTGAAGCGTTTGACTGTGTTTACTATGCAATTTCTGCATAATTACACTATTATTATTGTTGTTAAATGCAGTCAGACTATTTTATATCCAATTTTCACATACTTTGTCTAGCGTGTTTTAAAATTAGTTTAGTTACTTAGAAAGACTGGCGCTCCGCAAGGTTGGCTCATTGGCCTATTTCTCTATTGTTGTTACTTTTTTTTTCAATTGTTTTGATATTGCTTTCAGGTGGAGCGCTAGGCCCGCGCGAGGCTGCGCAGGCCGTGTTCCCATCCCTAGCTCGCGCTCTGCAAAAGTACTTGCGCGCCACGAGACAACAGCCCAGACATTCAGCTGATTCTGTAAGTGCACATTATTAAAATAAATGAAGTAAATGATATAAATTTCACGACAGTAATACCTTTTGATAAAAATGACTGCGAAACTTTTTATATCTCCGAAAATAAAATAAACTTTCAAGTCAAAGTCACTTTCAGTCAAAAAAAAACAATACTTCGTTGACTTTTAGAAATTAGTTTTTATCATTTTCTGCCAATATAAACAAAAAAGTTCAATTTATTAGTGTGACCACGCGTACTAAGTTGCAGGCACTACATACCATGAAGGAAAATAATTTTTCGTAGCTCATAGTTTCACCTCATAGTGTTTTCTTCATCATCATCAGGTTATTTTTGTCTCCACTGCAGGAACACAACCCTCTCTCATCTGCCGGAGACAGACGGAGGATTTGGCCTACACTCCCCGCGCTGGCCAGACGGGTTGGGGAGGCCTGATTGATGTTTTATAATGTATTCCCTTAGTCGCCTTGTACGACATCCACGGGAAGAGTTGGAGTGGTCCTATTATACTCTACCGGAAACAACACGGCACACGGTTTTCCTTCATGATTGACACTAATTGGTTATTAAATTAGATAACAGATGCACAAAGTTAAAATCATCTGTTATCTAATTTAATAACCAATTGGAGTCAATCTTGAAGGAAAACACTTTGAGGTGAAACTATGAGCTACGAAAAATTATTTTGCTTCATGGTATGAGGTATAACTAGTTATTAATGTACATACGATGTTGTTTCAGGTGTTAGCGCACCTCGGACGGTGCCTGTCGCAGGACGCGTCGCCGCGCGCATTCCTCGAGCCGTTCCTAGTTGAGGGGCCAGTGCTGGCAGCTGAACAGGAGACGCGGCCAGTCCAGCGCTGGTCTCTAATCTCCGACGAGCTACTGGCGCGTCCGCTCGCCGACAACGTGGAGTTCCAGCTCCGGCAGGGAGACATATCCCTCATTTGCACTATCAAACAGCTGCCAAAGTTCAGTCTGACAGAAGAGGTGGTCGATCCTAAGAGCAACAGGTTCGTTCTCCGACTCAACTCAGAGACGTCCGTCTGACAAGAAGAGTACTTGACTAAAGAAGGTCATAGGTTGGTATGACATTTGGATTTTGTTTAGGTTTTAGCTGCTTTAAAGGTGGATCCTGACTCCTGACCGAAAGCATTCACAATTTCTAATGCGAGCTTTGCATTTTCAGCCGAAATCTAACCGAAATGTTGCTCTACACGCAACACTGATACATTCACTAAATAAGGGCCATTGCTAGCTCTGACTACATCAGAATCATTCATGGGACTCTCCCTGAGTTCCATTAAAATTACATTACATTTAAAAGCACACCGAGAAACACCATCTAGCTTGAAACACATTAAAGAGTTTATTGGCAGCAAGACTGTTCTAACAATATCCTAAAACAAAGTAAGAGAATCTTCTGTCTTATCTTAGGAGCATTTACCGGCCACTTTGATGGTAAGACTACCAGAGACCATCAGTTGTAGAGCTTGTGAATAGGACTACGAGACAATGAGGCACTTGCTGTTCGAATGCAATCGACTAGCTGCAAGGCGAATGAGAGTCCTGGGTAAAGCTTACCCTAAACTCGATGACTACCAGCCCCTTAGCTGTATAATAGCTTTTATTTTATTACTATATTTGTTGATATGTCCTGTAGGGCTGAGGTGTCACCGGGTACGCCTGGCCCTAAAATAAGATACATTAAGTTCGAATGCTCTCCGTCAGGAAGGACGCATCTTAAAAGTTACTCAGTAATTAGGACAGCTTTTACAAAAGCTATGTATACAAATGTACAGCTTGTGCCAGTTTTTTTAAGTTATTCGTTTTTAAAGAATCTCGTAGTGCAATGTTTTTTTTTACTTGAATTTCAAAGAAATTAGCTGTAAGTAAACGGTATTTGGCAGCCATTTTATTAAGAAGCAAGACTAAAAGTGCATTTAGTTTACTTACTAGAAATAAGGTTAGGTAATTACTTATCATTATGAAGTTAATGTTTGCAATAACCATTGATTAAAATAATGGTATGCGGCTCGAAGGATCAAGACTTCAGCCCATTTTTAAAAGATATATATTTCTGTAACCCTACAAATAGACTGTCTGGCACTTGAACGTGATTTTGGTGTGCAATCACTGTATTTGATATAAATTTAGTATTTATTTGATATTTCCATATTAATAAGCTGCACTGGCCTGGGAATTTATATCTGTATATAACTTGGGCACTTTAACATTGTGCCTGATCGACTTAATATAAATTTTTAATCAAATTCTGAAGTCATAATTCTCGGACATTAGCTTCCGAGCATGAAGGAGATAGCACCACTGTTATTCTTTTTATCACCATGCACTACTCTCATTGGTCAATTGCTGTTAGGGCGTAAGTATCGTCGACGGAAATTTAAATTGGCGCAAGGGGCAAAATGACAAAATCATTTTCTAGCTTTCCAACTCTGTTTTCAATTCTCTATCAAATGGTACCTATATTAAAAAAAAAATACATTGAAATTCAATTACTCTGTCCTTTGACATGATTAATATTGGTGCATAAACAAAATCGTTACAGTCTTAAAAACAAAAAACAAGGTTTTTGCGGCTCCTGAAAAGTAGTGGTTTGTCCCTTACGCCAACTTAAATTTCCGTCGACGGTTTAAATTTTTTGGATAATAATACTTTTTTCAATGGTTACAATATTTTGTAAAAGTAACCAGTGTGAACAACATTTCGTCCCTCGCATGACTGACGACTGTCGTAACTGTATTTTTTTGACTGAATGAGTTACAAACACGGACCTCAGTGATTGAGAAGTGTGGTTTAAAAGATGTAGTAACGAAGGTAGAGAAGGGTATGTTGCGCTGGTTTGGACGTTTAGAGCGTATGAGTGAGAGAAGAGTGACAAAAGTAATATACAGTGAGAATGTGGAAGGAACTACAACTAGAGATCGTCCCACCAAGACATTAAAGGATCAAATTAGTAACGTCCTCAAAAAGGCTGGGGTCCGCAGTGAGAAGAATAAAAGGAGGTGCATGAAAAGGTTGATGAATGTGAGTGAGGCTAGTGAGGTGTGTCAGGATCGCGCAAAGTGGCGATCCATCGTCTCTGCCTACCCCTCTGGGAGCATTATGTATTACACGGACCTATTTAAATTTTTATTGTGATCAAACTCCGCTAACCGTCTTATCCATATCAGTTGCTGTAATGGCTTTCTTGACAATGAACAAGTATCGTATCTTCCAAGACAATAGAATGTGAAGTGTAACCGATAATGCCTTGCCCTGCAACACTTGCTTAAAACTACTTGCGACGCTTAGTCATGCGAGGGACGATTTATGATTCCAGTAGTACATGGTAAAAAGTAAATTTTAAGCGTGTGACTTTATATAATTTAATTATATAGATAACGAATGATTAGAGGTTATAACGATAAGACTTTGCACAAAAACTACTGTAGTTAGTACTTAAAAATATTTTATTTCATAGAAATTCCATTTGGAATGCGCGAAATTAAGTAAGTTAATAAAATTGGAACAATTTTATTCCAGTGTGTGAACTGCTAGTATTTGTATAGGCAACTTTTATAGGTCAATATATCATATCATAGAGTAGGTTAGTATTTATTGAGGTGGTGTATATTATACATATTGGGCGTTGTCTCATAAAGTAATCACTAATACTATAATTGCGAAATTGTGGATATTTATTTGCTTGGATGTTTCCTGCTCACTCTATAACGGCTGAACCGTTTTTGATCAAACTTTTCCCAACCAATAGTCATACGAAAACCAACGCTATTTGCGTCTCGGTAACATGTACATGGGAGGGTCATCAGCAGCAAAAACAGGTTTGAATTTCATATTTTTTTTTAGGGTTACGGTAATGATGACGTCATTTGAATATTCACCCAAATTATCTTATTTTGTTAAGAGCAGAACAATTTTATTGCCTTTGATAATTGCCCAAAGACTTCGCACTAATATAAATGCGAAAGTGTGGATATTTGTGGCTCAGTTGCGCCGTAACGGCTGAACGAATTTTGATGAAACTTTGTAGAGCAACAGCTTATATCATGGAATAATATATAAGTTTCCGTTTATTACGGAAACCTGACTGGTATTTTTCCACGCAGACAAAGATGCGGTATTAGCTAGTGTATAATATTATTGGAAATTGACTTAATTGCATTGCACTGATTTTGCACTTCGTATAATAAAATTAAGTGTGTTTACTGTTAAAAAAATATGTATTTAGAAACGGGGGTCGGAATTAGATAATCGTAATTATACTTATATGCATTTCAGGAATGAAAAAAAGGACCCTATGCCTTAATTAATTACAGCATAGTATTTTGCATATATTTCTTTAATATCAAACCCCAGAATCAAAGATATTAGGCCTGATTCTGAATCACACATATAAATGTCAAAAAATATGTATCGCGGTTCTGCGGCAAGTAGCACAGTAGCCCGTCGTAGACATTAAAATTACGCATTTTGCGAAATCTCACGTTAAGTTGGGAGGGGGACGAGCCAAATCCCATGACATCTCACCAAGCGCGGAGAGGGGGGCGAAAAATCGCCAAAATCAACTCGTGTAATTAATGGACGCCCCCTTATCAACGTTATGCTAACATTGACATTTGCACAACATTGATCTTAGTCCTATCTATTCCGACCCCAGTTTAAGTGCCCATAACGCGCATATCCGATTGAATAATGACGTAATTGTAAATTTTATGCTTTATTGTTATTTATTACAATGAGCGATTTTTAAGTAGCGCTTTAAAATTCTAAATACCTCGGTAAAGATCGTTCAGTTCACGACGGCACGCTCCACTCTAAATATCTTACATTGCGTTGTATGCGTTATATCGTTACGCATCAATGTGTGCATACGAACACTTAATATACTGCTTAACTCCCGGTGTCCCCCGCTCAGCGGAAACCCCAAAAAGTCGCGGGGCGTGTCATCGTCAATTATCCAATCTATAGATGACACTGTTTGCAAAAGTTGGGGAGTCAAAGCCATAAAATTTTAAAAAAATATTGACAGAATTTGATGTTGTCCTTGGAGTTTTCTAGACAGTGTCACTTGAGATGTAACACCATGTGCCAATTTTAAGGACAAAAATTTTGTATCTACTGGAAAATCCTTTATGGCGTCATTATTCTACTGGAGGTGTGGCAATATAAAATGCTCAAAAATTTACAGCCTTTTAGTAAAATGCTTGTGCCTGTCTAGTGGTAAGCGTTTAAAGTGGGCCTCACGGGTTGAGTAACAGTAGATAACGTTTCATTTCATAATCAGCCTAAATAGACGTCCACTTCTGAACTTAAAAGCCCCAATAGAATGCCATCTGGTGGGCTGTCCGATTGTGGGATTTGCCATAATCACCACGCTTAGCAGGCGGATTGGTGAACGCAATAATCAAATCAAATATTTTTCGTTCACAATTTATCCTTAAGCTATGATACAGAGGTTGGAGGCCACCTATTGAGTATTTTGCAAATTACTTGTGCCAGGTGGCCCCGCTATTCCATTGCAGTAACATCTTTATAGATACGGGAGAACCTTCTCTGGCATATCCCTTAGTCACCTTGACGACACCCACGGGAAGGTCCCTACTCCAAGCCGGAAACCACTCGGCTATTTGGCCACAATTTGCTATAAAAATCAATTTCGTCCACCTTCTAGATCATATAAAAGCTTTCACTTTTCTATGTTCTAGCGAGACTATCACTCGAAAGTATCCGTATACTATCAATAAAATCTTGATTTCGTAAAATATCATTATAATCTTGATATCGTTAAGTATCAAGATTTAACGTTCAGTTTATGTATTTATGTGCTTCAACTTTCAGAGCGAATTTTTTTAACTATTCAGTTTTTTTTATTGAAAATTGGGGTAGATTTGAAAAGATTTTAAGAAAAATTTAAATTTTATTTGCGCCTACTGGCGCCATCTAGTGTTACTAAACCAGTGACCACATTAAGTAAATATAACTTTTTCGATGGAATATTTAGGATAATAGTAATTAATTAATGTCCGTTTTTAAAAGTTTACACCGAAAATAAGTCTATGTGTCACTTAAAGAGTTTCTCCTCTGTCTCTAATTTTAAGAAGAATAGATTTTTTTTAATTTAAAATTAATGTTTGTATCATGCAATGTAATATGGTTATCTAAGTGACAGCAATAACGCTTGTTTTTTCTGAAACAAAATAAAATAAAATACTAAATGAACATTTGTATAATAAAATCTGATTAGATTAGATTTATTTATTTCACTTTTACATCTTAAAAAAAATCAATTTTACATGTCATTCTAATACGGTAAAAGGGATCGTCATAAAATAAAATAATGTATAAATTTACAGACAAATTGTTAAAATAATATAATCATTTAACAAGACAGTGATTATGAAGACAGGCTTACATCCCCACCCTCTTTTTAAGATAACACTGGAAGAAAAAGTGGGGGATCACGACTTAAACTGTAAAATTTTAAATCATATAAGCTGTTATATTTAAGAGAAACTGTAGAATGTTAACGACGAGCTTTCAGTGTTTTTTTTTGTATATTTTCTCTAGTTTTAGTCAAAGGAACACGAACCACTAGTTAGGACAATGTAGTTTTTGAATTTGATGAAATTTCAACATTCGGTCTACTTTCCCCATGGGTTTACTTTCCCCATCGGTCTAATTTCCCCATCGGTTTACTTTCCCCATCGGTCTACTTTCCCCATCGGTCTGCTTTCCCCATCGGTCCACATTTTCCATCGGTCTATTTGTCCAAGCAGTCCAATATAAGCTAAATTGGCAGTCCCTAATTGTAAATTTCGGTCTCTTGATTAAATCTCTGTGGGTACAACCAAAGAAATCGCTTTTAGCGATAAGACCGCCTAGATGTACATGTGTAAGCTAATTTATTATTGTATCTGTGTATTTTTATCGTGCAATAAATAGTAATTGATTTGAATTAAAACTGTACAACAGAGTTTCCATCGATTTTGTATAAGAAAGTTGTAGTCCAATGTATTTCACAGTTTCGATGGTTATACCCACAGCACAGAATAAGTATTAGTACAGAAGGCTCACTCCCTAAGAAAGCATTTTAATTTTCTCATAAACGTAACGTACCTATAAAATTCAATACAAGCCAAATTGATTCCTACGCGCATTGAAGAAAGAAGAGATTTGATCAGTAGACAGAAATTTCCTAGGTAGTGGTTCGCAGTCTTTTGTAATGCTGGAACTGATAATTGTTTGCATTTAATTAGTGGCCAGCCTGTGGCACGTTGAACGAGACTGGTTATTTATTCCGCTTCGAATAATACTCAAATATAATCTCAAAGCACAAAATATACGCCAGCACAGTCTGTGTTGCTGGTCTATTGTCAAACAATTTGTACAATTTTGTATTTTTTATTGAATATACAGTGAGTTTTAAACCACAGTCTTTTTCTAAAACGTCTATGCAGAAGCCATAGCGACTCATGACCCTTACCATAACGTTAGACGTTCATCGAATTGTCAAAAGTTATTTATTAATACAAAAACTTTAACATTCAGTCGGCAGATGTCAATCAGTGTCGCATTCATTACAAAGGCAATCCGTCTTGACACAACAAGTAGGTGTGTATCATCAACATCTACCCAAAGCTGTTTATCTTGGGACATCGTAGGAAACAAATTAAACGCTTTAATACATGAGGCGTGACTAAAAAGGAACAGGGGGATACAAAGAAGGGCTGTATAGTACGGTGAGGGTGTGGCATTTAATTGTCTATACTAGATGTGGCTTCTGTACACTTTTAAATATTATATGCTGTATAGAAAGTTTTTTTCTGTGGACAACTGCTTGAGAGGAGGGGTGAAGAGAATTTGTGCCATATCTGCGCATGCGTAAGAATTCTTGCATTATTATGTTAATGAAATGACCGATGTACATAATTAGTACGTAAGTACGTAGTTCCCATACAAGACCAAACCTTATATATGACAAAATGAGGTTTAATTTTGTATGGGCCACGTAACTCCACCAGAGAACCACAGTACATAGCGAGATACCGATTTAGTCGATTGGTCAGGTGAATTAGTCGAACCTAATCGCAAAAATCAGATTTGATCGGCCCTCCGTTTAAAAGTTATAGGGGATTCTGGCATGCAGAATAAGCCCTATAAAAAAGCAACCTTAATCCGTTGGTATTTGTAGACCTAGTGGGGGCCAACATGGTAAGCATTTCGGCTAATATCCGTCAAAATAAACAGTGATTTTGTAGTATCTAACGGGTCACGTGACATATCTGATAAGTCTAATTATCGTAGTTTGAATATGGCACAAGATCCGTTAGAGACTACAAAATGGGTATGTAGTTTGACGGACATTTTCCGAAATGCTTACTTAGGCCCCTGGTTGATGCAACCTCTATTACCGTCCATCATGACCACAGTCAAAGATAATATATACTAGAGTTAGATAAGTTACCTGTAGCGCAATCTAGTGGACCGTTGAGTACTACAGCTTGATTGACGCAACCAATAATGACATTTGCGGCCCACGCCACAGTCAAGCAATAGGTGCGTCCTTCTTGTACAAGACACTTCTAGATTTACACATGTTTCTTTGTGGCGTGGTTTCTGGTTGGTTTTTCGTGACATTTAAAAACCCAAGTCCCCTCCGATGTCCGGATCTAAATACGTAGCAGCTCTTCCGCACTTCGACATGTCGAGTGCGTTCCTATCAGCTATTTTAACGCCGGCCCGTTACTGAAAGTAGATGAGTGTGCATGGCATGCTCTCGAATGTTTTTTTAAGACCACATTGTTTTCTTTGCAACTTGCATTACTTATTATAAGAACTAATATCTCGCTAGGTGGGGGTAGGTGGACCTGTAACGGGCACCTGATACACAAATTTTCAATACCTCCAAGGTACAATACGTCAATTTTTTTTGTAACTTTGGTTTTAAATGCATGCTTTACTGCGACCCAATGTTGTATGCTCACGTGGCGGGACATAGCTGAGCTCTAACTATGACATGTAATCCTTTCTATACCTATGATCCACAATAAAGATATTTCATTTCATTAAAATTTTGTTCAATTTCTGTTTTTATCAAAATCGAGCCATCAAATCGCAAAACTAAAAAAAAAAACATTTTTTTTTTCATAAAATTCAGGGAGCATAACAATTAGTATATATTCCTTCAAAACTATATTATGCAATTGTGAAAATTATCCCTTAGTCTGTCACTGCCTTACATGATGGATGATATATATGTTTAATTTAGGTAAAAACCATAACATTATCAGGTATTGTAGAACATCCTTCTAGCGGAAAACCACGGCTGTCCAATTCAATAATTTAGTAGGTATCTGACAAATGTAAAAAATTTGGTTGTTTTGCTTTATGCTTGTAATTTCGTGTGTATAGTCCGGGGTATCAAAACAGATAAAATGGCTACTAATAATTTACGACCCTAGCAACTGCATATTGTTTTAGGGTATTCATTTTAAGGAGTTTAAATGGAAAGCCGCACCAAGGGGTTCAAAGACAAGAGACTTGGATTTTTCTTCGTACAGTGTTTGTTATGTTTTCGAATCAAGTTTCAGCCTCTTTTAATTGACAGAGGAGCCTCACTCCTCTACGATTAGCCGCATTACGATCGGCCGACCGGAGCCGCAGGGCGGAGCGCCCGCCGCGCCGTAGCCCGCCGTAACGAGGCCGGAACCATCACTCAGCCCCGGCCGGAATCGGAACCCGCCTTATTAGACACGGCCGGACGTCTATATTTAACTTATTATCTTAACTAGGAAATCAATAAATGACATTTCTTCCCTCGCCCGTGCTTTCCTGAGTGAACGAACTCTGGGAGACATGTCGCGGCTCGCGCCGTTCTATATTTATGCTGAAACGCCGACTGAGGGCGCTCGCCTCCCCTCTTCTTTTGTTCCTATTTGGAATGTCGAAAAATAGAACTGAAGGGTGTTTCGGATGCGCGTGAGTCAGTGTCGGGCGGCGCGCCGGCGCGAGCGCAGCTTCTGATGCGGCGCCGGAAGTCATATACGGTTTAAATACCCAATTCCGTTCGCTGATGACGTGGTGTTGAGTGGTCGGTTCTATTTCATCCCTTTCGCCCGAAATTCAAAGCGGATGCGTGGGAGTGATTTTTGTTTTCCTTCTGTTTCGGTTTGAAAAACCGTTTTCGGTAAGTTTTTTAATCATATGTTCTAGTGCTAAGTAGGCACCTAATTTTATGTTACTGTGAGATTAACTGAAAAATGTTATGAGTCACTCAAACCAACAATGCAATAGGAATTCTCTGGTATTTCAGTGTATCTTTGGACGGAATTATATGCCACGTGATGACCACTTATTCTACCTTCTACCGCTTTAGTTCAAAAGACTGGTGAAGGGATGATATCTTGAGCATGTCTAGTATTTCATCAAGTCATCAACAAACGTCTTCATTTATCATTATGCAATTCATTTCAATTTACCGTAAAAATGGCTATATTACCGAACGGATTATTATTATGACAATTGCCTTTGTTAGGTAATTTTAAAAAGTCTATACCCATCACGCAAATTTTCCCTATATATCCTGTAGGTATTAGGTACTTTACCTTCCTTGTAATTCTGTACATTAACACAAAAGATAGCCTAAAACCTTGCCGAAGAACCAAACTATTCAATATAGGCACCTTGTTCGAATTCATTCAGTGTTTTTGGCAAAGTGTAACAACGCGAAAAGCAACCTTATTTATAAGTAGTCGTGATTACTAAATACTTAAGTAGGTAAAATCCAGAGGACTATAAACAACGGTTCTCCCTGGGTTGGTGGAGTTTAGTACACAGACGATGCTGTTGCACATCATCTGTATTTTTTCTCACTACCAGCAGTACGGATCCAGCTACCCCACAGGCTTAAATTTTAGATAGCATGCATAAATTGAGACGGTACCACGTGCAGAAATTTTTTGAGAAAATATTGAATTAAATTGCACAATTGGATTGCGCAATAAAAACACAAATAAAATAATAAAGTAGCCTATATTAGTATCCTTATAGGCGGTCTCATCATCATATCAGCCCTTAGACGTCCACTGTTGGTCATAGGCCTTCCCTAATGAACACTATCACACCCGGCCGTCCTCCCTCCGCATCCAGCCGCTTACATTCTTCAGGTCGTCGGTCCATCTGGCGGCGGGGCGTCCCACCTTGCGGTTTCTACTCCAGAACTCGTCTGCCCCAACGGCAGCCGGTTCTGTGACAGAGGTGGCCTGCCCACTGCCACTTTAGTTTGCTAATCCTTTCGGCTATGTCGGTGACGTCGGCGGTGTCGGTTTTGTTCTTCGTCGGATCTCCTCATTACGATTCATATCCTTGAAAGAAACCCCGAGCATAGCCCTCTCCATAGCTCGCTGATCGACTTGGAACCTGTAGATCAGGCCCACTGTCAGTGTCCACGTTTCCGCGCCGTAGTTCATGACAGGCAGGACGCACTGATTAAAGACTTTTGTCTTTAAACTTTACGACTTGAAGACTCGACGCGATTTTCCAAATGCTGTCCAGCCCAACTGGACAGGCGGTCTCATCGCTAAAAACGAATTCTTCAAGACAACCTCTGGGAAGAGGATTAGAATGGCAAAGAAAGGTAGGTCGTACAGTTCAATAAAATTAGGAGTGTTTATGATGCATTTTAAAAAACTTACTTACATACTCGTACCTATACTCACATATACAAAGTCCAATAAATTAATCATATACCTATACAAAAGTAAGTAGACTTGTCTAATCCCAAACTATTAAATAAGATTTTCTCCTGTACAATGGGAATGATACAATGATTGTCCAATTGACAAATATAACATCCAAACCGAGACCAGGATGTACAAATTGTACAAAGTTGTCTGTCCCCAGTGGGAATGGACCCCACGACCTCTGGTAATTGAGTCCTATGCCATGAACCTGACGAGGAGGTCCAGTGGGTGACTGAGGGTGCTTTGGAAGGGTAAGTGCAGTTCAATCAAGTTCCAACTAATTATCAGCATACATACATACATAATGCTCACGCCCTGGTCCCAAAGAGGTAGGCAGAGACATCAGCATCCACTACTATAATGGGAAGTTTATGCCGTAATCACACAAACATGTCCCTATTATTCACATATACGTTTATTTAATAGAAAAAGAGTAAAGTAAGGTGAAACGCACACTCTGATAATTTCTGACTCGTAACATGTTATTTAAGACTCTAAGCTTCTTCGGTAACATTGTGCGGTCTCCCAAGCACGACCTGGAGGAGCTCATCATCCTGGGACAAGTGGAGGGCAGGACGAGCTCCGACGAGGTGGTCGGACTCGGTGAGGAGGGTGGCTGGTGGCAGTGCCGGTTTTAGCACTACCAGCGCCCTGGGCGAGATTACTACGGCGCCCATCGAAACGAAAGAAGAAAAAGGCTAAAAGGCGCCCCTGCATATCTGGCGCCCTGGGCGGTCGCCCAAACGCGCCCCCCCCCCCCTATATGAATTTTCACCTATTAAGGTTCTGGAAAATTTACATACACAATTTGTGACATTGACAATTTTCAGAAGAAAAAATAAACACAAAATACACGCTTGTACAAGTCTTGTTCAAATGTATCGAGTCATTTTAGGCAGTAGGACCACAAGAAAAAAAACTGGAAAGAGCTGTGCTCGGAGTTTCTCTGATATAAAAGAATCGAAAAGTTTGTATACATTTAAAAAAGTACTAAAATTTTACATCATAAATACATTTAATTAAACATGAATGCCTATGCCGTCAATGTCACATCTAGTTACGATCGTTTCTTGGTACTCTAATACCTAATACTGGTTGGTGCAACAATGTACCAATAATTGTTAAGTATTGTATGACTGTAATGTTCCACACTTTTATTTATATACCCGCGTAGTTTTTAATATTGAAATGCTATATCTGCACGCTTACTTTACATACATAACCTTCTTGGTTATAACAGCATTTTTCATGTAAGAGAATTATTTTAATTCTTAATGAAAAATAAAAATCTTAAACTCAAATGTATTTATTTGCAAGAATAGGTTACTTACATGTTAGACCGGTGGTCGTGAAATTAGGAGTAGGGACAGGATCCAAAATAAGTTGGTCTGCCAGAGTTCTAAAGTTTTCAGTAGAACTCAAAAAGTTAGTACGTTGAAGTGGTGAGCTGGTCACATCAGTCGGATAACCGATTACCGATGGGTTAGTCCAACCAGTCCTACTATCAGTTCTACTCAAAGAACTGGTTGGAAAAAAGTCCAACTAGTCCTACTGCTCAGTATGACATATTGGAAATGAATAAATATAATAAAAGCAGTTCAACTAGTTCTACTGCTCAGTATGACAAATTGGAATCAAGTAAATTTAATAAATGGAGTCCAAGTAGTTATACCATTGGTGTAAAGACGATCGGTGTACAGTCGAGAGCAAATATAAGGTATAAAATATATACATATCTCAACGTTACCATTTCTATGGAAAACTAGACCAGTAGAGTAAATGAGTTATGGACAGGCATAGTGTGGGACGCCTCCTGGCTAGATGGAGTGACGATCTGCGTATGGGTGACTGTATGAGAAGAGCCGAGGATCGAGTTCAGTGGTGCTGGGAAATGCCTATGTCCAGCAGTGGACTCTTGGAGGCTGATTGAGACTCATAAGAACTATATAGCAGGACCAAACTAGAAAATACGCGCATTGCAGGTGTCTGCAGGATTCAAACGCGCGGTAAACTCTCCCTTTTTCTGTGTTGTAATTTTCCATTTTTATATTGGCATAGTGCGAAATGAATATAGGTCTGTATGTATGTATGTATGTATGGAGCGTGGATGAGGCCTGTATGTGTGTATGAAGTGGACGGAGTCGACCCCATTCGGCCGGCCGTGCGTATTTTCGTTAATTCGAGGGCACCGGAACAAACGCAGCTCTTCAATTTGCGAAGCGATGATAGAGTTTAATAAACGCACCAGCTCCCATGTACGATCGACCACAGCTTACTGCCACCGTCCATTTGTTCACTGCTGGACCAGGCGTAAGCATTTCTAATAAACTACAATAATACCTGGTTCTGTGAAATATTCTGATAATAGTTTGGCATCTAACTACGATAATTCCCCCTCCCCGGCCCCTCCATCACTTCTCCATCCCCACCGTCCACCGATATACATACACATTACATACATACTAACATCTCACATATCTTGACACGCTCACACATGCCCACCAAATCTCTCCCCCATACTCTAGCGGACACTCACACACCAACACATACACACACTCACGCTCAGATACATACGTTTCCTTTTTTCACTGTGTACTATTTCTGTCTATATTATATAATTAATTGTTAAAATTGCCGTGTGGTTTCCGGTAGAGTAAAATAGGACCACTCCAATTCTTCCCGTGGATGTCGTACAAGGCGACTAAGGGAATACATTATAAAACATCAATCAGGCCTCCCCAACCCGTCTGGCCAGCGCGGGGGGTGTAGGCCAAATCCTCCGTCTGTCTCCGGCAGATGAGAGAGGGTTGTGCTCCTGCAGTGGAGACATTGTTACACTAAATAGTTCTTAAATGTACCACCTCACGGCCTATTTTACCAGTTTCACGCAATCTCTGTTATTTATTGAATACATATTAGGCCCGATTCTGAAGGCACAACGATGAAATTTGACAGCTCTAAAAATTATGCTATCCCTATCACACAGCATTATAAAGATAAAGACGAAACTAATTTTAGTGCTGTCAAATTTTAAATCGGTTAAATGTGTTCATTCAGAATCGGGCCCTTTGTAACAAACAGTGGCAAGTGGGCCCGTCTACAAACACTTTGTAACGAATTATAAGATTGTGATGAGACAAATAAACAATTAATAACGCCTAAAGCTTATCCGTATATGACACATGACTTGTTAGAGGGTACAAACTGACTTTGTAGTACAACGGATATTATCCGAACTTACGGAGTCCTTTATCAAAGTAATGAAGGTATGCTGTATGTTATTTATAATCAACTCGCAGGTTAGGGGATTAACCATATCAACAGACTATGTCTCCATTGAGTGCGTGGAGGGCCGTAGTCCATTGCGATGGTCCAGTACGTGTTTGTGGATAGTTATCTTGGGGGATACATTCTCACTTATCTATAAAAGACCTAGGGGTGCGCAGGATAGCTTGCCGCCTCAGAAGATCAGCGGGTTGGAACCGTGCGTGCGCTGTGCGTGCGCACACACTGAAACTCTTCGCTATCTCAATGCAGTCCACTTTCTTATCAAACCCCATCTTCATAGCCCATCACATTATCCCACTGCTGGACTTAGGCCACAGAACTCGATTTCAGCATCTGTCAGTTTCTTATAGAAGAGATGCAAATCTGCAGCTTCATTTATAACCTAACGTGTATATTTACAATGAAAAACGTGACATTTGGCAACCATACTTGCTGTTTACGCCGCTGTTGATAATATTCGGCAAAGTATGCGGCCAGCGACTATGTGGGTGTAGTACCACAACAAACAGTATTGGTATTTTTATCAGCAAACTAGAATCTAAACAGAATGAACTGACATACTAAAACAAACGCAATTTGCGTCTCGGAAACAAAAACACCCTGGCTTAGAACAGGGCCACCCCCAACGATCTCTATGTACGACTAGATGGAGCGTTCCAAACAATCGCTCTGTTCCACGCAAGTAGCCACAACGTTTTCACATTCACTTTGAAACTTGTGCAGTTAGTACTCAGAACATTTAATTATTTATTATTTACTAAATATTGACATTATTTAACCGCAGCGTCAATATTTAGTAATAATTAAATGTTCTGCGTAGTAACTGCACAAGTTTCAAAGTGAATGTGAAAACGTTGTGGCTACTTGCGTGGAACAGAGCGATTGTTTGGAACGCTCCATCTAGTAGTACATAGAGATTGTTGGCCACCCCCGATATTTCCGTGGGTGTCGTCAAGGCGGCTAAGGGATTGCACCAGGGGATGGCAGCAGCGTTCTCCTGATCACTACTGCTATCTGCAATCCGTCTGCCAAGCGTGGTGGTTATGGCAAATCCTCCAAATACAGAGAAGTGCCATTCTACCGGGGAGGGTTATGTTCAGCAGTGGACGTATTTCGGCTGATGATGACACAAAATATAAATATGTAAAATATAAGTTATATTTTGCCGTGTGGTTTCCGGTAGAGTAGAATAGGACCACTCTAATTCTTCCCGTGGATGTCGTACAAGGCGACTAAGGGAATACATTATAAAACATCAATCAGGCCTCCCCATCCCGTCTGGCCAGCGCGGGGAGTGTAGGCCAAATCCTCCGTCTGTCTCCGGCAGATGAGAGAGGGTTGTGCTCCTGCAGTGGAGACAAAAATAACCTGATGATGATGATGAAGTTATAGCCGACCACGCTTGTGTACCACACACAAGCAATTACCACAGGAGAACCAGCCCATCCGTACACGTTTGTGTGTCCGGAAATTATTGTAGGGCTGCTATACCCAGCGCGCGAGCATAGTCCAAGGACCACGTTATACGTCACCAACATAATAACTTTCTAACATATAGCGTTGATCACTCGGCGCCGGTAAGTAGCACGCTGGCGTAGTAACTTTGTTCTGGCGGGGCGGTGCGAGTCAAACAGCGGCAACCCAGCAGTGCGTTCTGCCAGCCGTGCTCTATTTTGCGGGTTACGGGGAAGATGAGTGTCGCTTCTTTACGTAATGATATGTAGTATCATAACTTGTGAACTGCAGTTATAAATAATAAAATAAATAAAATAAATATGTCAGACATTCACACCAATTATCCAGTCCCAAACTAGGCAGAGCCTGTGGTATGGTTACTAGATAACGGATACACATACTTAAATAAATATATAAACATCCAAGACTTGGGTACAAACATTCATATTCATCATACGAACATTTGCCCCTAGCGGGATTCGAACCCGCAACCTTCGGCGTGGCAGTCCGAGAGTTACCCGTTCCGCCACGGAGGTCGTCTAGGTAGAATAGTGTAATAAATAAGTCGAGTTACACAATGTTCCCCTTCTTTCAGCAAGGGATTACCTTTCCCAACCCTTTGTTTATCTACACTAATGCGTGTGGTTGTCTCTCCGTATGTCGATGTCGCTACCTTTACATAAAAGTTCGTTCACCCTTGCGTATTTTAGATGGGGGATGCGAAGACAAGTGCAATGTACGCTCGAAAAGTATTAGGATGGGTTTATAAATATTTATCGAGTAACTAGCCTCTGACTCACGCTTTCCAGTACTGACCGTTGAAAGTTTAAGATTCACATTAAAAAACAACTTTGTAAGAAAGCCTATCATAAAATAAACGATTAATTGAATGACAAAGATGCCTGGTACTGATGTTAATTCAGCTTCGCAAAATCTTTAGAAATTGTATGCAAACTTGATTTTTTAAAGATGTGTTGCGTGAAGTTTGTTGCGCCGTTTCTTCTTCACAGCGCTAACACCTAGGAAGCGGTAGTCGATAAAAAAATGACGTGTATAAATGTACCAAGTGTACTCATATGCAATAAATGATTTTGACTTTGACCGCTACCAGGGGCTGACTCCGTAAACACTAGGCGTTAGACGTCTAAGACAATTAGACGCCAAAAGTCTATTTGAATATGACACGTGACCCGATAGAAAGTACATATGGCTTAGTAATTCCTGTGGTAATTTGGATATTGCCGACTAATATCCGACTTTACACGGGTCACGTGTAAACTAACATTAAATATTAAACTAATTTTGATATTTGCTTTGATTACGAAATTAATTTTTTGAACTTACGTACGCCGTAGAACTAGAGAACTAGGTTCAATACAGAATGCCCCATGTAACGGGTCACTATGGGTAGTTTGTTACATTCAGACCAATAATACATTACGCGGTTCTACGAAGAGATAACTTCAAAAGCACCCGCTGAGCGGACCCCCCGAGGACGGATATGGGCGGGCGTATCGCTTCCGATCCAGAAATAGCGCCACGCGAATAGCTCGCGCGTGCTCGATGAACTTGCCCCCCCCCCCCCCCCCCCCCCTGGGGGAGGCCCCCGTCATCAATGACCGTCTCGCCTCCCGCCCCAGAGTATGGGTTCCCCACACAGAAGTTCGCCATGACCAAAACAACAACTACAAGAATCTCTAAGAGTCTGGACCAAGGAATCTCCCAAAAAATAGGGTTGTGTCGAGGTTTGTGACAGGGCGTTCGTTATAACAGCATGCATCACACAAAAGCCACTACTGGTGAGAGAATTGACTTCGACTGGATGGTCAGTGTTGAGGAGCTATGGGCTGAAATAATTTGCTGAAAATAGAACCCAGGTGTTGTTTATTAGCTCAAAACAAACTGACGTATAAAAACAAAAGACTTGTATCAAAAAGGAAATATAAATCTGCCAGTACGTAACAGTCAGTCTTCATTATTTCTGCCCCTTTTTTTCTGCCCCTAAAAGGTTTGAAGGGTACGCGAGCTAATTTAATTACAGACATACGAGGAATTCTAACGTAATCCTCAATGACAACGCACTTGTGGTCGGGGACTTTAAACTGTTGCATGCAGAAGCAGTGAAAATGATACTGGTTGATGGACAGTGACCGCTTTCAAGTAGACTCTCTTTGCCACTTCAGATCCAACCGTCACAAAAGCCTCTAATGACGATTAACGTAGTGACAATGCAGGAACACATAATGGATTCAATCTATACTACCTTTTTTTTCTTTTTTTTTTGACGCGGGGAAATGCCACGCACAAACAGTTGCCTCGTGGCGACGGGTGAATTGTGTCGGGCTCTAACCGACTAAAACCCCGCGGTGGCCGTCTCTGGCACAGTTCGAGGGACTCCGAGACCAAAAGGCAAACGCTCCCGGTGCCCCTCTCACCAGCCTCGCCGCACGCTCTCTCGGCGGCCCATCTCGGGGGAGATTAAACTCCCCCTTAACACCCCTAGGTGCATGCAGCAGCAACGAGGCCACCCCCTTGCTTCTGCCCTTCCCGGGGACACATGGAAGAGTGCACAGAGCCCCCGCTCCATGCACTCGCGCCCCCGATGACCCCTCTTAGTCGCCTTTTACGACAGGCAGGGGATACCGTGGCTGCATTCTTCGCCCCAGCACACAGGGCACCAATCTATACTACCTACCTTGACCTATGTTACCTACTTTCTAAGTGGATTATGCCTAGATCGTCCAGTTGGAAAAAATACATGAAATCTACGCACCCTCCCCCGTGTAGTCCAGAGTAGCTCTTTACCGGTCTTTAACAGAAACTAAGAATTTTGAAGGAAGAGAGTTGACCTGACCGCATTAACATAATTTAAAAAGTTTTAAAACACACGCTCATGAAACCAAAAGACTTAATGAACAAGTCAAACGAATCTATATTCCATGGGCTTATAGGCATTGAGGAGTTCCAGTGAAAAACGGCATCAGTTCAAAGGTACCATACTATTATATTGTCACCTGAATTGCATAAATTTGCAAGATTTTCTTACAATGTTAAGAAATCACAGGTCAAACTAATAAAAGCGTGTTAATTTATAAGAATAGAAGTAGGTTTTATAGTAACGAGTAACCACAGTGGATGACTGAGTAAAAAAGAGCTGCGGAGAATCAGGTGGGGTGGGAGGGAAGGTCAAATGTACGTATAGCAGAGCGCTGTCAGATTAACAGGCACATTCCACGACTCTGACGACCGGAAGGCCTTCTGAATCCAGAATCAAGTAGGTATTCCAATTCCTCCTAGGGAGTAATTATCTGTAAGTAATACGAGCTGCTACTCAGTCATCCACTTGTAACATGTGGCTATGTTTTATTTAGAATGCTAGTTTCCTGCAGGCCTTCATCACAGGATTGGCATGCAGTCATTTATGTCCCGACGAGAACGTCATTGCCTATTCGCTCACGGTCTGACTAAAGCTTGTCACGTAAGGTTCGTTGTTGAGGACTCGGGAACCTGAAGTGTGGACCATTTCGTTCGCTTAGAGGCTAGGTTGTTAGACTTGAGCGTAATAGGTCGTGGATTCGATTTCAATTGGGGAAAGAAAACTTTGTACGTTAGTACCGGTCTGGATGTTATATTTGTGAATTGTCCATAGCACAGCAGAAAATTCTGTTTTTGGATTAGACAAGTGTATGTATATGTCATATTTAAAAAATACCTCTACGATCGGAGTTGGACGTTGGGACAAGAAGGGATATAAAGATCACTGTGATGAGATGTACTTTATTCCGCAATATAGATGATTCTTAAGTTCATAACAGAGACAAATATTGTGCTTGAAGAAAATACGCTCAAAATGTACAATTTAAACTACTTACATGATGGGTAATACAAAGTTCAAACTTCCCATAGTAAAATATGAAGAAATAGACGATGGGAAAGACTGACGAAAAGGATTTTAAATACCTATGTCTAGTGCTGCAGGCCAAAATAAGAATGAACATATTTTGAGAACAAAAGAACCTTGTCAGGACCAAATTTAAAACATTTCCTAAATTGATATTGGTACTTTTTCCGTAATAGCAATTGCATTTCTAAATTTATGGCATCTTGCAGTTATGCCAGCGTCAACTTTTTTTTATTGGTACATAAAGCACAGAATAGGAACATGGAAGCAAAAAGATTAAAAAACAGCAATAGAGTCTCGTTACACATTGATGGCGCTAGTAGTCGATAAAATAGTTTTTAATTTTTCCTTCATTTATTTGGTCACAATTTTCGACAAAAATATTTTCGCCGGCCTACTAGCATAGAATACTTAATAATACTACGTATCTTGTCATTTGTGAGAAGATTTAAAGTTGGTTTAGCTGACACCAATATTAGAGCGCTAAGAAATTTCATTCTGAAAATTAGTGGACATAAATTCATTAACTAAAACTCTAATCTTTTAGAATAACATGAAAATAGATTGTTAATGTAGTAGTATATATAGGCTAGTATAAGTATCAGGATGAAATTTCTTGTTCCTATACGTGGTATGCCCCTCAGCTGTGAACAAAGAGTGTTGCCGTGGTTATCTCGACTGAGCAAGATAAACAACTCGTCGCCCCAGTAAAAGCCCGGTTGGGCTTAATTTTAACACCAATCCATTAGTTGTCTTGGAGACAATCGCCGCTCGCGTTACACGTGAGTAATTGCTGATCTAAACAAAGCTTGAATTTAAAAATATTTGGTTGCTGCGGCGCCGTTTATTGGATCTTACGAGTACAGTCTACTCGTAATATAACTAAATTCTAACTTTTTTTTCTTACAAGGGGGCCCTAGGTTATTCATATCATCATAACTTATGATTCATTATAAAATATCTGTCATGGATACCACCAATTAAAATCATTATTCTGTCTGTCGATCCCGGTGGAATCTTACAACTCAAATTTCGAGCACTTCCCGATTAGCTATCTGGCTGAAACTTTCAGGGTAGCTCACAATTCGATGTCAATGCATTCTAAATCCATTTATTAGCATGCAATACCGACCTAACCTAAATTAAAACGAAAAAGAACAAAATAATTAATGTAGATTAAAAAATTAATCTGATATCCACGTTTTTATGCGCCTTTAAAAGAATAAAATAACTATCCGGGGGTCTTGATGACATAATGGGCCCGATTCTAAAGGCACACATTTAAAATTTGACAGTGTTAAAATTGGGTTAGTCTTTATCTTCATAATACTGTGTGACAAGGATAGCAACAGTTTTAGTGCTGTCAAATTTTAACGTTGTGTCTTCAGAATCGAGCACAATATGCACACAAAAAACACACAAACAAACAAACACACACATCGCTCTGTTCCACGCAAGTAGCCACAACTCTTTCACATTCACAATGAGACTTGTGCAGTTACTACGCAGAACATTTAATTATTACTAAATATTGACGCTACGGTTAAATAATGTCAATTGCGTGGAACAGAGCGATTGTTTGGAACGCTCCATCTAGTGGTACATAGAGATCGTTGTTTACAGGTGAACTCGAAAAACGTGGGGCGAAAAATGTGTTAAAAGAATATAAAAATAAGCCTATTCAAATTTACATAATTTTCCCACTATTGCAGGGCAATTTTACATGTACCTATGTATAATATTTCAAATTCCAGCTCAATCAGTCCAGTAGTTTTTGGGATAGCCCGATAGACAGACATACGTAAGAAATATTCACCTAAATAACATAAGCGGATAACAAAAGTACTTACTTCTTTTATTTAATAGATTCAAGAAAGTGTGACGTAACAAATCCAATAAAACGAAAAATAGCTTAATATATTTCACCGCCATCTATTTAGTGCATGCTAAACTTGTAGTTGGTAGGAGAGGGGGAGCTACAGCGACTACTGCCTGTCTTAGTTTGTGGTTTATTTGATAGGTGGCGCGTGCGAGCAAAAGATGAAGTTCCGTGGAATTCCCGTCAAAAGCGAACCTTTTTTCTTTGTGAGTCCGTCTTCCGTATGTTTCAAAGGCTGAAGTACAGTAATTAAATATAAAGTTGCTCATTTATAAATGAGGAATTCCAGGAATAAAAACGAAAAATGTAATTAGGGAAGCCGTATGTTGTCAACGTATTTTGCTATTAAAAAGTTATTATTTTACAAATTACAAGTTTAAACTAGTTTATTGGCTGCAAGAAAACACATATATTAAAGCAGAAACAATCCAAAACCAAAAATCAGGATCATTGAACAGATCATGTCATGCGCCTAGCAGAACGATAATCTGACATTCATTACACTCTCGGAAAAGTCGGGTCTGTCTAGATTTTGGTTTTGCTAGGTCAAAAAGCAAGATAGCTAACTAACAAACCAGCCTGAACGGGATTTCTAAATTGGTCAAAAAAATGATGCTAAATCAAACGTGTTACAATGAAATAAATGTATGTTCAAATGAAATTAGGTCTACGTTGTGAGATAAAAAGATTATTAGGTCAAATGACATTACATTGACAGTTATTTAGTCCTGGTCATACAAAGCGATACAAAAGGCTCGTTCACAAGGCCATAAAACCTATTAAAAACACTTTTTCTATTTGATAGATTTTTTCTTTGTTTCAGATGATCGCTCCCACTCCCAGATCGAGGCGTCGCTCACGTGGCAACGAACAAAGCTATTCCATTTCCACAGATTTTAGTCAAATCAAAGTTCCTAACTTTAGCCGTATTTAGTTAAAATAATTTTTAAACACTAATAGTTGACGGACGAATAGTTAAAATGTATAGTTCGAGCGAGTTTTTGCATAGGGCCGGCGTCAGCCGACATATGCGGGCTACTGGGGAAGCACCCCCGCGGGCCTCCGCCCTCAAGACTATGAAACGGCGGTCCTGTGAGGTCCCCTTAGGGGACATCTCGTCAAACAACTTCAAAGTATCTTTAGGGGATATTACCAACGACAGTAATTACGACTGCCGCTCCATACACAGTGTAAAATCCGAAGACACGTGGTTAAGATACCGACCAATAGACGGGCGGAGCGTGAAGAACTTCCGCTCGTCATTGGCTGATGTATCAGGGTCTACTGTTTCGTTGTCAAGACCGCCGAGTTACGAGCAACTATGGCGGAGGCCTGAGGGCACAGAAAGATCAGAGTGGCCTGAAGTGACTTCGAGCATAGAGGGCGTGTTGTGGTCCGACGAGGAAGAAGCCGAGTACTTCTACCATGAGAACATCACCGCAGCGTGGAACGAAGGTCAGTGTCTCTAATGTTTATTGCTTGTGGGACTGGGAGGTTGCAAGATTTTAATCCTTTAACGTTGAATCGAGAAATGATCAGAGAGCAAAAAAAAAATTTATTAAACGGTAGGTACTCCGTACAACTTTCTCGCTCACTCATTCAAAAAAGGTTATCCTTTTTTTTAATGTGTTTTAAGGCTCTGGACTCACTAACCGTTTTATCAAATGTTACCAGGAAAAACATTATAACATAAACAAAGATTAGGTTTCCAAAATAGGTACTAGGAATATAGAAACATCGTATTCTATGTTGTTTGGATTTCAAACTTTTTTCAAATTCATAGCCATTTAAAATCGGAACTCAAAAACAAATAAATGACTACAATATGTATTAATTCCATATTAATTCGTACGGAAATGTATAACACCATGAAGGTAACATAAAAACTTTTTGGTCGTCGCCTCCTCGTTCGCGTTTTTCAACCGACTTCAAAAAAGGAGGAGGTTCTCAATTCGACGGTATGTTTTTTTTATTCCTTTATTTATTTTCCTTCACGAGAATCTATATAGCTGGACCTACTGTAGCCTGTAGCCTACTGTATCATATAAATAAATGCACTTTAAAAAGTCTACGAATGGGTGGCCGTGGCGATATAGGTATAACTTGAAGTCTTATAAAAACTTGACACACCACTAATTGCCTACAAAAGTGATATAATATGAGTATGTATGAGTGATTTTAAATTGCTGTGTACAAGATAAGTGTTTAAACGCAGCTGCTTGACCACAAAATCACAGAAAAAGTAATCAATCAGCAGTAGCCACTACTACGAACACGTTCTCGTTTCGATCTTCGTACGAATCGACGATCCGCCGTCGTTACTGGGACTATTAAAATGTGATTTTCTCTGATATTTTGCCTATTACTGTAAACATATGAAAGATTTTGTGTCCACATTGGTGAACATTATTCTATAAAAATTAAAGATTTTCCAACTTAAAAATTAAAGATCACTTAACGGGATTCGCTAATTTAAAGTTCAATATCTCTTAAGATTTTAATGCTTTTTTATCTTGGTTTTTTTATGATCCCTATAATATATTCATATATTAACTATATATATTAACTAATTAGTTATTTGCGTTTATTTTATAAAGAAAAAAATTAAAATAAATAGTTAGAGGGATATCTGGAACTTTTTTTCCAAAAATCCCCTTGGCGTTTTCTTTGAGCACCGGCAGGGAATTTCTGGACAAAAAGTCCATTAACGGGGCACCCCACACTACACTTCGCGGTCTCCACTCGACAACTCGTTCACCCCAGCAATAATCGGTTCTCCGACAAATGACTGTCACGTCAACGTACAAACTTTTTGTCGAAGACTTTAGTTCTCTGGCGGGTCATTCTACCTACACTCCTAGTGATTATTCTTTCCTGCAGAAACTATATTTACCGTTGTAAAAAGCCATAGTAGACCCATGGTAGGGGCTTTCGTTCCGACCGCGCCACAGAGCAACTAATTGGCACAACTAGTCAGCGACGCGACGCGTCCCGTCGTCGTCGGCCGACCCACTTCTACGGGCGGATAAATCAGCTCTATTGCTTCTATCACTCAACAGTAATTGAACGTTTACCTACATACAACCGATTTATTTTGCTAGCTGCTGCCTGATTCGTCTTGGTTCTAAAATACAGCTCTTGATCTGCTCAGCTCTTTAATAAAGTTGTATATAGGCACTCATGCAAATATCAGCTCAAGTTTCGTGCCACGTACTGGGCATAATAAACAAATAAATAGATACATACACAATGCTCACGACTTGGTCCCAGATGGGTAGGCAGAGACGATGGATGACACACCTCACTAGCATCACTCACATTCATCAACCTTTTCATGCACCTGCTTTTATTCTTCTCACTGCAGACACCAGCCTCTTTGATCCTCGAACGTCCTCCTAGGACGACCTATACCTGTTGTTCCTTCCACATTCGCACTGTAAATTTCTTTTTACGCTTCTTTCACTCATACGCTCTAAATGTCCAAACCAACGCAACAAAATGTGGTTTAAAAGAAGATGTAGTAACGAAGGTAGAAAAGGGTATGTTGCGTTGGTTTGGATAAATAAAATATAATAAAAATAATTTTATTTCTTGCATAACATAAATACAATATAAACAAGACAACATTCCAATCTGCAAGAACCCCTCCACAGGTGAAGGCCTCCTCCAAAGAACTCCTCCCCTCTACTTCCCTCTATCTTGGGCTACTTGCACCTAGTTAGAGCCAGCTGTCTTACCGCTCGGCCACGACCTTGCCGCTGCCAGCGGCAGCTAGGAGCGGGGCGGCGAGCGGCGAGAACAAATATACAAAAATGTTAGCAGCATGCCACGAGGCGTCGCAATCAGCGGCCAACCCTCCGCCAGCCGAAACAGCGGCTCACCGCGCCGCGTCCCGCTAAGCCAAAAGTCTCTATAGAGCCGGTAAAGATAGGGCTGGCCCCAAGTCCCAGGGGCGCCTCAGTCATCATTATGTCCCCTAGCTGTCCACTACTGGAAATAGGCCTACCCCAATGAATGCCCCCACACCCGGTCCTCTGCCCTCCGCATCCAGCCGCTTTCGGCAACCTTCTTCAGGTCGTCTGTCCACCTGGCGGCGGGGCGTCTCATCCTGCGCGTGCCGATCCGCGGTCTCCACTCCAGAACTCGTCTACCCCAATGGCCGTCGGTTCTGAGCCTGCCCAATGCCACTTCAGCTTGCTAATCCTTTCAGCTATGTGGATGGGCTTTGTTCTTCATCGGGCGCCTAAGTGGTAAATAAAAATAAAAGAAAAAAAATATTTTTCGCTTTTCGATATTTTGATTGCTCTTCTAGATGATTTAAATAGTTTATTATTATTATTAGGAGCATTAGTCTAAACCTAAATAGAGATGAGGTTTCGTTGTACTATTTCGATAACTACTGGAATTTCGACCTTGAAGTTCATAACCTTTTATGTAAATGATAAATAGAACTTTCGATTGACGTTAAAAAACACTTAGCGGAAAAAATTTCACTTTTGTTCCTGATTTTACACATATATACGTGCAAAGACGCGGGGCAGCAGCCTACACATTGTTAGAATAAGTGAAACGGCCGAGGCCGGCCACTAGTCCACTCATCTCAAAGTCCACCAACAAGCTAGATAATTACGCGAGAGTGGTCCCTTGAGATTCTTCTATAATTCCTACAGCATGTGGGACTAGGACACAATGTACGTACTGCATAAATAGATGGTGTAAAGAGGTATGTACATTATATTCATTTATGTACAGACAGCAGACGAATTTTAGAGTGAACTTGGATTCTGATTCACAGTATTAAAGTCGATATTGGATGCACTCGGACAAAATTTTTGTTTAAATAAGTGGCATTTTGTCGTCATCTTTACGGTTAACGAGATCTTGTTCAAATCCACAATTGTTTTTTTTCTCCAGTGACTTCTTCACTTCTTCTCTGTCTTTCCCTCACTAAATGCGCGTCCAAACATAGCGGTCATTGGCCAGCCGCACTGCTTCATATAAGCCACCCACCCTCCTCACCGGGTCTCACGGGTGACCACCTCGTCGGAGCTCGTCCTCTAGCACGCCTGCCCTCCACTTGTCCCAGGATGATAAGCTTCTCCAGGTCGTGCTTGGGAGACCGCACAAAACCAATTTTATTACTATGAACGTATTTTTACTTATTTGTCACTTACAAAAGTTATAATATTACAAGCAAATATGAATATGGTGAGGGGGGGTGTGTGTCTGTCAGTGTGATTTGTATTCCAATTAATGGAATTGGAATCTCGGCAACCGGTTAAAATTATAAACCGGTTTCTGTACACAATGCCTTGACCGAAAAAAGACGGGTTACGATTTCGGTTTTGTTTAATTAATCGGTTAATAAATAGTCCATGTTGCATGCCAAACCTAGCCAGATGCATGTGCAAAGCTCTCAAGATAATATGTGGAAAGCTGATACTTACCTATTTACTTAAATACCCCCGGCGTGTGAACGTTATTATTTATAGCCACGCTTGTTGGAAAGTTCACAGGAAAGTACCCACTATGCCACTACCGGTACAGATTAGCCGGCCGGTCCACTGCCCGGGCCCTCGTACCATGTCGTACTACGTCAGTAATCGAGACGGTTGTTCGCACTGCGTACTTATCACATCATTCCTGTTGACCCCACCGCCTTTGGAGTCAACATTGATTTTAAATTACGTTATTTCAGGAATCAATGAAATTCCTGTTTTCCTCACCCAGGGCCGGCCCGAGGTTTTAGGATGGAGCGAGATCCGATATGTGGGACGCCAACTGGCGTGATGAAGCGACAATCTGCATAGATGAGATTAATTTATTTAAAAAAAAAACTCCACGATCTGTTGGTAGAATTTTTTTATTATAGTTTGGAAGAATTTCTTGGTGACGGTTCAATTTAAGGTTTCTATTTGTATCTAATTAACTCTTAAATTTATTTTGTAACTTTGTTTTTAAATGCATGCTTTATTGCGACACAATGTGGCGGGACATAGCTGAGCTCTAACTATGACATTTAATCATTTATATACCTATGATCCACAATAAAGATATTTCATTTCATTTCATTTCATTTCATTCATTCATTTCATTCAATCATAAAGCGGCTGGCAGTGACTGGATGAGAAGAACCGTGGATTGGGACAATGGCGCACCTTGGGAGAGGCCTATGTCCAGCAGTGGACTCTTGCAGGCTGGTAATGATGCGTGCTGTAGATTGACCGAATCTCAGATATAGCTATTTGTCCGCTAGAAAATCCTGGTGATAAAAATGTGCTAATGTTTTCATGTTCATTGTGAATACAGTTTTAAGCTTTTTCACAATGAAACATCATGACTGCGATGTCGGGGCGATGTTATCGCAATGGGAGCTAGCAGTAAGTAAAGAATTAATCTTCAATCATGAGTCAGTGGCGTATCCACGGGAGAGGTTAGTGAGGTCATGACCCCCTTTGAAGCCAATCGTCAGTTGGTTCGGTGGAGGATTTTTAGGGTTCCATAAAAACGGATTGGTGTATAGAGTTTTTTTTCGTCTATCTGTCAGTTGGTCTGTTTGACTTTTCGAAGAATAACTTGAATAGTACTGGAATAAATAATTGAGTTGAAAATTGGAACATATAAGTAAAATTGCTCGGCAAAGCTGAATAAGTCATGGAATGTGTAGAAAAAAAAGTAGTTTTCTGAGATATGTATTCACTGTATGCTCTCGCTCTGTTCTGTATGTTGGCAGGATGCCTAAATGACCTAATCTGATGGCTGGGTTCGCTGCACGAGATAAAATTACTGTTACATAACTCCTTATACCGTTTTCGTAACTATATTTATTCACTGGATAAACACCATACTGGAGCGGGCGGACTGCCCAGTTGTACGGTTCTGGAACCTGAAACATGTGGAGTCCAGAGCCACAATATTTAATGTTAAATAATATTTTTATGTTTTGTATGATGCTATTTGATTTGAATTTAATATTTACTAACATTACTTTTAAGTCTGTCACTAACACAATTATGGATTAATCTGAAATAAATGAATTATTATTATTATTATTATTATAGAAAAATGCATTTTATTGTCGCTGTTTCCTAACTATTTACTAAACAAGAAAAAATCTTGTAGAAGGGCAAAAATTAACGGAACAATTGTATGGCTCTACAAATTGTATCCATGAATGTTGTATATTTGGGTCTAGAGCCATTTTTAAATGTTCTGTCCACAAAAAAAATGGCAATCAATCTTAAATATTGTTATTTGATAACCAATTATGAAAAGGAACGTATGAAATTCATTTTCGTCTAGTTACGAAAATGCATTCAAGAATTCCGTAATTTTATGCTTGTTTAGTAGTAAAGCAAAAATAAAATCCTATATTGATGAAAGTGGCGAAAACGGCACAAAAGACGAAAACTTGATACCGGGTTATATAGACCCCTGCCTGCCCTGAATGCGGTGCTGAGCTGTTCCAACAAAAGCCTCGCCCGATAATATATCGATCTGCCCAACGACTTCCGTAAATGTTTTATTGTACAAAACAATTGACATTGCCCAACAGTTTATTGTCTATTGGTCTGTTTATTTATGTTAATAGACCTTTTATCTTTATGGCGTCTATAGAACAAAGACAGTAAATATTTTGATTTGTTGTAAAGAGATCGTTTGTGGCGGAGCACATGGTGTTGTTAAAAAAGTTCATTTTATAATTACTGGCGTTGGCAACCCCAGTAATTAAAAAATAAACTTTTTTAGTTGGTTCATGGCCATAAACCAACAAGACCCAAACATCTAAATCATACTTATTCGCATAGACACGCCGTAGACTTCTTCTTAGTTCAATTAGAACACAACATTGAGTTTTGGGATCACGGGGCCTACTTCGTAAACATTCAGCTAATATAATAATAATATATTTCACACACATAATGTTTTTATTCCTGATAGGTTTACGCTTGACCTCAATCACACCTGATGGTAAGTGACGATGAGGCTTAAGGTGGATACATACATTTAAAGTTGGATGGAAGAAATTCCCAAGTGGAATAAGTCCTGCTTTGTACACAATTTATATTCCTATTTATTATTGTCGTTGTTAATTTTGTGAAAAAAAACGTTAACATACATATATTTGAAAATTATATTAATTTTAAATTAGTTTCAAAAAGTAATTTGTACTTACATCACTCAGACTTTTAAACTAAGTAAATACTTGTTGCTTAAAAGTCAGCATTAAATTATACTATCGTAGTTGGATGCCAAAAACACATCCGAATATGTGACCTGATCCGTTAAGAGCAGGGATTCCCAAACTATATAGGGCAAGAAACCCATTTTTCAAAATGATCTGATACCTTAGACCCCCCATAGCCAAATTACTTTAAAAATTCTATCTCTAGTTTATCCTCCACTTGTTGAGTATTTTAAAAGTACAACAATGGTACTTCCTACTATAATATTAGTCACTAGCTGTTGCCCGCGACTTCGTCCGCGTTGACAACTTAACATCACAAATTGTTATGTATTTCCCGTAGGAATGGGTGGTTTTTCGCGATAAAAACTATCCTATGTCTTATTCCAGGACCTAACCTATATATGTGCCTAGTTTCATCCCGATACGTCCTGTGTTTGAAGCGTGATTGAGTAACAAACAAACATCCAAATATCCAAACTTTCGCATTTATAATATCAGTAACCAACATATGTAGTCCGGAGTTGTCATATAACGACATGTTTGGTAGAATATCGCAAGATACGAGTACATTTGACGCAAATACGACTGTGGTAATCTTGTACGGTAACCACATAAACGTCACCCAAGCGGACTTAAATAGGAGCTTAGAATTAATGATAGAAATTTGCAATAAGACTAAGTGTAAATTTATTTTTTGCGCATTTCCGTATTGTGCGAACTTGTCAAAGGCGCACAATAATCGCATATTCAAAATGAATTTACACTTATATAATGCGTTAAGCATTTATAGTGACGCTATTTTGTACTTTGATACAAATAAGTTTATTAACCATTTTACTTTGACTAAAAGTAACATGTATTTGCCAAATAAATTTAAAAGACATTTAGCTACTTTGGTAGCCTATAATATACAACATTGCATGACGAAAGTTAGTTGTAAAACTAATAAACTCATACATTTTTTAGACTAGATACTGTGACAATAGAAAATCCCTCAAATGATAGCTTATCCTTATTAAATAAGAGGCAGGGATCTTCTAGCACACTTATGACAAAAGAAAAGCCCAATTTTATTCACATAATGCACCAAAACATGCGGGGCTTTTCTAGCAGCAAGGAATTAGAATTAGAATTATATTTGGAAAAAACCCAATTAGATATTGTCTGCCTAACTGAACATTGGCAATTACACCAATCCTTTGTAAGTTACGATAATTATAACATTGTAAGTTCTTACAACCGAGAGTCTGCTATTCACGGCGGTTCTTTGATACTAATTAGGAACACCATCAAATGCAAGGAACGCAAAGATGTGGTTGGGCTCTCGGTTGAGAGACATATTGAGTTATCTTGTGTTGAGCTGGACAAGTACATTGTAGTATGCGCGTATTGCCCTGATAGGAGTAAGTTTGAAACAATAGAATTAGTATTGGAAGATGTCTTGAGAATAATTTCCAAAACGGGAAAGTCTATCATTGTTTGTGGCGACTTCAACATAGACATTTTAGTGAAAGATAAAACCAGTACAAGGTTTCTAAATGTATTTAAATCTTTTAATTTAAATTGTGTGTTTTTCGAGCCTACCAGAGTAACGGCAACGACCACTACGTGTATAGATAACATCTTTTGCGATTGTGAATACAATGACAAGTCAACGATAAAATCTTTTAACTCAGATCACTGGGGACAGTTGGTGTCTTTTCCGTACGCTCGTCAACAACAGAGCATCACAGTTACAAAAAGGTCTACCGATGCTGGTCGACTTGAAGAATACATTGATGTGTTGGTTCAAAAACTGCCTCAATTTAATTATGATATCAGTGATCCAAATAGATTTTTTTCAATGTTTTTTGATACATTGGAAACTGAATACAATAATATTTTCAAAGTAGTTACAATAAAAAAAAATACTAAGTTTAAATTCAGTGATTGGGCAACAATAGGTATTAGGAAAAGTAGGGACGTACTATTTCAATTATATGCAGATAGATCTTCAAGACCCGAAGATTACAACTTTAAAGAACATGTAAAAAATTATTCTAAAATTTTTAAATCTGTCTGTATTGCTGCCAAATCTAATCTAATTAGTAAAAAAATAAAAAACGCGGAAAATAAAATGAAAGTAGTATGGACAATAATTAATAGCGAATCGGGAAGAACCAAACCTCGCGACAACGATATTATCCTAAATACTGACCGCGGCACGTTAACATCGAATGCCGAGGTGGCTCAAGAGTTTGAAACTTTCTTTACTAATATACCACTAAAGACCACAGAAAACTTAAATTCATCGGCTGCTCTTTCTGCGGAATTTTTACGAAAGAACGTTCCCTCTTGCATCACTGAATTTGAATTTAGGCACGTGAACCCACAGGATATTATAACGTCCTTTAAACAAATAAAAATAAAAACCACTGAAGACCTGTGGGGTATGTCTGTTAAAGTATGTAATTCCATCATTGATATTTTAGCACCATATCTTGCCTTCGCGTTTAATCTCTCTATAGATCATGGCACTTTTCCCGATCTAATGAAGCTAAGTAAAACTATACCATTGTACAAATCAGGAGACAAAAGAGATCCTGGCAACTTTAGACCCATTTCGATCTTACCGGTACTTAGCAAAGTTTTCGAAAAGGTCATGCTCAGTCAAATGCTTGTACATTTCAACTGTAACAAACTTCTACATGACCAACAGTTTGGTTTCACTAAAGGCCGCTCGACGACGGACGCTGGTGCTGCTCTTCTGCACAATATTTTTGATGCTTTTGAGCGACACCACGATGCTATCGGGGTTTTTTGTGATTTATCTAAGGCGTTTGATTGCGTAGATCATAAAACGTTGCTCTTCAAATTAGAACATTACGGTATCAAAAATAAAAACCTTAGTTTATTGAACTCCTACCTAACAAACAGGATTCAAAAGGTTCAGATAAACGGTAAAAAGTCGCAGGGATCTCTTATTAAAATAGGAGTCCCACAGGGCTCAATATTAGGACCTTTCCTTTTTTTGGTTTATATAAACGATCTTCCGTACATGGTGCAGAATATGTCGAAGATTGTGTTGTTTGCAGATGATACTTCTCTGATTTTTGAAGTTAATAGACATGCTCAAAACTATGACGATGTGAACGACACCCTTCGGCAAGTTCATGAATGGTTTATTGCTAACAACCTTGTTTTAAACTCAAAAAAAACTAAATGCATTAAATTCACACTTCCAGGTGTTAAACCATGTGATAATGACATAATATTAAATAACGAGAAGTTAGCATTTGTGGATAATACGGTTTTCTTGGGGCTAACCCTTGACAAGAAGCTGCAATGGGGTCCACATATAGAATTGTTATCAGGTCGGCTAAGCTCCGCAGCATATGCCGTTAAAAAGATTAGAGAGTTGACAGATATAGCTACAGCAAGACTTGTATATTTTAGCTACTTTCACAGTCTTATGTCTTATGGCCTCTTGCTCTGGGGTCGTGCCGCTGATATCGATTCTATATTCATTTTACAAAAAAGAGTAATAAGATCTATTTATGGGCTTCGTAGTCGTGATTCTCTAAGAGAATTATTTAAGGAAATAAATATAATGACGGTGCCATGTCAATACATATTCGCTAACATTATGTTCGTTAGACAGAACCTTTCTTTACTCAGCTTAAATAGTGAGAGGCATAATTTAAATCTTAGAAATAATAATAAAATTCAAATCCATCATTCTAGATTGTCTAAGATCAATAATTCTTTTGTGGGGCTGTGCGTGCGTTACTACAATAAGGTTCCGAATGAAATTATTAACTTGCCTGAACAAAAATTCAAATCTTCTATAAAAGTTAATCTGTGCAAGAAAGCCTACTATAAGTTAGATGACTACTTAAATGATAAAAGTCCATGGAGTGCTTGATGGCTCAGCATAGGTAGACTTAATGATTGTAATGAATAAGATAAATCAAAGGTAGGGCCCTGTGCCGTTGGGTTTGTTGCCACTTCTTCCCCTCGGTTATACAGGTGGAAGTGGAGTAGATTTAGGCAGAATTTGACGTCAAAAAGAGAATTATGTATTCCAATTTTGAAAATAAATATTTTGATTTTGATTTTGATTTTGAGTAGGAAGTAGGATTCTTATAAGAAGTTAGTACACGTAACACAACTTATCTTAACAGTATCTTGATAGTTTCAAATTAGAACTTGTGTATTATCATATTAATGGGTAAATTTTTAGACCTCGTCGAGCCTCAAAATCAGTTTTCGTTTTTGTCGACCCCTGGGAAACCGATTTCGACGCCAAGGGGTCGGTATCGACCACTTTGGGAATCCCTGCGTTAGAAGGTACAGAATGGGGTTTTAATTCGATGTAAATTATCCGAAATGCTGCAAAATACAAGTACAATTTGGATATTGGCCTCATCATCACTTACCATCAGGTGAGATTGAGGTCAAGCTCAAAGCGCTGGGTAAGCGCATTAATAATAAAAAAATGTAGCAGTCTGCAATACGGTAGGAAGATTCTAGTGCAGAATCCGTCTGGAATGTTACCCTCTTATCTATTTCTGTCGCCTGCTTGCATTGTTGTGTACATTGCACTCAAAATTTTGTCACAAATAATTATTTGGCCACAATTTTTGAGAAAAATAATTTTCACCGGCCTTCTAGACTACAAAGTATCAATAAATAAATTCAGGAAAAATTAAAAACATTTTGTTAGACTATTGACGCCACCGAATGTGAAGACTTGTTATCAGCATATGTATATTTAAGTTTATTATTTATATTTGTCATTAGTCTGTAAGTCTTCCTAAAGGTAAATAAATAAAAATAAATAAAATAAAATAAAAATAAACCTAATTTTACTCAACCCATGAGCTTCGAGAGAGATAGTACGTTTAGTTGACGAAATAAGCACATTTGAATTTACTTAGTTTTAATCCCTTTTCGTCCCATTTCGTAACCAAATTTCGTAACTGGCTACGAAATTAGCAATATTTTTTTTTAATGTTGATGGGTTTGCGCTTGACATTAATTTCACCTAAAATCTAAATTTCCCTGTTCGAACCGATTCGAACCAGCCAGTAACAAAATGTGAGTCCTTAATTCTATTTAGTAGCTAAAGGACAGCGAAATGACACAAAAAGAAATGGTACAATAATTTGATGTCTATTTATTTGTGTGAGTGTCTGTTCGTCTCGTGGCTACGTAACTTATCAACGAGTAGTCCGATTTTGATAGGTTTTTTAAAGCTTGTTTAGTTCGGAAATCAAAATATTTTTCTTTTACATTCGTGTGAGAAGTGCAAGTGCACCAAACGCGCGGCGTGCGCACGCGCCGGTCGGACCTACACCGTTTGATCAGAGCATCCAGATGTGCGGCGCGAGGAAATGAGATGTAAATATTTATTCCTTTTATGTAAAACTTCCGCGATCAGATTGTAGTACGGTAATGGATTGGTTTCGTTTGCTAATTATCAAAATGACCAGGGACAGGTTTAGTTCTGGGAAGTTTAAACGAGGGGGGTGTTTGGCACCTTACAAAAACTTTTGGGTGCGGTGTCCATGTTTTCCGTAGATTTTCTTATAGATTTTTTTTTATCGACTTCGGTACGTTTTTTACCAATGATGAGGAATTATCAATTCATCATACATATTATATTTTATTTTCACTGTCACTTTCACCCCTGAAAATGTCATATTGTTAATTATTTGTGAAATGATTGTTCCCTTTCGCTAAATATATAATAAATAATTTAATAAAAAAAAGTATTTTATTTAAAATTTGATTGGGTTCTTTGTACCGTTATGGATTTTTGCAGTTGAGGTGCAAACTATACAGTAAATAAATATAGAATACTAGCTGTTGCCCGCGACTTCGTCCGTTCGTACTTGATATTTTGGACAATTCACACAATATCTTTATAAAGTTTCATTAAAATCCATTCAGTAGTTTTTACGTGAAGGAGTAACAAACATCCATCCATACTTACAAACTTTCGCGTTTATAATATTAGTAGGATTTCCTGATACTGAATATATACTGATATAAAAGAATACAATGGATATGAATAAGACCAGTCACTGGAATCAATATTGACAGGGTCGCTACCTGTTGAATCCCTGGATTAGTGCATCCTGTGAATGCATTTAGAAGCTATCAGTTATCGATTGAACGTATTAGCGGCGTACCGCGCTAACAAAATAATATTCAGTTACATTTTCCAGTTACTATTTCTATAGTTTTTTTTTCATAATCACATCTGTTAAATTATCTGTTTCTTTAATTATGAATGATCTGTTTTTGTTGCCGTATAATTGATACCCATAAAAAGAATATTTATGTCTGTTTCTCTATTATCTGTTTACAGGAGAATTCAATAACTACTGGACTGGATATATAACTGAAATTCTTATACCTATGTATGTAGGTAGATATCCTTTCGTCCCATTTCGTAACCAGATTTCGTAACTGGCCACGAAATGGGAATTGCGTTGTCCCATTCGGTAACCAGCTTTCATAGCTGTCTACGAAATGGGAAAATAATTCCCATTCCATAACCGATTACGGATTGGGAATTACGTCGTCACATTTGTACCTATGTAAAATGGACTGGCAATTTTACTGTGTTTCTTCCTGAGGTTTTTCTTTCTCAGTAAGACTACTACCGTCAATATCCACGTTAAATGAGGTTACTGAGATAGCTCAAACAAATTAATTTATCATTTAAATAGTAGTTTTTATATAAAAGTATTTGATACAAAATAGGCGTGGACTGCACGCTGATTTAACGTCGCTCAGCTTACTAAAAAGGTATAATGCTGCATTTACCACGGGAAAATACTAGTACTTATAACCGAGCGGTGTGCTATAACGGTAAATACGCAGTCACACCAGCAGTTCTGCGGCAGAGTTGATAAATTTACTGATATCCTGCCTACCTTACCGCCTGCTTATCTTGCTCGTCGATCTGCGGCAGCAGTGGACTGCAATGGATGAGTGACCTAGAAATTGTGCCAACAACTTGTAGAAAGTGGCATTATCCCGGACTATAGCCTAATAATAAGTACCGTCTACCTATTGTTTCATGTAGATACTGTACCACTGTTGAAGTACGGAAATTCAGTACACTGTAAACGACCTCCGTGGCGAAACGGGTAGCGCTCGGACTGCCACGCCGGAGGTAGCGGGTTCGAATCCCGCTAGGGGCAAATGTTCGTATGATGAATATGAATGTTTGTACCCAAGTCTTGGTTGTTTATATATTTATTTAAGTATGTCTATCCGTTATCTAGTAGCCATGCCACAAGCTATGCCTAGTTTGGGACTGGAAAATTGGTGTTAATGTCTGACATATTTATTATTATTTATTTATTAATTTAGTTAGTAAAGTCATTTGGTCTTGATTGCTGTGTGTTCGCCAAAGTAATCATTTTTATGATCGTTTGAAACAAGAACGTGATCAAGTTAACAAGTTGAGTTAGTTCAAATCAACAATTGTTTTTTTTTTTTTCAGTGTCGGACAAATAACTAAATTTCAAAGCACTTCCAACCTTTCCATTCATCTATATCATGACAGCTTGTCGACGTCTACTGCTGGACATACAACGTCCGGACATCATCTTGGACACACCAGGTCCTCGGCATTTTGCATCCAGCCGTTTCCGCCACATTCTTCATATCCTCAGTCCACCTGGAGAGGGGCATCTCACGAATATTGATTCATCATCATCATATCAGCCCCTAGAAGTCCACTGCTGGACATAGGCCTATCCCAATTAACGCCACCACACCCGGTCCTCAGCCCTCCGCATCCAGCCACTACCGGTCACCTTCTTCAGGTCGTCGGTCCACCTGGCGGCGAGGCGTCATACCCTGCGAGTATTGATTATTATATTAATTTTAAATTTCGTTATTGTGCTGTGCACGAATGCTTAGAAAGCAATAAAACTAATGCAGATCGGAGAGTACAGCTTTGTCTCTCTCGATCGGCTATGCTCGCAAGCACGCTGCTGACAGCCCTTCAATAATTTACACACACACATAAACGTGTACAGACAGACTGGAACTCCTGTAGTAGTAGAGGTGAATCTGTTCGCTTGTCATATCTAAATCTCATATATGTATACCTAACAACGGCCATCAACTCTCCGGCAGATTACCTGCCCACCAACGATCTCTATGTCCTACTAGATGGAGCGTTCCAAACAATCGCTCTGTTCCACGTAAGTAGCCACAACTCTTGAAATGTTCTGAGTAGTAACTGCACAAGTTTCAAAGTGAATGTGAAAGAGTTGTGGCTACTTGCGTGGAACAGAGCGATTGTTTGGAACGCTCCATCTAGTAGGACATAGAGATTAACAGTAAGTTTCTGTTAATATGGTGTAACAACGACAACTAGTCCGCACTCGTCTCTGGACATGTGGTTTTCTGAGAAACGTCTACCGTTTTAAACGACAGTATCTTGTCTCTCTATAAATCTAGTTAATTGACCAACTTTATTTGCATGTCATAAACAAAATGAACAATGGACAGTGCCGTAACTCGACTGCAAAGTTAAGGTGGTAATACAAACTTGTTATTGCAGCTTGTGTTACTTTAAAAAGTTGGTTTTCTACGTAAACTAACTGTACCAGAACTTGCACTGGGAGATAAACAGACTTTAATCCTAATCAAATTCCAAATTGTATTAAGTTGGGCTATCCTCGGTAGGGATCAGCCCTTGACCTTTGCGTTAGAGGCAAGCCTCCAAACACCTAGGCCGAAGAGAAAGTATATGGAACTGAGAGGTGGCTATCATACTTTCCTACTAATATTATTAATACGAAAGTTTGGATGTTTTGATGTTTGTCTCTCAATCACGCCTCAACCACTGGAAATATGATAGTTTTTATCCGGAAAAAAATCCCATTCCTACGGGAAAACATAAGAAAAATCTACTGAATTTATCCATTAAATCGAATAAAATGTGAAATGTGGTTTAAAAGAAGATGTAGTAACGAAGGTAGAGAAGGGTATGTTGCGTTGGTTTGGAGCGTATGAGTGAAAGAAGAGTGACAAAAGTAATATACAGTGCGAATGTGGAAGGAACTACAGCTAGAGGTCGTCCTAGGAGGACGTTCAGGGATCAAAATATGAACATTCTTTAAATAGGCGGGGGTCCGCAGTGAGAAGAATAAAAGGAGGTGCATGAAAAGGTTGATGAATGTGAGTGAGGCTAGTGAGGTGTGTCAGGATCGCGCAAAGTGGCGATCCATCGTCTCTGCCCACCCCTCTGGGACCAAGACGTGAGCATTATGTATGTATGTTATGTATATAGATATTATAAATTTTATTATTCGCTTGACTCAGACTCAGGACGACCTCCGTGGCGGAACGGGTAGCTCTCGGACTGCCATGCCGGAGGTTGCGGGTTTGAATCCCTCTAGGGGCAAATGTTTGTATGATGAATATGAATGTTTGTACCCAAGTCTTGGATGTTTAAATATGTTTAAGTATGTGTATCCGTTATCTGGTAACCATAACACAAGTTCTGCCTAGTTTGGGACTGAATGATTGGTGTGAATGTCTGAGATATTTATTTATTTTATTTATAGGTTATACAGAACCATTGCAATGTAGCCATTATTACCGCTGCGAAGGATGCCGTGCCGGTATGTGAAGTTGTGGGCATGTGGTCGACTGTACCTACATACAATAATCGTGTGAAAAGATGGGCATATGTTAAGTTCCATCCAACAAATCGGGCAGCCTCCTCAAGCGGCGTAACACGCATTTTCACTCCTGGCAACAATGGGAACAGGTTGCAGCCAGCCACTTATGGCAAACAATTTACTTATTAGAAGCCGGGGAAAATCGGGCGGCTAATATGGTGCTTCTTGCGTAACTTCATTTGCACTCCAAAGCGACATTGCGATTTTGAATACCGAAATACATCTAATAAATAAAATCGTAAACTTCGCGTGTCTGTACATTGAAGATATTTGCAAAAAAATTGGGGGGTCTAAGGATAAGTAATAAAACACATTTCCATCTGTCTATTAGTTTGTGCACGCATCGTGGGAGTGGGGGTAGGAGTGGGTGTGGGGTTTGGGTGTGAGTGTGAGTGGGGTCGGGGTGGGAGTGGGATTGGGAACGGGAGCAGAAGTGGGAACGAGGGCGGATCCTGTAGTCCACGCGAGCGGAGCCGCGGGCACAGCTAGTAGATTCATAGATACATTACATAATGCCTTGGTCTCAGAGGGTAGGTAGAGACGATGTATCGCCGAAATGCATTGTTTTAATATGTTTGACTAATGTTTCGGTCACCTTGTTGTTAGTGCCCGTCGGGTTCCCGGCTTAGAATAGGACCACATCCAATCTTCCCGTGGGTATCGTCAAGGCGACTCACGGCGATCACCAATCCTCCTGTCAAGCATGGTGAGTATGCAATTCCCCGAATGGACAGTACGCCAATAGCAAATTCTATTGCGGAGGCTTATGTTCAGCAGTGGACGTATTTAGGCTGATGATTAAGTTTATTAATATCAATTAATAAAGCTTTAACCAATTAAAGTAAAGTAGGCCAGGCCAAATCCTCCGTCTGTCTCCGGCAGATGAGAGAGGGTTGTGCTCCTGCAGTGGAGACCAAAATAACCTGATGATGATGATGATGAATAAAGCCTTTCTGTCCATTTCGATAAAGGCGTCCTCTACATTTGCTCGACGTGGTGCAACATCGGCACATCCATTCCACATAATGTTACCCAAGCTTCCTTGCTCGTGTCCCCCGAGTGGTGATAAAAGAGCAACTTTGGCAGCCGTACGTTCTCCCAGACCCCACGGCTCGTAAATTAATGCCATATTATTACTCATTTAACTACCTCAACATACCTACTTTGATCGATGCAGCGATGATGACCTCTTTTCTGAATTTAATTTACCGAGTCATTTGATACACATCATATTGAGGTTGTGCTTCTAATTGTTTTCAATAAAACTTCAAATGAATAACCATTTTTTAATTTAAAATAAATTTATTTATTTTAAATTAATTTTTTTTTCTATTTCATTTATTTTATAATTTTTTATATGTATTGGTGTACAATAAATAATAATTGAATGGAACTGAATAATAGATTCAATAAATTTAAGGCTTCCATTCGTCTTTGTAAATAATCTCCAACGATATTTTTGTTGTTATTCCGACATAAATAGATAAATAAATGGTAAAATAATTATAACACGATTTGTTCAACGAAAGTTTACAGATTAAAAAATCTATTCGATTTGAAATATCAATTAGTAATATAAAATTCTTACCGACTTATTACCAATTAATCCAAATCACATTTATCTGTCAATTTTCTTTTAGCATTTATTTATTTATTTCGTAAATATAATCCAAATTTAAACCAAACTCACAATTATTAGATTAAGGTTCAAGGTATATCTAGGTTTTTTTTTAATTAAAGTGTTAGAACAGTCTTCATGAGATCTGAGATGCGCATTAACGTTAATGCGCATTTGTCAGTCATATCAGCCCATAGACGTCCACTGCTGGACATAGGGCTTCCCCGATGAACGCCACCACACCCGGTCATCCGCCCTCCGCATCCAGCCGCTTCCGGCCACCTTCTTCAGGTCGTCGGTCCACCTGACGGCGGGGCGTCCCACCCTGCACGTGCCGATCCGCGGTCTCCGCTCCAGAACCCGTCAGTAAAACGTGTTTATTTGAATACTAAGCAACATTTTAGGCCTGTGGCGAGAGTTTTTATGCCCATAGCCAATGCGATGAGTCACACGAGTCAACGCTCGCTGCGTCCACCCGAGCCTTTGATGGACTTTTTGCTCTCGTCCTCTTTGAATAAGCCTCTGCAAAGCCTACAAGAATTTGAGACTTAATCAGTCTGGATGCATATAGCAACTTACGAATTCCGTATTTAAATAAGATTTTTTTTTTATTTGAAGATTTCAGTTCACTAAAGCAATATGTATGTAATCGCCTGTAACTCGACGACCGTTTCACATATTTTGATGCGGTTTTCACTGTTACCTTAAGAACTCCTAGGGAAATAATGTAGTGTAGAAACCATTAAGCTATGATATGAGGAAGCTGAGCAGTAAATTTTATAGCGTTCGAGAATTCCTCGAAAGTTGATACTCTTTTATTATCAAGTTATTTATTGACTCTATTGACTCCGTTGACTTTGTTATACATATTATTTTGAACTTATAAATTTGCATGCTATTTTCAATTATAGCTGAATAGAGAAACTGTTATACTGTTAAGACCTAAATGTAACCTATTCTTAGCAAATAAAATTTGAATGAAATTTGAATAAAGATTTTAATGATAGTGTAAGTATAAAACAAAAAAAACATGCACAGGACAGGGTGCAGTATTCAGTGCCCAGTATTGAATTGGGCAGTCCCACCTGTCGTCTATCAAGCTCAGTATGCTATTGGCACTGAAACCCGACCCAGCAGAAAAGCGTTCATCTTTTTGACGATGGTGTTGAAGCAACGATCTCTATGTACTACCAGATGGAGCGTTCCAAACAATCGCTCTGTTCTCTGTTCACTTTGAAACTTGTGCAGTTACTACTCAGAACATTTAATTATTTACTAAATATTGACATTATTTAACCGTAGCGTCAATATTTAGTAATAATTAAATGTTCTGCGTAGTAACTGCACAAGTTTCATTGTGAATGTGAAAGAGTTGTTGCTACTTGCGTGGAGCAGAGCGATTGTTTGGAACTCTCCATCTAGTAGTACATAGAGATCGTTGTGTTGGAATCCGCAAACATCAGATGCTCTTCAGAATCATGGACCCTGAGCGTGTTATTACATTGCACATGCAGGGCATTGTATGTCCTATGCGTAATTGGCCCACAGATTGCACGTATAAAAGGACTGGCAGTGCGCGTTGTTAGTATCATCATCAGGTTATTTTTGTCTCCACTGCAGGAGCACAACCCTCTCTCATCTGCCGGAGACAGACGGAGGACTCGGCCTACACTCCCCGCGCTGGCCAGACGGGTTGGGGAGGCCTGATTGATGTTTTATAATGTATTCCCTCAGTCGCCTTGTACGACATCCACGGGAAGAGTTGGAGTGGTCCTATTCTACTCTACCGGAAACCACACGGCAAGTTGTTAGTATAAGTACACCGTACTATACTAACAACTATCGCATCGTACAGCCAATGACCTACGCTCCCTCTCGATATCTACATTATCACTACACTGAAAAAATTTATTCTACTAAGTGGTATTTGGCCTTGGTTACTTGTACGTTAGCTTAAATACCTAATCATTGTTATGATCGAAACTTGAAACAAGTTCTTGATCAAGTTAACAAGTTGACTTAGTTCAAAGGAACAAGATCTTGGTGCTCTCGTATGGAGTGTTGCAATCTCAATTTATATAAATAGCAACATTAATATTACTTTGTATCGGCAACATTAATATGTTTTAAAAACTAGCAACATTCTGACAATATAACGAGTTGTACACGTATTTCTTGTTTTAATTATTAAAATTAATTAGCACGGACCTAGAACCTAAATCTAGCTTTAAACATGGTCCTTCGAGCCAGATTAAGATGACTGTTAATGAGATCTTGTTCAAATCAACAAACTTTTTTTCAGTGAAGTTCCTTGTTGACTCAGTGACCCAGCGACTTTATTACGAGGAGAGCCACAGAGCTTACCTGGGGGCACGGTAGAGTGGCATTTGGTGGCAATACCGCCAGTTCACTCTTCTATCTGTCCGTGGTGTCTATAGAGTATCTAAGTCCATAGGCCCGGCATAGAACTCAAAAGTATGCAGTAGGCTTCTCAATGCAACGCACGTTCGCTCCAAATTTTTAAGAGACCTTTTGCCGTTGACGGCAACAGCTATTTTTCTACTCGACTCACATCCTTCTGGTGTCACAATCACACGCGATCTCTGATCTATTAGATACTCTTATAAATCCTGAACGTAAAATGATGACGCAATAAAAATTGGAAGATTGTATCATTTGGCCGTGTGGTTTCCGGTAGAGTAGAATAGGACCACTCCAACTCTCCCCGTGGATGTCGTACAAGGCGACTAAGGGAATACATTATAAAACATCAGTCAGGCCTCCCCAACCCGTCTGGCCAGCGTGGGGAGTGTAGGCCAAATCCTCCGTCTGTCTCCGGCAGATGAGAGAGGGTTGTGCTCCTGCAGTGGAGACAAAAATAACCTGATGATGATGATCATTTTTGGGAAAGGTCTCGTTCTTTATGTGTCTTTAATCCTTTCATAGAAAGTCATTTTGGAACAAGAACAGAATGGATATATGAAATCAAAAGGTACTTAGGCAGGTACTTAGTTGTGATAGGAATTTTTTCAGGTTTTACGAGTATAATGTCACTTAAATACAAAGTGTGCAAAATAAATAGACCAGCTGCATTAATTAAAAATAAATAAATAATAAATGGGTTACTCGTATTTATATGTATATCGTAAGCATACTATACAATCAGGATATCATAATCATCAGCCTAAAAGAGTCCACTGTTGGATATAGGCCTCTTCCAAGGTGCGCCACGAACCCGAACCTCGGTTCTAATCAGGATATACTTTTAATTATACGCTTTTTGCTGAATTAATTAAATACTTAATAAAAGAAGTAATTAAAATTAGGCCAGATTTTAAATCGTTGACACTTCATATTTTTGGTTTTATAGAAAATAATGTAATAGTAAATAATAACTTGAATCTTTAATCAGTTATATTTCAGAAACGGTTAGGATCATTCATATTACAGATACCTTTTTTTAACATAATAATACCTAAGTACGTAGTTCTTTCCATTCTGTTTTTTTTAAACACCTGTGCTCATCACTGACATGACAAATTGATTTTCTGCTCAAAGGCTTTGTAAGTCTTAAGAAAGCCTTTGAGAAATGAAGTATAAATTGACGAGAGAGAAAAAAAACTATACTATCTTGCGCGGAGTTTCATGCAAATACGAAACGGCTAGTAGGTACATCGTTAAAGATGCCACATAACAAACTTTACGATAAAATTTCTAACTAAACCACATATCTCTCAAAAAACATAAAAGGGTAAATTTTTTACTTAAAAAATCGATGGGAACGATCACGACAAACGAACGCCTAAAAATGCCCGGAGCGCGCCGCGCCGCTGCTACGGGAACGGAATTTTAAACAGCAATCCATAGGAAGCTCTTAAAAAGGAGCGTCTGGGATAACTCGGGGTCCATCGGAAAAAGATTTGGATCGTGATGAATGTGGACCGGCTTGTGACCTCGACAACCTTGACCGGCTGGATGGCATTCGTTCCAACCAAATTTAATTAAAACAAATGTAACTATTTGCGTCTGAATTTTAAAGTATGTAATGTTGACGCCGTGTGGTTTCCGGTAGAGTAGAATAGGACCACTCCAACTCTTCCCGTGGATGTCGTACAAGGCGACTAAGGGAATACATTATAAAGCATCAATCAGGCCTCCCCAACCCGTCTGGCCAGCGCGGGGAGTGTAGGCCAAATCCTCCGTCTGTCTTCGGCAGATGAAAGAGGGTTGTGCTCCTGCAGTGGAGACAAAAATAACCTGATGATTAATGTTGATCACAATAATGAAGTTGGTATCCCATTTCTGATGGTCCAAGCAGAGGATACTAAATATTACCACGTAAATAAGCGACACTCACATCCCCCCGCAAGTTTAACGTCGCCCGTAACTAAAGCACGAGTAGTAAGCAGCCGGTTAAAAATAAAAGTACTTATGTGTTGACGGATAACGCCGTCCCTTTCTCGATAGTTTACCCGCAAACACGGACGTGTACTGACAGGCTGGTGCGCCTATAATAGTATGTATGTATGACTGGATGTTAGTTATATATACCTATATAACTAACTGATATTATGTATGTATATCAACTGTCTGATATCCATTTTACAGGCTTTGCCTAGTTTGGTATCAGGTGGCTGTGTGTGAAATGTCCCAACATATTTATATTTATGTATATTTACAATAAAGCGTTTATTATTGTACCAAAATTAACAAGAACATAAATAAATAAATAATAATAATAATTTATTTATTTCTCACACATTGTACAAACATTACAAAATTAAAATAAGTTAAAATTAGTTTCAACAAGTAATTTAATCATCGCTCATATAAGAATAAAGTTTTGTACAAAGGCGGTCTTCTCCCACTTAGGGATCTCTTCGAGTCAACCTTAGAGGAACTGAAAGGAATTGTAGTAGGTGATTAAATCTATTCTTTTGTACGGACTGCCGGGGGCGTGGTCCACTCGTCTTCACGTTCAAGGCACAGTATGGCAATGATCATTCAAACGTTTTAGGTCATATGAAACTATGTAAAAATTATTAGGTCAAGTGATCATTAGGTCAAACGGTGTTAGGTCAAACATACCAATGAGTACTCTGAGAAAAAAATAAGTAGCCCTTCACTTATATAAGGATAAAAATATACTACTATTACGTAAGTAGCCGCCTACAACTGATTCAGTAGCCGGCCACATTACTAAGTAACCACACTAAGTAATAATGTGGCCGGCTACTGAATCAGTTGTAGGCGACACCATTTATAACGGGGGCGGCTACTTACGTAATAGTGGTATATTTTTATCCTTATGTAAGTAGGAGGGCTACTTATTTTTTTCTCAGTGTATTAGGGTGGTTGCAGTACCTATATGAAGTTTAATGCACATATAATGCTTGAGCCCAGCCATTGGCCATATTTACGTTGTTAGATCATATGAAATTAGGTCAAATGATCATTAGGTCAAATGAAATTAGGTCAAATGAAATTAGATCAAATGAAATTAGGTCAAACGCTATACGATCAAAATAGATGCCTACCTACCGTGTACATACAAGAATATCACATAATTAGTTAAACTTTTTAATCTATAGTTATAATTTATTTCCTTAAAGTTTTCAATGCCTATTTAATACCATTCAGCCACTGCATCGTGATCTATGAAAAAAATTACATTTTCAAATTCATTATAGACTTAAAAATTCTGAAATTAAATTTACATAGATATATAAACCTGTGATAATTCTCTCCTTACATAAAAATCGTGACCCTTTTTGCATCAAACATTTATTGTTCAGAAATTCGCCAAATTTATGTTAAAGATTGGGTCATTATGTAAATGAATAATGTAATGACAACCTCAGAGTGGCGCCCGTTAACGTTCAACTGAACTTTTACGATCAATTAAGAGATCTAGTTAAATTTGCTGCAAGTATTCTGGTGTTATTACTGCAAGGTGAAACTTATTCGCAGTCACTAGATCCTACTAATATTATAAACGCGAACGTTTGTAAGTATGGATGTATGTTTGTTACTCTTTCACGTAAAAACTACTAAATGGATTTTAATGAAACTTTACAATAGTATAGCTTATACATCAGAATAACACATAGGCTACAATTTATAAAGATATTGTGTAAATTGTCCAAAATATCAATTAAGTAGGAAAAAATCTACCATCTGCGAGTGCGCTGCCAAAACCGCTAAATTTACATATACGTAATGTATGATGGAAATGTTTATCTTAAATAGTCCTACAAAAAAGCCCGCCACAGTATATATCTATATCTTACTAGCTGTTGCCCGCGACTTCGTCCGCGTGGTCCACTTTATATCACAAATTATTATGTATTTCCCGTAGGAATGGGATGTTTTTTCGGGATTAAACTATCCTATGTCCTATTCCAGGACGTAACCTATATGTGTGCCAAGTTTCATCCCGATCCGTCCAGTGGTTGAAGCGATAAACAGCTAGTAAAAGCATATAAAAAAGCACAAAGCATCACACACAACTCAATTAAAAAATAAATTACTATTACTAACCCTATTACAGTTACTGTTATAGTAAGGTAGTTACTATTACTATAGTAACCCTTAATTCGACCGCCAGATCGACCTAAATAGAAGACGACCCATAGCATTTTCTCCCGATGCAAAACATTCCGTATTTTTTTGCGGGGGGATCTACTCACACATGCATGATGCTGTCGCCAGTGTCGCTACAAAACACACGTAATGAATCGAACAACAGATTTATAACCTATCGAAATCGTGCATGACCAGTGATCTTGTACCTTCGTATGGCGATCAATGAGTGTTTTGCAATACCTTGTAAGTTTTTTTTATTCAAGTCAACCTAAATTCGACAGTTCTTGTTTTAAACGTGCAATATTCAGTCTATTTGTTGCGATTTTTTTTTAAATATGGACATAATATATGTATAATGTGAATGTAACAATAGTGCCTCCTGTCAGCGAATCTAGGTCGATATGAATGTAAAGTGTCGATGTCGATGATAATGAATGTATCGGTGTGGTCCTCGCATGTAGTCAAAATGACACAATGCTCAATGGGTCAATCAATTATACTTTTAAAGTTAAATTTTTTAATCAATGCAAGGTTTCAAATTAAGATTTGTATAGTGGGCGTTATTGGCGATACTTTCTTTACATTAAATATTTTATATCTTTTATACTATTTATTGAGCCCAATTCCAAAGGCACACATTTAAAATTTGACAGCTCTAAAATTGGTTTCGTCTTTATCTTCATAATACTGTGTGACAAGGATAGCAACTGTTTTAATGCTGTCAAATTTTAACCTTGTGACTTCAGAATCGGGCCTATTTTCCCACTATCCCATCCCACTAATATTATAAATGCGAAAGTTTGGATGTTTGTTACTCAACCGCGCTTCAATCAGTGGACGGATCGGGATGAAACTTGGCACTCATATAGGTTAGGTCCAGTAATAGGACATATGATAGTATTTATCCCGAAAAAACATCTTATTCCTACGGGAAACCAAATTAATCGTATGTACAGGTCCATATTAGACTAATAAAAATACTGAAAATCTATATAAATGTTATTTTTGAGGTTTTTAGGGACGTTGATTATGAAAATTATAACTATTTTGAAATTCAAGATGTGTAAATATAGGAATCTAATCCCCCAATGGTATTGTAGGGACACAGGTAGCTTCGGGCATCTCCGTACGCGAGTACGAAGCCCCGATACGACATAGCTATGCGCCAGTCGACCCAAGTACTCCACCCCGATGTCCCGCGCACATATTGCACTCATTATAATAATATGTGTTACCTAGAGATTCAAGGACAATAAAATATTAATTAAGTTACAGACTATTTATTAAATACTTCTCTCTCCTTCCGATATAATATAAAATCAGTGGGACTATTACATAACCCCCACATTATATTGGGGAGGGTTATGTTCAGCAGTGGACGTATTTCGGCTGATGATAATGAAGTGTACTTTGCTGCCCAGTTTATACAGAGAAACCCATAGAGCATTGATCGCATCATATGTTTTATGATTAGAAACCTTTTATAGAACCTACTTTCACTGCCTTTTTGGATTGTCACTCTTGAGTCACTGTCGATGATTAATGACTTCGAAAATTATAAGGTGTCCACGGATTTGGCCCACGAATGGGGCATTTCGGCGCCTAAAGAAAAAAAGCATGAGATTGTGTGGGAACCGTCCTGTTACACGCATCAAAGGCTTTTTTTATGTAGCCACTAGCTATCAGCCGTAGAAAGGAAGCACGCTTGTTGGAGATCGAAGTTTTATAACCGTTGTAAATAATTTTACGACTTTTATTCCAATTAGAGCGAGCCAGTTATATTTAATATTATTGAATCAAATCTGTTATTAAAAGTAAACTAGAGCGCTTTGGAAATTTTATTATGCGGATCAGAAATATCTCCGTTATGGCAAAATACCATCATCAGGCTCTCGGTATCATAAATCAGTGGACATTTCTTCCTACTTTATACTCTACATAAGAGATAGAGAGAAATAAATTACCATATCCGACATTCCTTCATCTTTTTGATGATTTTGTTCATTCTGTTGGAGTTGATGCAATAGATCGTAATGTAAAAAATTACTGTTATGATTTAACAATCCTACTAATATTATAAATGCCGAAGTTTGGATATTTGGATGTTTGTTACTCAATCACGCTTCAACCTCTGGACGGATCGTGATGAAACGGTCGTGAGGAAAGTGATCAAAATATGTAATAATAATAGAAAAAAATAGTGTACTGTGACCTTCATAACGCATCACGTATCTTCTGAAGTAACGGTCCTGGCAGAATATTAGCGTCGCGCCGCTGGGCTGCGACATTATGCTGAGTGCGGGCCCTTTCTGCAGCACAGCACGGGCTACGCTGTTACTGATTCATTGTTATGTTTGTTTGCTGTACTTCTGTATGAATATGTGACCTATTTGTAACATTGTATTTGTGCTATGTCTAAGAATAAATGAATTATCTATCTATCTATCTTAAACTTGGCACACATATAGGTTAGGTCTTGAAATGGGACATGGGGTAGTTTTTATCCCGAAAAAATAATAATTTGTGATATTAAGTTGTCCACGCGGCGAAGTCGCGGGCAGCAGCTAGTGCCGTATAAATCAAAAGGGTCAAATCTAACAAGTCATAAGAAAATTTTAAAGGCAGTACGACTTGCAAAAACAGTATGTCAATAACATTTATTGTGTCAGTCGTACACCTATCAAGTTTATTTGAGTTGGTTCAAGGGGAAACCCAGATAAACAGATTAAAATGTAATTTTTTTTTATTTTTCGTTCCTATAAAGTTTATGTTTCTCATATATTGCTGTGTGGTTTCCGGTAGAGTAGAATAGGACCACTCCAACTCTTCCCGTGGATGTCGTACAAGGCGACTAATGGAATAACATTATAAAACATCAATCAGGCCTCCCCATCCCGACTGGCCAGCGCGGGTAGTATAGGCCAAATCCTCCGTCTGTATCCGGCAGATGAGAGAGGGTTGTGCTCCTGCAGTGGAGACAAAAATAACCTGATGATGATGATATACGACGACAACGAAATATTCGTATTCTTTATAGTGCACCAAAATATATCACGTGAAATTATAACAACGTTCCGATAAACTCAATGTGCATAGGCAGCCTTATCGCTTCGTCGTAATGTGCCACTGCCGATCTTACTCTACCTAGAAAAACAAACGCTATTTGCGTGTCGGTAACAATGCCTAGGTATTTCATGTCTTCTGTATTTAGTTTCATAGACGCAAACAACATTTGCTTGCCTATTCTATTGGTTGTACCGTCCACCTCTGCAGATACATTTCGTGATCAGCATTACTACGTTACTGCTCAATCTTAACACAAAAGTTCTTTTTATCTGTTCCTATTGGTTTACTAATTTGTATCTTTATACCCAAAGTTCTTGTTTTGTTATTGCTCCTTCAGAAGTCATGGGAATCTATTGAATCACTGTAGACCAGCTGTTCCAAAGCAATAGATATCAATAGAAACAGGTAGACCCCATTCAAAGAAGGGATAAGAGTTGTATTCGAAAAGAATTATTTTGTATCAGGCAACGGTGGCAGTACCACCTTTGCCTGATACAAAATCATTCTCGTCGGTAAACAAATTTAAAAATAACTGCATATTAATAATAAATCAGAGTAGGATTCTCTCTTGTACGGTTAGTCGATAGATCGGCACGCAGAGTGAACGCACGCGCATAGAGAGAAAGAACAATGCAATTCCATGGGGCGGGCAAGGGGAGGGGCACTCCACCCTTTCGTTTTGCAGCTCATAATTTTCGGTCTTGCATTCACTGCAGAGTGAACTCATTTTATATTAGCCCCTTTGTTATTTTGCTTTTTTTAAACTTTAAAGGCACTAAAGTCAAGTCACTATTTATTTGATAACGATAGCTGTGCAACATTTCATTCATTCGCTAGTAGAAAATAGAGCAAACCACTAAGCACAGGCTAGCAGTTATCAATCAGATTAGAAGCAAGCAGGTCAGTTTGTTTGGCGTGAAGTTAGCCGCTTAAGTACAGTGTGCAATGCAGAGGGGCTAGACAAGATGACTTTTCTATTAGCGTTAACGCTAATGGAATAGAAAGATTTGTATGGGATTGACATAAGCTAACGAAATGTCACGTGACCTAGCGTTAAGCATTCTAAATTGGTAGCCAACGTTATTATCTTTCTATTCGATCAAACGAAACGCTCATGTCGAACGACAACCACCATACAAATGGTAGCCAAGTCGCACTTTTGACAAGCGTTTACGCTCACTGAGCTATTCGTTTGTACGCTACGAAGCGTTCGCTAAAACCCTGTAGAAAACGACACAAAATGGCGACTGTTTAATCAGCTGTGAAGTGTTGTGTTGTGTTTGTGCAAATCTCTTCAATTATTTTAGTAAAATGCATTCACTTAGACTGTTATGGGCTGCACGTAATGAAAATATGTGGCTCAGGCGCCAAACAAGAAATGTTTTTAGGCGGTGCTTGGAACAAATAGAAGCAATGCCGGACTTGTTATTTAGGGAGCGATTTCGGTTAAATAAGCGAACGTTTAAAGAGCTTTGCCTCGATTTACGTATTCACACCTCATTGAGAGGAACTAAAGAAATTCCTCTGGAAGTAAAGGTAAATATATTTATATCTGTACTGTACTACACGCTACTACAATCTGTATATGAGTGAAACAAATACCATGCATGGTTAACTTATTTATTTATCATTTTTCTAGGTTCTTTGTGGCCTTAGTTTCTTGGCCACAGGGTCTTACCAGAGGATTGTGGGTGTCACGCAACATTTGCCGCAGCGAACAACGAGTCGTTGCATTAGGCAATTTGTGGAGGCGCTCACTAATGATAGGATATTATGTAAATGGATAGTGTTCCCTCAAGATCAAGCAGAAAGATCAAGAATAAGACAAGAGTAAGTGATCCATCAAATTATTATTAAATATTATATTTTATCAATCGCATTTTCACAAAAAAAATTGGATTTACAGGTTCCAAAGAAGATTTCATTTGCCGGGTGTAATAGGGTGCATTGATTGTACCCATATAGCGCTCGTGAAACCAGTTGAAGATGAACATCTTTTTTATAATAGGAAAGGATACCACTCACTTAATGTACAAATGGTAAGTTATAGCCTGTTATATAGGTATTTCAAGAGTTAATAAAAAATGATATGTCTCCCAATACAGAATAGCATTTGAAACCTTAATTATTTGTTTATAGCTTTTAGGAATTGTATTATTTAATTAATTAGACACACTGGCAAACAAAGGTTAAATTAATACTGTTACCTGAATGGTGTGCTAATTGGTTAACTTAATATTGTCTTTTTGATAAAAATTTAAATGGCTTATGTAACAATATAACATAATAACTCTAACAATATAATATAATAACTCTATTTTTATGTGAATTTACAGATTTGTGATCACACTTTGAAAATTTTGAATGTTAATTCAAAATATGGTGGAGCCACACATGATTCTTTTATATGGTCATCTAGCCAAGTTGAACCGTACATGCGTGAACTTCATCATAATGGTGAACAAACTTGGCTATTAGGTAAGCAACACTATTGATATTCATCATCAATAATCATCATCCATCACTTGTATATTTTACACTTTCACTCATAAGTATTATACAAAACTTTATTCTTAATTGCATAGTTACAATTGTTAGAAGTTAAAATAGTGCAATTTAGGCGGTCTTGTCGCTTTAAGCGATTTCTTTCAGACAATCTATTATATTTTCTAAAATGTAATAACCATTTTTTTATTGTTTTAGGTGATTCTGGATACCCACAGAGGCCTTGGCTAATGACGCCTATTTTAAATGCTGTAAGTTCTCGAGAAGAGGTATATACCAGGCGTCACATTCAGGCCAGAAATTGTATTGAGCGTTGCTTTGGCTTGCTAAAGGCTCGTTGGAGGTGTTTGCTTAAGCACAGAACCCTTCATTATCATCCTCATGTTGCCAGCAAAATAGTACTTGCGTGTTGTGTACTGCATAACATTGCATTAAATGATCGCTTACCACCACCAAGTGATATGGCTGAGCAACACGATGATGGTGATGATAATATTGGTATACATGCTGGCCCCTCTACTCCTAGTAGCCAAGACGAGCTGATGCGTGGCAGAGCAATGCTCAGTTGCTTAATAAATAGGATGTAAGATACTGATTTTAATTTATAATGGTTCTATTGTAATTTTAGAGGTTCTCTTGTAAATAAAATAAATGAAAGATGTTGATAATTTCTATATGGAAAAAATATATCTATAATTTTTGTATATAAAGTGTTTGTCTTATTATAAAGTAAACAAAAAAATAAATATTAACTTGTTTAAACTTAACAATACTTAGAAACTACACATGAACTTTGGAAAGGGATTTGGCTAACTATTCTATCTGCTTTTATTCAGTTTCTGGGAGAATTTCTGTTGATGGTAACCTAGTCCATCTCTGTTCTGTCAATGTGTCCAGAAATCTCTGAGCAATTACACCTAACCGATGCAGCAGCTGGTTGTGCTCGCGAGCCACCTCAATCCTTTGAGACTCCAGTCGGAGCCTCTCAACTTCCTGCTCATGCAGGTGTCTTTCTCGCGTCTCCTCCAGTTGAAGGCGGCGCTGCTCGACGGCTACAAACTCACTGGTCGCTCGCTCAAACGGGTTTTGTCCGCGAGTCCTGCGCATCCTCAGTAATCGGCGCGGTGTGGTGGCCGTGGAGCGCGGGGAGTCTGCTGCCTGTCCACGTCGAGTGCTTCGTGCAGGAGGAGTTCGTGGAGGAGGCGGTGGCGTGTCTGGAGCTAGTGGCGGGGGTATTGATGTTGGTGGTGAATGTATAGGTGGATCTACTGTAAAACAATCAAAGTCATGTTTAGTATACTTATATAGACATAGATTCTAATAAGGATTAACCGGGCCGCATCTGTCGCGGAATTGACGGGCGTTGGGAGGACGAGTTTTGCAGTGGAGACCGCGGATCAGAACGTGCAGGGGACGCCCCGCCACCAGATGGACCAACAACCTGAAGAAGAAGGGAAGAGGCTGGACGTGGAGGACCAGGTGTGGTGGCTTTTATTGGGGAAGGCCTATGTCCAGTAGTGGACGTCTAGAGAAGATATAATTCAGCTATAATAATACAGTTACATATTAAGTATATACATATCCTACATACACTTGTCTAATCCCAAATTAGGATTTTCTCCTTTGCGATGGAAATTAAACAAGGATTGAACAATTCACAAATATAACATCCAGACCGCGATTAGCTTGTACAAAGCTGTCATCCCCAGTGGGAATCGGACCCACGACTTCTGGCGTTCGAGTCCAATGACCAAACAACGAGGTTAAATATTTTTTTTATTTAATAAATTTATTTTAATGTACTGTTACCTTGAGGGACCTCCAAAGCAAGTTGGACTTCATTTTCTGCACTTTGGGCTGGTTCTTCGGTTGGTTGTGATCTCTGCAATAACATTTTTACTGTTATGAATATTGAAAGAGGGGCTATGAAGAGAATTATGTGTATTATATTTATAAATAACTGACAATGAGTATGTAGCTTAACAGTGAAAAGTCTTCAGCATCTAAATGGGTTCATTTGCAATGATAGTCTGTGTAGAAGTGAAATACGTATTTTGTAATATGTAAATAGTTATGAAAGAATGGATATTGCTTTTTCTATCACTATAAACTAATTCAATTATGATTGATACCTAAGTTCGAAAAAGATGTATGACATGTTAGTTTTATGTTATAATGTATAAACACCCTGACCAACTGATGTAATCATAAAGACTGAAGGATAAGATGCATAGCTTATCTATACTAACATTAAATCCTTGCTCTTGGATGCCAGCTTGGCCAACCACAGCACGCAGTCCTATGATTGCCACCACTCTCTCTTCCAAAGCAGTTAGAGTTACTCGGTTGCTCGGGCCACCACCAGTACCACTCGCGTGTCTTTGAATAACCAATGATTTTTTTTTGGTTTTGGTTTTCCAGTCCGCCCAAACCTAAATTGATGCAGTTGGTTAAAAGCAGTGTCAAAAAGTGATGATTCTAAAATATGAATTAGTGTGGGTGAAAGCTTTACAATCATTCATGCTTGGTAAATAGTTAATCTTACTTTTTTCCATTTATCATGTGACTTTTCAACACCACCACCTATTGAATTTAATAAGCTTGTCAACTCTTGCCACAACCGATCTCCTCTCAACCGACCTTGAGCACCTGACTGGGGTCTAGAGAGGTCACCATGCCTGTATATAAACAAATTTCTCTCTTGCTTATGTTGAACACGTCATTGTTTATTTTATGCCGGAGTCAAGTACTAAATTTGAATCAAATATTATAATTTCTATATAGAATACCTTTCCATGAACTCTACAAGAGCTGAGAATTGTTCTGGACTGGCTCTCAACCTCGGTTCCATTGCTGAAAAGATGCAGAAAAGACTTTGAAATTAAAATTATAACATTGATAAAGCTTATAAACTTTTGTATGAAATACACATTTGTGTGACTAAAATATAACTTAAAAAGGCTGATTCAAATTAATAAATTATATTTCGGATACTTACCACTCTAAAATCGAAGATAAATCCACAGTAAATAAAACTTTCTCAAATCTGGCACCACTTTGCACTTTCGTACTTTCAGAGTTCGCGCGACAAATGCACTGAACGTCAAACTCAACTGACGTTTACAAACGAAACCATAGACAAAATTCTGATTTTTATCGAACGATCGAATAGAATGAGCGTTCGCTAAGTTCTTGTCACGTTGGCTACCAATTAATTAACGCTAACGCCAAAGCGTTAGCGTTTGTAGAAAAGGAATCGCTTCGGAACGTTTGGCACTTGGCTAGGCCCTCAGGACAGGCCTTTGACGTAGCGTCATGTCACTCAGTTCAGTTCGCTCATTCGCGTCGGAGGGCCGTGGCGCGACGGACGGCAGCGCGCGCGCAGTTATCGTTAACGATCTATATTTAAATACTGAAGTAAATAAACTCACCCGTGACATTTATGACAAAAACTTACCTGCCAGTGACGGGAACAGCGCAAAAAGTTCTTCTATAAGTGCAAGTAAGGAGTGGTGTGCAACAGTAATTGGTTTAAACGGTGCGGTGCGTGTAGAGACAAGTGGATGTGACCTTCTGTGTTAACATACAGAAAAAATTGAAACTAGTACAAAACGTGATGACAAGATGAATTCAAAAAAGTTGGAATGTTTCGATGATAATGACTCGGTGGATGAGAAACTTAATCTCAGCTTTCTAGGTAAGTGTCAGATTGATAGCGATTAAATGCCTTCTATATCTATACCAACATTAATACATGTCATATCTCCTCTTTCGAAGAAGCAAATATCACTTGCCACGAAGATGTAAACAGAAACAATTAAGTAATGGAAGTGTAAATTGCGAGTATCAAACACAATGTATCTTGTTCAAGACTGATATAATAAATTAGATATTTCCGTAATGCTTCTAAATTAAATAAAGAATTTCATAAGATTTTGTAAGCTACATAAGTAAAAAAACGCGGGGGTGCAATTATTACTCATAGATTGACGGGATAACAAGCATATCCTTCAAATGACTCAGCTGGCCTACTGATCCATTCGGTGCGACACCTACACTCCAAGAAAGTGAAATCCTTATAAAAATAGCAACCTTGTATTCAATTACTAAAAGTTATGAAACGAATGAATGGCAGTACTTGGAAAATAATACATTAAATTAAACAGCAATTTTGTTGTTTGTGACAAAATTGCAATACAACGATTAAAGGTAGAATCTGTTAAAGTCAATCACCTTATTTCCATAAGCGAAACTATTCTCGACTCAAATATTGTACCGACGTTCGAAACGCTCGAATCAAGTTCAGTCGTAAATTCCAATGTTTATGTATCTCAAACTGACATTAACATATCATACCAAATTAATTTCCTATATGCAAAAGTTATATTTAAAGCAGCTCCGATATTATCTTAATTACAGTTTATGACATTCGAACCACTTTGTGAGTAAGCTTTATTTATATTCATATCTAAAGTAGGAAGTGTAGATATGCTAATTCAGTTTTTTTGCATTCTATCATCCGTTGGACTGTTAACCTCGCGAAGGTCGGTTATAATAGTTTGTTTTTTATTTCGATGATTTGTTGCTACTATTTTAATATCAATTTGTTTAATTGCTCATCCACTAGAGCTTGACTTCAGTAATTGAATAATTATCAAAAAAACTGTTTCAAGCTTGTAACGATGAAGACTGGATTCTATTATCACTTCCTAATTAAAATAAATCAAAATAGCGGTAGCATCTTCAAGGTATTAAACTTAATATATTGTGATTGTGCCCCGTAACTACACGATTTAATTCCCCCATATCCCTTCCGTCATCAAACTACCAGGAGTAGTAGATATACTTACGAGTATGTAGTACACGTTGCTTAGTCTTTCATATTGCGATCTGCTAAGGAGTGGAATTCCCTGCCAGCTTCGGTATTGTACTGGATGGTACTGTACACTTTAGATCTTTTTAAAGGAAGAGTGAATAGGCATCTTCTGGGTAAGCGCGCTCCACCTTAGGAATCATCGTCTCTTACCATCAGGTGAGATTGAGGCCAAGCGTAAACCCATTAAGAAATGAAAAAAAAACGCCTGCACACACTGGTTAGAGCATAAAATTCCCATTATTTTTAGATGCCTGGTCCAGATCTGGTCTTATTTAAAAGCCGTGGCACAATATGATGTATGTATTGGTGCATTATTTTGTACCTTTCGAAGAGATAACTTATTTTGACGTCTGTTGACTAATAGCCGCGGTCAACTTAAACCGTATAGGTGTTGTGTTCGGTGACTTGAAAACTTTTCAACAAACAACCGATGCTTTTAAAGTTAAACTGCCTTTCAAATTGCTTTGAAAGAGAACCACCGACCGCAAGCTCACCCAACCAATAAAAGTAATAATGTATTTGAACATCAGACAATGTCAGGTAAAATATAGGTAAATTGCGGGCCATTATCCGCGGTTAAACTGCTCAAATAAGCTTTCACTGCTTTCAAATACAGCTTAGAGGACACATCGATTGTAACCCTGGAAAAAGACGTTTGGACGTTTACTGTGATATGGCTAATGGCTTAGATTAAGCTACTTGCAGCTGTAAAGTGGATTTAAGTGTGCGAAGGGAAACTTAACGGTAAGATGACGCTGTACTTATACAAACGTTGTAAGCTGTCGTGTTTTTATGTTTTGATTGGCGTATTGAGAATTCGTGTCGTGAGTTTCATATCTTTTGGAATTTTATTCACGGCTATTATCGGTTTGTCACCGACATATTTAGGTCTTACACGGATACTTTTTGAATTAGCGTTAAATAAAACTCCGTTACAGTTCGTTTTTAAAGTTACAATTATAAACCATTTCATTTACTTTATACACATTTCACTATATTATTTTTGGATCTTACGAATATTAATATCGATGAATAACTTACCTTTAACAGTAAAACCATCTGAACATCCTTGAAACTTAACCTGTTATTATCACCTACTAGTCACACGTATTTTCAGATAAAAGTGACCTTTTTAATTTACCTCTCCCTTTGCACCTACGCCTTGGCGCCTACAAAAAAGTAACCTGATAATTGGCTTCATCTCCTCTTCATTATCGGCATTTTGTTCTTTTTTGTGGCTCCGTTGTGCCTCGTCTCGTCGCAGTTCATATATTTTCCAAATCGTACTCTATTGTTACGTCTTGTAATCCTCAGTAATCCTTCCTTTGCTAAAACATTACGTTTGTAGTAGTAAGGTCCGTTGACTACAAAAGGTTCATTGTGACGTATGGCATTGTTTACACCTGCAGCATAATGCACAAGCTCCAATGTACGATGGATGGATGTTGTGAGCATAAGAACTCACTTCTCACGTAACTGATTGACTTAATGACTAATGAAATGAACAATGTATTCCACCATATGTACTACTGTGAAACCATGACTTCAAAATTGTTAATGTTTTCTGAAATGACATCTAACAAAGTTAGAAACACATACAGCATAAAGCAACATTCAATAATTAAATATGTAGATACTAATTATACTTCTGCAAAAAACATATGCCCAAACTTAAAAATATTATTAAATTGCATTACATACCTACATAATGGTGAATAGAAATTACAATTAAAAAATAGAAAGGTACCAGACGGTAGCAGCACGATATGAAGATAAAGGAATATGCTTCGAATGCAAGAGGTGAAATTTTCATTGTTATTATTAAATTAAACAACTATGAATTGAAATAAAAAAAAACTTTATTAAATATAGTTGCAAAAAAATCTGTTCATGCACATTGGATTTAAAAATTCACAGAGGGTATTTAAATTTTCTTCTACAAATTAAATGTAAATGAAGTAGCTTTCGAAAACAAACGCTAAGCGCCTCGGAAACAAGATATGCATGCAAAAGTACACTAGTAGAAAAAACAAGTTTGTATTACAACGTATCTTTGCCGTCCACTTCGGAAAACCATGTATTGTTTACTTTGTATCCGAGACGCAAATAACTTAGTATAACTTGGTTATGTATGAGGAGCAAGGGTTTTAATTTCATACATACCATTTTTGTTGGAACTTCTATGTTGAAAGGAAATCCAGACTGACTGAATTACCAACACACAGTTTAAACCGCTGGGTCTAGTACAAAATGTTTAAGACTCTGAAATGACTCAGCCAACCAATAATTGATTTTTTGAAATTGAAAACAAAGTAGACGAAGTCGCTTCGAAAACGAAATCTATATTCGAAATCTTGAGTTGCACATTATACCTGCCACTACGTGAAATGAAATGTTGATATAGAATCACGAAACTAGTTCCACGGTCATCTCCCTGAGCTCTAATAGAAATACCAACATCACCAGCAGATGGTAAGACAAAGCATTAGATCGTGCACCCTAAACAAACGAAAACAAAACCCATGGCCTGCTCTACCGTACAGACGTACTAATTTGTTTGCATAATATTGACTCAGCTTTTACTTCTAATGGTTGATTTTTCCAAACAAGGTATAGTATGACATTGGTGGAGTCTGGAATAGGAGTCCGTGTTTCTAATTTATTTGAGAATAGTTCGTTATAGAAATACTGGTTCAAATTCTCACGTGCAATGGTATTTGTTCGTAGGACATCGTCTTTTAATATACATTTTCCAAGTCTTCCGAAAACTTTGATTTTAGAGATAACATTTAGTTGGTTTTTCTAGAGACATATTTTAATTGTATTTGTTAATTTGATTACGTCACGGGGTACTGAGTTAGTGTATCTACTTGATCGTTATGTGCCCCCAGCACTCGATACAATCGTACGGATTTGCTTATATTAGGCCCTATTCTGAATAATAGGGCTAAGCAAATCAGTCACAAAGTTAAAATTGTACAGCACTAAAATTGTTGCTATCCCAGTCTCATAATATAATGAAGATAAAGACGAAAGTAACGTTGGTGTTGTCAAATTTTAAATTAGTGCTTCAGAATCGGAACCATTGTTTGAATTATTGGAATTATTTTTGTATAAGATCTTAGCAAATCATAAATTCCACAATTTGATATCATCTAAACGCTTGAGTGTCAATCACAGTAGCTATAAACCATACTCTTCGAAAGCTAACACAGAAACAATTCTTAAAAAGGAATACTTACACGTACGATTACATACGTTCTGTACAAAGTTTACTTCTTCTATTAGCATTGTTATTGAAGTGCACTGCACCTCGTGTACTTTAAGCTGCAAGCGAAGAAAAAATATCTCACTAATATTATAAATACGAAAGTTTGGTGGATGTTTGAATGTTTGTTCTTCAATCACAGAACGGATCGGGATGAAACTTGGCACACATAAGTTAGGTCCTGGTATAGGACATAGGGTATAAGTTTTTATCCCGAAAAACATCTTATTCCTACGAGAAACCAAAGTAATCGTTAAAAGCACTGAAGATGTGTAAATATAGAAACCTACACGAACGAAGTCGCGGGAAAAAGCTAGTAATCAATATTAGAATCGTTCATTTTGTCCGACAAAGGTTCGATCGACGTTCGACAGGTGCGTTTAGTTTGGTTTTTATCTTTTTTTTAAGAGGTCGGTACCTGGTTTTGGTGTTTTAATGATTTTACTCTCTTGTTGTGCCTAAATTGGGATGAAAGAGCACAACAACATCAATATAATAATGCCAATGTTACATGTAGTACATTCTGACAGCTGTGGATATGGAACTGCTCATCAACCAAAATACTCCACTGCTGAACAAAAGCCTTCCCAATAGAATGCCACTTTTGGTGGGCTGGCCATAATGACCACGTTTAGCAGGCGGATTGGTGATCGCAGTAACGATCTAAATATACACGGGAGAACGCTGATTACCGTCCCTGGTGCAACCTCTTACCGCTTGTCCACGACCTTGCCGCTGCCAGCGGCAGCTAGGAGCGGGGCGGCGAGCGGCGAGAACAAATGTACAAAAATGTTAGCAGCACGCCACGAGGCGCCGCAATCAGCGGCCAACCCTCCGCCTGCCGAAACCGCGCCGCTCACCGCGCCGCATCCCGCTAAGCCAAAAGTCGTGGCCGAGCGATTAGTCGCCTTGACGGCATCCACGGGAGGATTGGTGGCCCGGCCCTATTCTAAGTCGGGAACCACACGGCGAAACACAACATCAACTACTTTAAATGCCAACATTACCTGTACGCAGTTCACAGCAGGTCTATAGACAGCAGTGAATATTGGCAGGCTGGTGATACGTTGTGAACTCGGCGTCGTTGAATATTGCGCAAATTTCAGTTGATTAATTACGCTGAGGTTGGAGCCTGAGGCTCTGCCATAAAATAAGTGAATTATCGTGCGAGTTGTTATGTCATTCATTTCGGACACGACATAAATCCGAACACTCTGAATCTTTATAAATGCCATCGGGCGAGGTCGCAGTCGCACACTATGCAAAATCTCCCTTCGACTGCGTGTAAAAGTAATTGACAGTGATAGCAAAGATATACCTAGTTAAATTAAAAAATCCTTGCACGCGATGCAAAATCATCATCAGCCTAAATACGTCCACTGCTGGACATAGGCCTCGCTAATAGAATACCACTTTTGGTAAGTTGTCCATTGGGGGATTTGCCATAAACACCACGCTTGGCAGGCGGATTGGTGATCGCAGTAATGATCTTAACACACACCTTTTAAAACAAATTTAACGGGTCGAAGGATAAGTAATAGAAATCGATAATTTTTGTCTGTTTGTCTGTTAGTTTGTGCAAATTAGGTGTGTAAAGTAGGGAATGAAGGATTAGAAATAGGTGTTCTATTATTCATCCTTAATTTTTTTTAAATTGTATCAAGTAAATAAATATATTAAAAAATATATAATGGCAGCTGTAGTTTGTTTATAGGATGTCAGAATGTGTCAAGCTAGGACAATGTGACATTGATACATATTGGTCATTCCAGAAGAGAAGAGCGACATCCTTACCTGTACGTACGTAGGCTTGCACAGACTTTTGTTAGTCACGTGACTCTAGTAAGAGACTCGTCTTATAATGTTATATGAAATGATGTGTGAGTATAGTATGAAGGAATTAATTTATGACGTAAAGATATTATAAAATAAAATTAAAATTGTGTAATAACTTCCATGGTAACGGTATGGCTCGCCGCTTAACATACAAGTTTGTTAATTGAAACAAGTATATCTATGAAGCAGCAGGAGGGCAATAGTCCCGTGGGCGGACGATGCAATATTCCCGTCTCTTTCACTCTCATAACACAAACGAGAAGCGATATAGGATACGTGTGTTTAGAAAAATTAGCAAAGTGTATGTACATCGAATACAATGTGCGAGCTTCTTCAGTCCACTATTGAACATCTCATGTCAGCCTTTAGACGTCCACTGCTGGACATAGGCCTTCCCCAATGAACGCCACCACACCCGGTCCTCTGCCCTCCGCATCCAGCCGCTTCCGGCCACCTTCTTTAGGTCGTCGGTCCATCTGGCGGCGGGGCGTCCCACCCTGCGCGTGCCAATCCGTGGTCTCCACTCCAGAACTCGTCTGCCCCAACGGCCGTCGGTTCTGCGACAGATGTGGCCCGCCCACTGCCACTTCAGCCTGCTAATCCTTTCGGCTATGTCGGTAACCTTCGTTCTTCGTCGGATTTCTTCATTACGAATCATATCCTTCAAAGATACGCCGAGCATAGCCCTCTCCATAGCTCGCTGAGCGACTTGAAACTTGTGGATCAGGCCCACTGTCAGTGTCCACGTTTCTGCACCGTAGGTCATGACAGGCAGGACGCACTGATTAAAGACTTTTGTCTTTAAGCATTGTGGAATAGGCGAAGTGAAGACTTGACGCAATTTTCCAAATGCTGCCCAGCCCAACTGGATTCTTCTGTCAGCTTCCCTATCAAAATTGTTCCTACCCAACTGTATTGTCTGTCCTAGGTAAACGTACTCCTGAACAAATTCGATATTGACATTATCGACGATCACCGGGCTTAGGTCGACATATTGAACATAAGCCTTCTCAATAGAATGCCACTTTGGTGGGCTGTCCATTGGGGGATTTGCCATAATCACCATTCTTGGCAGGCGGATTGCTGATCGCAGATCTTAATATATACAGGCGAACGCTGCTTCCCGTCCATGGTGCAACCTCTTAGTCGCCATGAAGTAATGTCGCCCACGGGAAGATTATAGATTATTAGAAATATATTTTGTTCCATTATTATTGCTCATTTTCAGTTCGAAAATTTCAGCTCAAACGGTCCAGTAGTTTGTGTGTTATCCTCCGGATAGACACAGACAGACAAAAAGCTTTACTCTAAGGGTACGTTTAGACGGATCGGAGGCAGGTACATTTTGGTACATCTTAAATTAAACGTTACAAGCTGTTTGCTTTCAAAGATTGTGTGGAATCCATGTTTGTTTTCTCTTTTTCCACATGGATAATATTGATGTCAACTATCAATTCGATCAGATGTCTCAAGGAATCTGGGTAGATAAACATCGTCATATCCGTCGCAAATCGTTCCCTGTCAGAGAACCAAGCTTGAAACTGACTTCGAATGTATGAAAAAGTTTACTAAGACAGGTTTTTCTGGTTACGAAGCGATCACAAGAAAGGAAAATGATGAACATAGACAAGGTTAGTTAGTAGAGCAGTTCTATCATAGACTCTCTTGGAATATAAGTTATACCTGTTGCGTTGGATGTTGATGCCATAAAAAAGGGACGAGATGAAAGTAATACGGGTAAAAAAAAGGTAAAGGCATCCTTAGATGGTCAAAAAGAGGAAGATACGTTACTTACTTACTTACTGGGCATGGTCCTACAAAACTAAGTCCAGTTGTACTTCGGCGGGACGATGGGCTTAATGACATGTTATTTTCTTTCCCTCGTATTACTGTTTTAATTGAAAATACTGTACGTATCATACTTATGATTGTTCGAACGTAATTTTGGTTTCAGCTGTGTGCATCTATGCGCTTGTTGTCCGTCCACCGGGTGTAGTTTTCGTTTAATCAGATGTAAGAGCACCGTATCCTCCCTTTTTGGTTTCATCTGAGCTTCATCCGTGGTTTTATGTTTCGAGCGGTTAATTGAAACGGGATGCGCTGCTTCGGTGCTGAACAGAAATTATCGCTTGATGGAACGTATGATTGTGAGTTTATGATATCAAAACGTAATACTTTTGAACGTTAACTATCACGTCGCCGCCGCCGTTACTAACGCTTTTTTTCTATGGAGTCTTAAGTTACGTAGTACTATTAAGTATTCTATACTTAAGTTTGTGTTTATGTTAGTTTTGTTGCTATAGAACAAAATAACAGAAACTTCATTGATGTTAACATATTCCAGAGGTTTTGCGACTACGTGAAGTCCAAGAAATAATTACACAGCTTCTAATACAAATAAATTAAGGGTAGCAATATAAATATTTGTGATACCCTACGAGACTCTCATTACAAATTAAAGTATATATTATGTTAAAGTGGTTTTTGATTTATTACCGAGACAATTAAATGTTGATTAAGTACGGTTTGTATCGCGTTTAGGGCCACAATTAATAATGAAAGTACATTTAGCTCTCTCCGATAGCTCTATTAGTTTCCAGCTGTGGTAGTTAAATAAAAATTAGAGATGTGCTATAATCATTTTTGAAGTGGAAGTACGTTGTCGGAGTAATAACTGTATTTCTTCAATGACATATCCTTTATTTTTGTCATCGTCACACTCCGGACACTAGATCACGTTTCTCTTTATCGCATTGAATGTTTAAAAATTCAAATTTCTTTAACTGAAATAAATGACTTTTAAGTATCACAATCATTCGTTTTTATAGTTGTGTTGATTCACTAATACCATTGGAAATATAAATTTTCTTATTAAACACTTAAAGTCCCGTGTAGGTGAGAATAGGTGAAACGGAAAAGTGTTACCAGCCGATTATTCCCAGATATCCGAAAATTGTAAACTGTTTTTTATTATTTACTAGCTGTTGCCCGCGACTACGTCCACGTGGACAACTTATTATGTATTTCCCGTAGGAATGAGATGCTTTTTTGGGATGAAAACTATCCTATGTCCTATTCCAGGACCTGAACTAAATGTGTGCCAAGTTTCATCATCCGTCCAGTGGTTGAAGCGTGATTGTGTAACAACCATTCAAATATCCAAACTTCCGCATTTATAATATTAGTAGGATAGAGAGTTTGTTCTGCTTAAAACATTTTAATCTCATTGTTACTTGTTTTACTTAGCTTCTACGTTTAATACCAACGTTTAAAGGTAAGTATCTTGATTATTATCGATGTGGTTTTGGTTGATTTTTGCAAAAGTAGACCAATAAGAGTTCTAAAAGCCCTAATTACCTCGAGATCACGCCCCGAAATAATAAACGTTCTCATTTCGTTGAATTAAAACCAGACTGCATATTACAGACCGTTATGCAAGTTAGCAAGCAACCGAAAAGGGTAATGATACAAGTTTACGTGTTAACACGTTTATTGCATATTTTGAACCTTAGGTTATGGCAATAAAATCTGATACATTTTATAAAGCGGCAAAGGTTGATAACGGTATAATTACTTGTTACGTAAAAACGTCTGACATTACAGTTTGTAGGCGTGAATAAGCGACCGACTTGATCATAATGTATCAAAGGGCGCTCTTGACACTGTAAAATAAATATACCAAAGCCTACTTTATAGTTACAACCCAAGGAGACCAACCCTAGGATATATAGATAATATACATGTGGAGAACTATTTTGCAGTTACATTCTATGACATTACTAGGCTGAATAGAGTTCGATATGAGACCTATTTTCTAAAGTGACATGTTAGCTTACGGCTATGGAGCTGTCTGTCATTTTGTTTTGTCACGCAATGATTTGTTCTGAAATAAAGAAATAATATATTTTGTACAACATTAATGATTTTCTCTCCATCTACAAAGCCTTCCCGACATACATATTTGGGATTCAAAGACTAAAATCTCAAAAATAGTGTGATGAACTCTGTTTATTAAGGTTAAAAAAATTTATGTATTTCTAGGTTAAGGTATTTATCTATGGGCCAAGTTGCCTGATAATAAACGATTTATTATTATTCAATTCAATTCAAATATTCTTTATTGTGCACCATAACATATAAATTTTTAAATAAAAACAACACTTACACATAGAAGGATGAATTTAGTGTACAACGGCTAGTGTGATTATTACATATAGGTTGTCTGGAAGAAATCGCTTAAAGCGATAAGACCGCCTAAATTGTACTATTTGTAACTTTTATAACGTGTAACTGTATTTGTTTGTGCAATAAAGTGTATTGTATATATCACGCTGGCCCAGTTTGGATTGGTAGATTTCAGGATAAGTACTTTTTTATCAGAATTTTGTTTCCAATGAACGTTGGTGCCGTGTGGTTACTGGCCACCCTCAACCAAGTCGTGAAGGCGACTAAGGGATTGCGCCAGGCACGGGCACCAGCGATCACCAATCCTCATGCCAAACGTGGTGGTAATAATGGAAAATCCCCCAATGGACAACCACTAAAACTGGCATTCTATTGGGTAGGATTATGTTCAGCAGTAGACGTATTTCGGCTGATGCTGATGAGGCATTACGCAGTCTTGTGGCATTTGGACCGTTTTCCTTTGGACATGATGCAGATTTATGGACGACAGTGACCGCTACCATCAGACCCTCACTTATCTGTTTGTTTGTAACATCTGAATATAAAAAAAAGTTGCTATACAGAAACAAAATCCACAAATATCAAGTTGTTCAGCGAGCTATGGAGAGGGTTATACTCAGGTTTCTGTGAAGGATATGATTCGTAATGAAGAAATCCAACGAAGAACGAAGGTGACCGACATAGCAGAAAGAATTAGTAAGCTGAAGTCGCAGTGGGCGGGTCACATCTGTCGCAGAAACGACGTCAGTTTGGGGCAGACGAGTGCTGGAGTAGAGCCGCCTACAGGTGGACCGACGACCTGAAGAAGGTGTCCGGAGCCGCTGGATGCGGAGGGCGGAGGACCGGGTGTGTATTTACTAAATATTGACATTAAATTAGCGTCAATATTTAGTAATAATTAAATGTTTTGCGTAGTAACTGCACAAGTTTCAGAGTGAATGTGATAGAGTTGTGGCTACTTGCGTGGAACAGAGAGATTGTTTAGAATGCTCCATCTAGTAGTACATAGAGATTGTTGCCGGACCTGCACTTCACTAGGTACTACGTGCTGTGAAGTAGTTCATTATTAAGACTTATGCGTTATTGCATCGACCTCTAGCACCGACTCGCGATTGCCGTTAGGGAACACTACTAATAACACTCGCGGTACATAAAGTTTTAAGGCCAGCCAGCACTTAGCAATAAGCTATGAACTCAAGAAGCTTAGCAACAAAGTTGGTACGAGACGGCATGATTGCTTTATGAGATGGTATAAATTGTATTAGGCTTCTTGCCATATCTATAAAGTGCGATAAAACGGGACACAGAAATCGCTCTGCTAATTTACCATTGAAAAATAAATGTTGAACGTTGACTCTATCGTCATCATCAGCCGAAATACGTCCACTGCTGAACACAAGCCTCCCCAATAGAATGCCACAGATAGTGGGCTGTCTGGTCATTTTCCACAATCACCACGTTGCGAGGCGGATTGAACTTAGTATTCACAGGAGAACGCTGCTGACAGTCCCTAGTAATCCGTTAGTCACTTTGATGACACCCACGGAAAGATTAGAGGTGACGCTACTTATTCTAAGCCGGGAATCGCACGGCTAAGCCCTTTTGCACATTATAAGAAAATTTCTTGTGTCTTATGAAAAATGTCTTATAAGATATCCAGTCGCATAGGTTATATGAGACCATACATATTACAAGATATTTTTTCATAAGTCGGATCAGACACGCGCATAGAAATTTTTCTTGTCTTGTGTCTTGTGTCTTATAATGTGCAAAAGGCCTAAGAAACTACCGACTCTATAAATGGGTTATTTCCCATTAAGAAGATAAGAAGCTAGGAACCATTTTCGGGAATTCCCGGTTCATATCTAACTGCATCTGTATTTCCATATCGTCACTGTGCTTGTACGATCAATAATCCTTGTAAATAATTGGACTCAATTAATACAATAGTAGATTATAATTGAGGACTGAATTTTCAAGAAGGCATATTCCAATAATTTGGCCTGGCCAGCGCGGGGAGTGTAGGACAAATCCTCCGTCTGTCTCCGGCAGATGAGAGAGGGTTGTGCTCCTGCAGTGGAGACAAAAATAACCTGATGATGATATTCCAATGAGGCTTACTTTCATATAGACGATATACCTATTATGTAGCTACGAGTATATAAAGTCCATATGAAAGAAATCCTTTTTCCATAATGGACATACGCCCATTTGGAAAGTCAGTCCTTAATAACAAATATATCTTCCAACGCGTCGCACCGGGGCGCAAGATTCCCAATAAACTGGCAGCATTCCATCTTTGTATCATCAGCTGACCTTCCAAATTGAGCCACACAATTTGACATTTTGATCATATAGTGGGAAGTAGTTTCCTAAACAGTTTTCTGCCAGGTGTGTTGTCGATCGATTGAGTTTGCTTATAAGGTATTTTATGACGCAAGCTGATTATGTTGCTTTGAATTAGTGTGAATGAACTAGCGCCATTCAAGCTTTCCGTTTTGGATCCAATGAATAGTTTATTGAGTCAATCGACACTTTAATTGCTACACTTCACTTCTGATGTCTTATCATCGTAAACTATCTTAACTTATGGATTGTTTGACTTCATCCTCTAGTATTATAGAACTGTGAAATTCTAATCTGATAACATTTTCTTAATTCTAATCTGGTTTCATCCTTTTGTCACTGTCATTGAGTAACGACTATTGACTGACACATTCATATTTTCTTATTTCGTCTGATTTAAAGTTTCAATGGATGAGTCAAGGCAGAGCTGATTAAAGTTTATAATGCTACTTGATCGATGCAATCGGCATAGTAATGCATGTAGCATTCCTCATTGTGTTCCTATTGCTTGTTACCTTCACAATTACAGGGACGTCTCGTTTCGCCATTTGTACCAATAGTTGGCCCAAGGTATTTAGTCAGGATTTGTTCCAGGGAGAGGATAAGCGCAGGAGTGGCTGAATCATCCTCACCCCTTTTTAGTACCTGTGGATGATACTAGGCATTTCCGGCGTACAAAGTACATCTACATCTTCAACCTTATCGTCAATATATTTGGTCTACCTCTTAAATTTCATAAAGTGTTGTAGCCAGTATTTTTCAATCTCTATCGCCCGGGAAATGACCATGATCATCGTCATCTTGAGTGCAAGCCACTAGGTGTACAATGAGGGCACTGATGTTTAGTGGTATATCCCTGACTACAAATACCCTTCGACCCTTCGATCGTCGACCCTTAAAAGGGAATCCCTTTCACATGAAACTGTCCCTACATGTTATTTTGCAAAACGGCAACAGACAGCAGATAATATTGTCTTAAACTTCATACACAGTCAGTTGTGCCTTGCGTTTTTTGGAATCTTACCGCCTGTGCAGTGTACTGAGGTCGCTACTTAAACCTGTGTACCAAAAGAGGCCACATTTTTGCACCACATTGTGGGTGGGAGAGGCGCGCGCTCGAGAGATTTACAAATGTTGGAAAATTGTCCTCAATTTTAGGTTGACATGTCTCTTGTTAGCTCTGTGGGCCCCACTAGCCCTCGCGCCGTGCCTGGAAGGCGCCGGCTAGTGCAGACTGCAGATGGACGCTGCGATACTGCTGCGTAATAAATAGCCCGCCGACGTCGACTCGTCTGAATGCATGCACCGTTAACGAGTTATAGAGAAAGGGGGTTTCACACGAGTAAATCTAAACGTAAGTATCCATTTGGCTTCCTTTCCTTTATTTCCTTCTCCAGCAGTCGTCTCATCGATGTCATCGATGGGCAGTTTTACCTTTATTTTTGATGGTATAATGTCTAAAACCATATTTATCTGCAATGTATTCTGCCCTGGTAACTAAGAAGGCCGCTGTTTTGGAAATCTTATGCAAAATTACAAAATAATGGGCCAAGTGGTTTTCTAGAATTCTATGATTTATGAAATCTAATTCGTCAATTGACGAAGAAATTCTAGTAATTTTCATGGCATTCTAGAAAATCAGTTTGACTTCTGCTTTCTCAATTTACAAAAGGTTGCCAAAACACGTAGCCGTACTAGAAAAGGACCTTACAAACAAATGCGTGTGGGGTATTTCTTGGTAAATAACTTTAAATGCTTAAAAACTGTTATGGTAAGTATTGTTTATTTAAACCATCACAAAGTCTGCGTCAACATACAGTTTACCTGAAAATATTACAAATAACTTGAAGGCATTTAAAAGTTTTAAAAACGCGAACTAAAATCCTAATACGAAAACAAAAGTAAAGTTCGATTCATACATTTTAAAAATATACCTGCTTAAAAAGTTGACGCCATAAATCCGTATCGTATGAAAGGCCTCTAAGCAGATATCAATATAAATTATTTTCCAAGACCTATGCAAGAGAAATCCAGTAATAAGTATAAAGTATTAAACTTCTCAAACCCTTCAATTTGGCCTCGCTTTCACTTAGTTATTGCGTATATACAGTTATACTTAAAGTTGTATGTATAAATAGGATTGCTTGTTAGAAATGAGAGAGTCATTATATTATGACGATGCATTAAAATATATTTATGTTGACAGCGTAATCTCCGCGAGGATACAAAAAGCAAATTCACGTTGTCTGTAATTTTTCGTTCTTTACTGTAGCTACTTAGGGCTAAGAATCAGAAAAAGTATTTGAAATAGCGATGCAATTTTGGATTGAAACTTAAAAATATACGATAAATCGGGATTTAATGTTAACTTCGTTTCATAATGGATTTATAAAACAGAATAAATGTTTAATGTTTAAAGATAGAAAAGAAAAAGAAAGCCGGAGCAAAGCGAAGCCGAAATGATTTTCCTGATTAGTCTTTTGTACCTACTACCTATAATATATTTTGTATTATTTTTTAATGTGTGAAAACCAGTTAATGTCATGGCTAATAGCTTATTTGATTTGAATTTCTATTATTCTGTGCTATTGGCAATTCCTATATTTTGAGCTATGCAGATGATATGGTGCTCTTCAATTCCTCAATCAGCGGACTCCGAAAGTTAATTTCAGTGTGTAAGAACTAAAGAATCTACAATTTCTAGAACCGATCTCGATGTTTAAGAAATTTAAAAAAAATTTTGTTCTTCTCTATTTAACTCCGTGTTTAGTCAAACATCTAAACCGACATGCTTCTTAGCTTGTTTCGTAACTACACTAATAGACTCCATTACACATGGAAGGGCCTTATCTACGCTTTGATGTTTTATTTCCTGCGCTTATCTCTTCTTGCTCCGATTTGGGTCATGTCTATACGCGGTCGTATCTTGTATAGGTAGTTAGCGTTTATTGATCTACGAAGGACTTTCTAATATTATATTATCATGTGTACGTAAACCCTTTATGCTACCTTAGGTCGTTAAGTTATAATTATTGTATTAATTTTCGTTCCTAGTAACTTTGTTAGTAAAGTTATTTGGTTTTACCTCAGTAAGCTATGGAACCTACTTGTAGTCTTTTTTAAAATGTACATGCAGCTGCAGAACATATTCACCCTCAGCCCAAAATAGTTCTTACCTTCTCCGTACTTCATCATCATCATCGTCATCAGCCTAAATACGTCCACTGCTGAACATTAGCCTCCTCAATAGAGTTCCACTTTTGGTGGGTTGTCAATTGGGAGATTTTCCATAATTACCATACTTGGTAGGGGGATTCGTGATCGCAATAATGATCGTAATAACCACAGGAGAACGCTGTTGGCCGTCCCCGGTGCAATCCCTTAGTCGCCTTGACGATACTTACAGGAAAAAAAACAGGGTGTGGCCCTATTCTAAGCCGGGAACCACACGGCATATTTGATTATGTAATTTACAAATATTTTATAAATCCTAATTTTAATGTAACTCCGCTTAAATTAAAATTAGGATGATTATTCCGCTCTTGTCTGTTCGTAATAATCAAAATCGTTTGATCAGCTGACCGTGTGTATCATCATAACAGCCCTTAGACGTCCACGGCTGGACAAAGGTCTTCTCCAATGAACGCCACCACACCCGGTCCTCAGCCCTCCTTATCCAGCCGCTTAAGGCCACCTTCGTCTGGTCGGCTAGTGTGGATCATAACTATTATTGAAATGCATATTCTAGTACCCATATTAGTTACTACATTATAGTTCAATGTCGCAGGGTAGCAAAGGCCTTTATCGAGCGACATGATTTTTGCATTAAGATGCAATTAACCTTCAAGAAAGGTAAATTTTATTGCTTTAATGCGAAGAAAAGCACTTGGAGGTAAACACTGGTCCAGACAGCTTTTTTTATCATTTAATAATTTAAAGAGGGTTTATTTTCCCAGCCAGCTTTATTTCAATGTTTGTTTTTAACTTTGCTACCGAATTTTTTATGAATTATATCAATTAGGATTTTTACGTATACCTTTGTAAAAAAACAGTTAACACCAACGTTTTTAAAAACAAATTAAAGAAATTGCTTATTTCTCAAATCTTACTACTGAGTAGAAATAGAAATCATTTATTGCATGAATCACAGGTAAACATTTGGAGGCTTAAAATGCTAAATTAACATGAGTAAAGGTAGAGTACCTTTCCAAACGTATACAAAGTTTTCTAATTTAAAAATTGTGTATATCAAAGACATTATTTGATATGTTTTTTGCTTAAATATATAAATTAATGTTATTATAACTAATAAATATAAAGATATTTTGCACTGTAAAAGTTCTAGACAAATTTATCTAAAGACAAGTATGTCAAACAAAACGGTATTAAATAAAATCATATAATGTTTTTAAAGAGTTCAAGTTGCAAGCTTTGATTTAATATATTTGAATCCATTTTACACTCCTAAATGCTAAAGCCTACGTATGCATACGTATGCATACGTATACGAAGAAGTATCCGTGCGCACAGAGCTTGGGATGGTATTAGATAAAATCATATACTTAATATTTTCGAAGAGTTCAAATTACTGTTTATATGATATTTAACAAGTCTTCGTCCCACCGGACCACATTTTACTGCGGAAAATAATTTCTGTCGACAGAACTTAATATCCTTTGTTAACGCTTACTAATGTCCGCTGTGTTCTTAACACTTGTAGCAACTAACCAATCAGCCCTTAAATCGCTGCAGCTATAGATTTAATTGTGAGCAAGTTAATTAGAGCAGCGCTGGACCTGATGGTTGGATAACGCGCATCGTGGGAAACGAGCTACCACTCTGATCGCTTAGATAACTGAACGTTTATATTATGAGCTCGTCGGTGTATATAATTAGAGGGGCTTAAATGATCATAATAATGAGACTAGAGACTATAGAAGGTATCTTAACAATTGAAGCAGAACACTAAACCAAATATAACAAAATATTAGATAAATGAACTTTTACATGTATAAATTTTTTTTACATGTTTTGCCGTGTGGTTTCCGGTAGAGTAGAATAGGACCACTCCAACTCTTCCCGTGGATGTCGTACAAGGCGACTGAGGGAATACATTATAAAACATCAATCAGGCCTCCCCAACCCGTCTGGCCAGCGCGGGGAGTGTAGGCCAAATCCTCCGTCTGTCTCCGGCAGATGAGAGAGGGTTGTGCTTCTGCAGTGGAGACAAAAATAAGCTGATGTTGATGATGATAGAAGTTCTAACAAAAATGGTATGTATGAAATTAAAACCCTTGCTCCTCATACATAACCAAGTTACATTACGTTATTTGCATCTCGGATACAAAGTAAACAATACATGGTGTTCTGAAGTGGACTGCAAAATTCTACTCTACCGGAAACCACACGGCATTCTACATCACTACACGTATATTTTTATGCATAATACATTATCTTGACTTGAAATTCTTCTCTGATCTTCATAGCAGATAAACAATGATGCTGTATTATTCTCTCCCATACAATTAGAAACTGGATCGTCGGAGTTTCCATTTTTGGCGATCCGCAATGCAGCTATATATTCGGGATCACTTTCAAGCAGATCCATATTGGGAATTGAATGCCTCATGAATTTATCTCAAACTGCAATTTACTTTTGAATTTAACTTATTTGTACCTACCCTACAACACTAATGGTTACGTTTGATACGAGATTTTAAGTTTAGCCGTATTATCTTTGGTTTATCCGAGTTCTTAATCTGGAGTGAGAAAATAAAAACTGCTTTTGGCAATAGGATTTTTCTTAATTCCCCTTTTTAAGGAGGGAATAGCGAGGGAGAAGAGATCTTTTGATATCATCTTAAACTTTGGGCAGTACATTTGTATTCTCCATTGTATCCAATATATCTAGCTCGCCGAGTAGAAATAAAACATTACATACATACATAATGCTCACGCTTTGGTCCCAGAGGGTAGGCAGAGACGATGTATCGCCACTTTGCGCAATGGAAGTGGCTTTCCTTCGTCCGCTTTTCGCCCCATGATACCCCTTGACTTGATGTGTTGCAAACAACATCGCCGCCTTGTTGAGGTACCACGATTAGCTAGGGGAATAATTGTCCACCTCATCAGAGCCCTGCATATAAAATTAATAGCCAAATAGCCAGTCTAAGATGGAACTGACATTTGGTTCCTGCTTGATCTTCAGCACTATAACATTAATTAATTTAGTTCATTGCTTTATTTGTTTTTTGCTACAGTATGACATAACACGTTTTTAATTTTGGTACTATATTGTATACCAGGAAAGAAAATAATAATAACTGACAAACCATTTGGCAGGAGATTAAGGGTTAGCAATATTTCTATTACTAGCTGGTGCCCACGACTTCGTTTGCGCACGATTAGTATTTCGTTTTTGTAGGACTATTTCAGATAAACATTTCCATCATACATTACATATGCGTAACTCTAGCGGTTTTGGCAGCGCACACCAGAATAGCTAGCAGAAATTTTTTCCTACTTACTTGATATTTTGGACAACTCACACCATATCTTTATAAATTGTAGCCTATGTGTTATTCTGATGTATAAGCTATATTATTGTAAAGTTTCATTAAAATCCATTCAGTAGTTTTTACGTGAAAGAGTAACAAACATCCATCCATACTTACAAACTTTCGCGTTTATAATATTAGTAGGATGTACTTACTATTTAATTCTTAATTTTACGAACGCCTTTACACTAACAATGAACAATAAAGAACATTTTTCAAACAACAATAGAGATCAAGTTTCAACTGAAATTTAAATTTCGTCGTTGTTCTATGGGTGTGCGACGTATAGATCTCTATGTATAGATGTCCGATGTATAGAGAACAGATAAAAAATATGTCAATCAAGTACTGCTCGAGAAGCCCATTAATATTAATGTAACAATCGATGATTAGGATTACATAAGCCAAGCACTTGGCGCTTGCATCATTTCATTTCTCGCATCGCGTCAGCGCGGACCTAGCGGACTGCATGAGTAGTTTTAATCTGATAACGTAAAAACAACTTTATTTGTTTTTCGTTATAGTTCAGAACGAAAAACTGTTTACAAATGCTAGGGCCTATGCGAACAATTCTCCGTTTTGGATTACGCGTATGGAAATAAAATAAAGTTGTACTCGTGCAGTTCTACGGTCGGTCTGCGTGGCCCTAATTGTTAAATCGATTAACGATTTAACTGTAAATAAAAAATTTACTTGGCGTGTCTGTACATTAAAAATATTTGCAAAAAAATAATTTGAGGGATGAAGAATAAGTAATAGAATACATTAAGATTATTTTTGAAATTTTTATTTGTTTGTTTGTGCACGTATCACGTAAAAACTACTGTACCAATTATGATGGGGATTTAAGAAAAACATATGCTTAATTGGGAGTTATTTAGTTATTATTTCATCACCATCGGCTAAATCAATCAAAAGTTATGCGAATTTATATTGTTCAAAAACTCACTTAAAGAATTATAATGCCCGGCGGATTTCTGATTGCGATAAGTTAGGACTACGTTGGCGGTGGCAGTGAAGTGAGGGTAAAGGAAGGGGATTAACACGAAGTAAAATTCGATTTTATTAAAAAAACCTATCATGCTGTAGTCCACGCGAGCGGAGCCGCGGTCACAGCTAGTAATATTTATCATCATCATCATGTCAGCCTTTAGACGTCCACTGCTGGACATAGGCCTTCCCCAATGAACGCCACCACACCCGGTCCTTCGCCCTCCGCATCCAGCCGCTACCGGCCACCTTCTTTAGGTCGTCGGTCCATCTGGCGGCGCGGCGTCCCACCCTGCGCGTGCCAATTCGTGATCTCCACGCCAGAACCCGTCTGCCCCAACGGCCCGCCCACTGCCACTTCAGCTTGCTAATCCTTTCGGCTATGTCGGTCACCTTCGTTCTTCGTCGGATCTCTTCATTACGAATCATATCCTTCAAAGAAACCCCAAGCATGGCCCTCTCCATAGCTCGCTGAGCGACTTGAAACTTGTGGATCAGGCCCACTGTCAGTGTCCACGTTTCTGCACCGTAGGTCATGACAGGCAGGTTGCACTGATTAAAGACTTTTGTCTTTAAGCATTGTGGAATAGGCGACGTGAAGACTAAATGCAGTTTTCCGAATACTGCCCAGCCTTACTGAATTTTTAGCTTGCCTATCGAAATTGATCCTACCCAACTGTATTGTCTGTCTCAGGTAGACCTACTCCTGAACAACTTCAATATTGCCATTGTCGACGATGACCGACCTAATACAGGGCCACTAATTATCGAATAACGAACTTTTTGTATCGAGACTTGTGGAAATACCCTGAAAAACTTTTGTCTTTAAGCATTGTGGAATATGCGAAGTGAAGACTTGACGCAATTTTCCAATATTTATAACTATGATAATTTTACAACCAACTGATATATGTGTCATTTATATACTCGTAGTCTCGACATTAATTACTGATTGATTACATCAGCCAAGCACCTGGCCCTTGCATCATTTCTCGCATAATTGTTAACTTGATTGATATAGTACCTTAACACAGTTTAAGAATATCTCACAGGCTACTGCGACACGTATCGTTTATACAGTGTCTAGATAACTTTATAATTATGCTTCATTGTAAGTACTGGAACACTGTATACCTGCATACGAAAGGGAGGTCATATGAACAGGTGAGCTTACCTCTTAAACATCCTCTTAAAAATATTTGAAATTAGGATAAAACAGATACTTTTAAAAATTACTACCACAGTATACAAAAATAATGTAATTCTATACATGTCTAAAATAAAATAGACCAGCTAAAATGACAGAAAGCTAAAAATAAGTACCAATGTTATATAAAAAAAAGTTACTATAAAGGTTCTGGAGTGGAGACCGCCGGCTTGGCACGCGCAGAGTGGGATGCCCTGCAGCCAGGTGCACCGACGACCTGAAAGTCCCGACAATTGTAAAATCGGATCTGGCAACACTTGTGGCCAAAGTCAGGCTACAAATGGCTAGTTTCCAAGGCCGTGAAACGTATTAAAAACATGACCATCAAACGGGCTGTCTGCCGTTTGCCGCTTCTGTAACTTATATAATTGTTGACTTTTACAACCAAAACACGGCGTGTTGGAACCTTTTTTAGAGCCACAGCTATTTTATGCCGTTATCTAATGTCTAGATAACACGCTGTCGGTAATAAAAATTCCTGTGGTACAGGATTATAAACATTTCCTCGTAATTGACCATGTACGTTGCTTATTGTGGCACTGTCTATTCTAAATGGTTCTGAAGGTGTTTAATTCATGGAATGTCCTTAATTTTGGCAATCTTTATGTCTTTAAATGTTTTTTATTGTGTCCCAGTGGCAAATGTTCGTATGATGAATATGAATGTTTGTACCCAAGTCTTGGATGTTTATATATTTATCTGTTCGTTATCTAGTAACCATACCACAGGCTCTGCCTAGTTTGGGAGTGGATAATTGGTGTGAATGTCTAAGATATTTATATTTTTTTACTTTATAAACTGTTTTCCAAAACTTCCGAAATTCTCTCTATAGTGCCGGTGTTGCTATGCATACACGAACAAATTCCCCAAATGCAGTGTCAGCTTGCGTTGCATACCATCATACCATACTATCATCGGTACCACAGTTTGAGAACATCTGGTCCAGACAAAGAACACGTGTGGCAGAAAATAATTCACTATTTTATAATCCAAAGTAACTCGTACAATGTTTCCAAAGATAAATATTATAAACCTCGGAATTTTACTACAATCTACGATAAATGATTGGAACGTTGATAAATAGATATCCCACTAATATTATAAACGCAAAGGTTTGGATGTTTGGATATTTGTATGTTTGGATGTTTGTTACTCAATCACGCTTCAACCACTGGACGGATCGGGATGAAACTTGGCACATATATAGGTCAGGTCCTGGAATAGGACATAGGTTACTTTTTATCCCGAAAAAATGTCTCATTCCTACGGGAAACGTGGTCCACGCGGACGAAGTCACGGGAAACGTGGTCCACGCGGACGAAGTCGCGGGAAACAGCTAGTCTTTTCATAATCCCAAAAATGTTCATAGATATATTCCGTTGTCCTAACCTGTATTGCATAATTAATTTTATAGTACGGATATTTATGACAACGGTCGATTTGCCTGACAAGTTAGGAAAGGCCTTAATTAAAAGGCAATTAGAACCCTTTAAAGGACCATTGTAAAACCTATTAATACAACTATTTTAAACGCAACAGTACACCTACACCAAGATTAATAATACTGCATTTAATTACATATTAAGTTATGCCGCTTATCAGAGTTCGGTAGAACAATTGCCTACTGTGTGAGACGTACCTGTTTCGATTTCCGGCCGAGAGTGTTAGTCGTGTGATTCCCTGATTAAAATAGAGCCACCCCCAATCCTCCCGTGGGTGACGTCAAGGCTGTTATATATTAATATAGCAGCGGGCAACACCGAAGCTGCCCGAACTGTCAATGTATCGGTGGGAAAACACGAGTGTCTATGTTAATTACTATAAACAGTTTAATGAGTAAATCCATGGTGTTTCAGTCATTAGTGTTTACAAACATAATAAAGGCGACTAAGGGATTGTACTTGGGGCAGGCAGCAGCGTTCTCCTGTGTATATTAAGATCATTAGATACTGCCATCACCAATCCACCTACCAAGCGTGATGAATCCTACTAATATTATAAACGCGAAAGTTTGTAAGTATGGATGGATGTTTGTTACTCTTTCACGTAAAAACTACTGAATGGATTTTAATGAAACTTTACAATAATATAGCTTATACATCAGAATAACACATAGGCTACAACTTATAGAGATATTGTATGAATTGTCCAAAATATCAAGTAAGTAGGAAAAAATCTACCATCTGCGAGCTAATCTTATATTATATTTATATTTATATTATATTATATTATATTATATTATATTATATTATATTATATTATATTATATTATATTATATTATATTATATTATATTATATTATATTATATTATATTATATTATATTATATTATATAATCTGGTGTGCGCTGACAAAACCGCTAGAGTTACACATATGTAATGTATGATGGAAATGTTTATCTTAAATAGTCCTACAAAAAAGCCCGCCACAGTATATATCTATATCTTATGTGTAGGCCATTATAGCCAAAATAGTGAACCATCGTGATGAAACTTGGCACACATATAGGTTAGGTCCTGGAACAGGACATAGAATAGTTTTTATCCCGAAATAACATCGCGGGATCCTACGGGAAATACATAATAATTTGTGATGTTAAGTTGTCCACGCGGACGAAGTCGCGGGCAACAGCTAGTACCTAGATATGGCAAATCCCCCAATGGACAGCCCACTAAAAGTAGCATTGGGGAGGCTCGTTCAGCAGTGGACGTACACGAAAGTGTAAAAACTATATATTTCGTTCCGGTCGTTAATAAGTATACTACAGTGTCTAGAAAACCCTTTATACACGTAAGACTGTTGTTATTAAAAGTTCCAAATATTTTAAGGTCACACGCAATGATAACTCTTATACAAGTCAATGATAGAGATAAAAAATCATATAGGAAGTGTATTCGTGACTGTACTTATAAAATTCAACGAGTAATTGTCTGGGTCACTTATTAACTAGCTCTCGCCTCGGCTTCGCACGTGGGGCAGTATTACCTGTATCATCATCAGCCGAAATACGTCCACTGCTGAACATAAGCCTCCCCAATAGAATGCCACTTTTGGTGGGCTGTCCATTGGGGGATTTGCCGAAATCACCACGTTTGCAGGCGGATTGGTGATTGCAGTGATACTCTTAATATATACAAGAAAACGCTACTGCCCGTACCTGGTGCACTCCCTTAGTCGCAACACCCACGGGAAGATTGAGAGTAGCCCTATTCTAAGCCGGGAACCACACGAATCCATTATAAATCAAACCCTAACTACGAATTGATGATGATAACTCGAAAACTGCTGCAATTATATATACTCTCTCTTAGAGGAGTTTTGAAGGGAGATTTGAGTGTATAAACAATCAAGGTATTACAAAAGGGAGTCGAGCAATGACGGTTCTAGTATAACGGGTAGAAGTAAAACCAACAGCAGGTCGTGGCCGGATTCGCAAGCAAGAACTAGTGTTCCACGGGTTATTATATTATATTTTTTTTGTACAATAATAATTAATCTAAGCTATTCATATGTATATAACAGCAAGGTCTTTTTCTAAAACTTATAGTCTATCATTAACTTCAAGGTTAAAGGGCACGTACTACCAGCAGTTCCAATCCAAACAAAGTTATAATAAATAAGTCGCGTCGGACAGCCTGCTAATATCTACTGTTGGACACAGGTCGTCCCCAAACTACTACATCTGATGCAAGAACTCTACATAATTAAATTTCTCCTAATTATCACCCTTGTTTAATTTTGTTGTTGGTTATATGATTTTTAATTCAATACTCTTTATTTCATGACGAAAAATACACAGATACAATAATAAAGTACCTTACATTCTAGGCGGTACTATAGCTAAAAGCTATTTCTTCCATACAACTGTGATCTATTTTATAAGTATACCTAATAAGTAAAAAATAAATAAAACTTTCGGTAGAGGATAAGAATAAAAACAGCTGGGAAATGTTTATTTGTGCAGTTCAATATATAATGTAGGAGTGGGAGTATCTATACAATTTATGCTGTATGTATTTTAATTTCATCATCATCATTATCAGGTTTTTTTTTGTCTCCACTGCAGGAGCACAACCCTCTCTCATCTGCCTGAGACAGACAGAGGATTTGGCCAACACTCCCCGCGCTGGCCAGACGGGTCGGGGAGGCCTGATTGATGTTTTATAATGTATTCCCTTAGTCGCCTTGTACGACATCCACGGGAAGAGTTGGAGTGGTCCTATTCTACTCTACCGGAAACCACACGGCCAATTTTAATTTTAATTTAATTTTTTTCCAGGTAAGTTGTCTACAGATAATCCCATTACTGGGCTATCCTCTTGGTAAGTGTCCAGTCTCAACTCCGAGCTGCGATGCCGCTGAAATCTTTAATGCAGCCCTAAGAATGCATTTTTTTAATACTACTATAATGTGATTAGTAGTATATTTCTGTCACATTCTTAAGTCGTTAAAATCTAATTCTATTGACTAATTACATTTTATGAATGAGTTGTTATCGTTTTATAGCGAGTCATTGACAAAAGTCGCTGGCGATTGGTTTCCGATAACCTTCCGGTTCCGTTGTTGTGGCTAGCGTATGTTTTAACTGTTTTATTTCATTCATAAAATCGATTCCTACAGTGTATATCTGTATATCATGAACACGACTAACTGAATTCTAATTATGTAATGTATACGCTTCTACAACAAACTACCAGAGGAAATCTTAAATATGACGGACAGAAAGTTTAAGATTCACATTAAAAAACAATTTTGTAAGAAAGCCTATTATAAAATAAACGATTATTTGAATGACAAAGATGCCTGGTACTAATGTTTATTCAGCTTCGCAAAATCTTTATTAATTGTATGCAAACTTGATTTTTAAAAGATGTGTTGCGTGAAGTTTGTTGCGCCGTTTCTTCTTCACAGCGCTAACACCTAGGAAGCGGTAGTCGATAAAAAAAAATGACGTGTATAAATATACCAAGTGTACTCATATGCAATAAATGATTTTGACTTTGTATATCTATTGTATGAGTTAGAATTGTAACTACGTATCTTTGTCTCCAAACTACGGGAGAAATAAATTGTGGAGAAAATGAGGCAATGATGCGAGCGAAGTACCAGGTAGAAGTAGTCAAACAAAGACACTAGCAAGACCAAATTCGTTGTTGGAATATTGACTTGTTCTACCATGAGCTACCTTTTACCTTGGGAAATATTAGTTTCCCGCTTGAAAAATGTTGTTTGGGAACAATCGTGATAATGTTAAAGCTCGTGTCCACCATAATCACTGTAATCTATTCGGGCGGAGGTAAGCGACAATATTAAAGCCTACTTATATGATACTCCGAATTAAGCCCTATGTTTTCCTGAAAACTCCATCGGAATCTGTTCAGTAGTTTATACGTGATTCGTGCATTAACAGACAAAAATTCTAAAAATGATCTAAATGTGTACTAATCCTTGGATCCCCCAATTTTTTTTGCAAATATTTTCAATGTACAGACACGAGATGTTTACATTTTTATTTATTAGATAAAAATATATAATATAATTTAAGATGTGAAAGTGAATTAATTAATCTAATCTATAACAATACCGTCAATTACTGGTATTATCCTAAAGGTCGTATTAGATATTTAACTTTCCCGCAGTCACTTCTGTCTTGCGTGCATTTAGCTGCCAAAGCTGCCGCGCCGCAAGGGTTAAAGGGCTCGCCTTAATTTGACAACGATTTTAGCATTTAATTGAAATTTTAATTGGCGAAAGTTCCAGACAGGTCCGACATAGGTTAGCCCCGTAGTAGGTACACAGTTTAACCGCTTGGATTAACATGTTTAAGCTTAAACAACATGGTCGTTGCGTATATGTTTACTTTAATCTCTAAATCTGTGACTTTCACATTTTTTTTGTAAACCAAAAAGGGGTCATGTCAATTTTATGTAAGTGTGTTTCTTAATCTCGAAATTTACGTTCAAAGGCTCGACTCAAGTGGGCTGTGGATGGCTTTAGCCTTAATTTTGGAATTTTAACGTCCACTACCGGTGGGGGATATCTAGTGGAGGATCCCGCTGGATGATACTTGGTTCCGCTGCCAAACAGCGAGGTGTTGCAGTTTGTAGGAGAGCCAGTGTAGTTACAGGCACACGATGCATTCTAACAAGTCCTCAGCAACGTATATGTGGCCCTTGGACTGTTGTTCAATGCTGCTAGAAGTAGAAGGGCAATGGAGGAGGTATTAGGGTAAGAGGGAGAGGATAACGCGGGAATCGAAGTTTAGGAAAAGGGAAGTGGGAGATTCAATTCAATTCATATATTCTTTATTGTGCACCAAAACATATAAATTAAAAAATATTACATAAGAGTGAAGGAGGGGAGAAAAAAGAGGGAAGGAGCGGAGGTATTCACTTACACATCAGCGGTTCTAGCTCTGACTCTGGCTACGTATCAATACAATGTTTTTAATTGTCTTTGTTATTAGCATGTCTAAGGCTACATAGGAGTACAAAGTCGCGGGCATGGCAATGTTTGTGACAAGTATGTTTCAGTTAAAATACCTCCCATAAAAGGAGAAGAAGAAAATTAAATCTGCATAAAACGGTAGCTGTGTGAACACAGGTAGCGCGCTCGCCAGCTGCTGGCCTGCTCGCTGGCCCACGCAGTATCTTGTGTTGTGGGAAACAAAGCTCGCCAGTACTGGACACGTTACTGGACGGCAAGTAGAGCGAACCAACACAGCAGTTTGAATGAGTGTCGTAAGCGTGTTTACAGACACGCCGCCGTTTCTATACAAGTTTTCATTGATAATAGCGTAGGCGGACTTGACTCGGTCCGTTCTAGTGCATGAGCGACGTTTCGGTTTCGACTGATACAACACGTTCGGCCTTATTTTGAGTTTAGGTTTCGACCAATTCAATATATCGTCGGGCCAAACCTTTCTACTACAATCTAAGAAATAAAATCTTAAACTTCGCGTGTCTGTACATTGAAGATATTCGCAAAAAAAAATTTGGGCGTCTGAGGATAAGCAACAGAACACATTTCGATAATTTTTTAAATTTTTGTCTGTTTGTCTGTGGGTTTGTGCACGCATCACTTAAAAACTACTGAACGGATTTTAATGGATTTTTCACAGAAACATGGGGGGGGGGGGTTAACCTAACTTAACATTTAGTCTTTATTTCATCGCAATCGGTGTACTCAATCAAAAGTTATGAACATTTTAGTTTTCAAATACATTAGTAGGTAAGGTTAGTATGCAATATATTGCACATAATAGTATTTCCGTACTATTCAGATTGCGATGAGTTTGGACTACATTTGGAGCTGGGAGCTGGGAGTGGGAGTGGGAATGGGAATGGGAATGGGAATGGGAATGGGAATGGGAATGGGCGTGGGCGTGGGCTTACGAAAAGGGAGTGGGAATGAGAGCGGATTCTGTAGTTCACGCGAGCGACAGCTAGTAACAAATATTATATGAGTATATTCTGTCTGATCCACAAGTTTATATTCTAGTCGCTCAGCGAGCTATGGAGAAGGCTCCGGGTTTCTATGATATGGATATGATTGATTGATTGATGATTCGTAAGGAGATCCGACGAAGTGATCAGTGATCCAAATAAATTTTTTTCAATGTTTTTTGATACATTGGAAACTGAATACAATAATATTTTCAAAGTAGTTACAATAAAAAAAAATACTAAGTTTAAATTCAGTGATTGGGCAACAATAGGTATTAGGAAAAGTAGGGACGTACTATTTCAATTATATGCAGATAGATCTTCAAGACCCGAAGATTACAACTTTAAAGAACATGTAAAAAATTATTCTAAAATTTTTAAATCTGTCTGTATTGCTGCCAAATCTAATCTAATTAGTAAAAAAATAAAAAACGCGGAAAATAAAATGAAAGTAGTATGGACAATAATTAATAGCGAATCGGGAAGAACCAAACCTCGCGACAACGATATTATCCTAAATACTGACCGCGGCACGTTAACATCGAATGCCGAGGTGGCTCAAGAGTTTGAAACTTTCTTTACTAATATACCACTAAAGACCACAGAAAACTTAAATTCATCGGCTGCTCTTTCAGCGGAATTTCTACGAAAGAACGTTCCCTCTTGCATCACTGAATTTGAATTTAGGCACGTGAACCCACAGGATATTATAAAGTCCTTTAAACAAATAAAAATAAAAACCACTGAAGACCTGTGGGGTATGTCTGTTAAAGTATGTAATTCCATCATTGATATTTTAGCACCATATCTTGCCTTCGCGTTTAATCTCTCTATAGATCATGGCACTTTTCCCGATCTAATGAAGCTAAGTAAAACTATACCATTGTACAAATCAGGAGACAAAAGAGATCCTGGCAACTTTAGACCCATTTCGATCTTACCGGTACTTAGCAAGGTTTTCGAAAAGGTCATGCTCAGTCAAATGCTTGTACATTTCAACTGTAACAAACTTCTACATGACCAACAGTTTGGTTTCACTAAAGGCCGCTCGACGACGGACGCTGGTGCTGCTCTTCTGCAAAATATTTTTGATGCTTTTGAGCGGCACCACGATGCTATCGGGGTTTTTTGTGATTTATCTAAGGCGTTTGATTGCGTAGATCATAAAACGTTGCTCTTAAAATTAGAACATTACGGTATCAAAAATAAAAGCCTTAGTTTATTGAACTCCTACCTAACAAACAGGATTCAAAAGGTTCAGATAAACGGTAAAAAGTCGCAGGGATCTCTTATTAAAATAGGAGTCCCACAGGGCTCAATATTAGGACCTTTCCTTTTTTTGGTTTATATAAACGATCTTCCGTACATGGTGCAGAATATGTCGAAGATTGTGTTGTTTGCAGATGATACTTCTCTGATTTTTGAAGTTAATAGACATGCCCAAAACTATGACGATGTGAACGACACCCTTCGGCAAGTTCATGAATGGTTTATTGCTAACAACCTTGTTTTAAACTCAAAAAAAACTAAATGCATAAAATTCACACTTCCAGGTGTTAAACCATGTGATAATGACATAATATTAAATAACGAGAAGTTAGCATTTGTGGATAATACAGTTTTCTTGGGGCTAACCCTTGACAAGAAGCTGCAATGGGGTCCACATATAGAATTATTATCAGGTCGGCTAAGCTCCGCAGCATATGCCGTTAAAAAGATTAGAGAGTTGACAGATAGAGCTACAGCAAGACTTGTATATTTTAGCTACTTTCACAGTCTTATGTCTTATGGCCTCTTGCTCTGGGGTCGTGCCGCTGATATCGATTCTATATTCATTTTACAAAAAAGAGTAATAAGATCTATTTATGGGCTTCGTAGTCGTGATTCTCTAAGAGAATTATTTAAGGAAATAAATATAATGACGGTGCCATGTCAATACATATTCGCTAACATTATGTTCGTTAGACAGAACCTTTCTTCACTCAGCTTAAATAATGAGAGGCATAATTTAAATCTTAGAAATAATAATAAAATTCAAATACATCATTCTAGATTGTCTAAGATCAATAATTCTTTTGTGGGGCTGTGCGTGCGTTACTACAATAAGGTTCCGAATGAAATTACTAACTTGTCTGAACAAAAATTCAAATCTTCTATAAAAGTTCATCTGTGCAAGAAAGCCTACTATAAGTTAGATGACTACTTAAATGATAAAAGTCCATGGAGTGCTTGATGGCTCAGCATAGGTAGACTTAATGATTGTAATGAATAAGATAAATCAAAGGTAGGGCCCTGTGCCGTTGGGTTTGTTGCCACTTCTTCCCCTCGGTTATACAGGTGGAAGTGGAGTAGATTTAGGCAGAATTTGACGTCAAAAAGAGAATTATGTGTTCCAATTTTGAAAATAAATATTTTGATTTTGATTTTGATTTTGAACTAAAGTCACTGACATAAGCGAAAGAATTAGCAAGCTGATATGGCAGATGAGTTCTGGAGTGGAGATGGCGGAACTAAACGCGCAGGGTTTTGTTTTGTTTTTAAAATTTCCTTATTGACATGTATATTAAACAGTAAACTCAGATTTTAATCTAAAGATTTTAATTTAAATATACAGGGTGTAAGGGACGGTCTTCCGAAAACTTTAACCATGGCTTCAGACCATCACCCTGAACATCGTACAGCAAGAATTTTTCGCCGGAAATAAAAAAAAAATTTCGACTCACCATACAAATTTTACAAATGACATGCCAGATTTGTATGAAGAGTCGATTTTTTTTTTATTTCCGGCAAAAAATTCTTGCTGTACGATGTTCAGGGTGATGGTCTGAAGCCATGGTTAAAGTTTTCGGAAGACCGTCCCTTACACCCTTTATATTGGTACTACAAAAGTGTTTTATGAGGCTGAGCGCGCCTATGAAAACTATTAAATTATGTTACTTTAACTATTTAAATCATAATTATATAAAGTTATTATAAGTACGTAATATGCGTATTTGGAAATAATGCACATTTATTGCATCTATAAAATATATAAATAAATAATTTGTCGGCCCCGTAGTCTAGTCGATAGTACGCCTGCCTGCGAAGCTCGGGGTCGCGGGTTCGAATCTCGCCCAGGGCAAGCATTCGTGTGATGAGCACTTGTGTTTGCCTTGTGACTGCATGTTATTTATATATTATGTATTTATGTATGTATATCAGCTGTCTGATACCAATATTACAGGCTCTGCCTAGTTTTGGATCAGGTGGCCGTGTGTGAAATGTCCCCATATATTTATTTATATTTTATTTATTTGCAAACTATATACATAAAGTAAATTATCAGATAGGACGTACAAAATCCTATCCGCGTACAATGAGCATCGCATGGCATGTCCCCATATAGGCAAGTACACGCGCAGGGTGGGACGACCTGAAGAAGGTGGCCGGAAGGTGGCCGGAAGCGGCTGGATGCGGCAGAGGCCCGGGTGTGGTGTCCGGGTGTTCATTGGGGAAGATTGATGTCCAACAGTGGACGTCTAAGAGCTAATATGATGATAATATTCTAACAAGAACTCTCCAAAACTTACATCAATAATCTTACCAAGTATCTGCTCTTCCGTAGCCTCCAAAGTTGATATGAAAATTGAGATGTGTTAATTTTATTTAAAGGTTTTCTTTAACATTCGGTTTTTCGGTCGAAAGAGATATATACGAAAGATCGAAAGGTTTGTCACTAATCCGCTCCATTCATGAATTGGGCAAGCTGCGCGTGCGCCCACGCTTTAACGGTGCGCGGAACACACCGGCTCAACACTAAATTATCCGCGTTAATTAATACAAATTTGTGTTTAACCGTAAATTTTACGGTAAGCAGGAAACGGCTGATAAGTTTCTTTACATTACGCCGTGTCTACAAATGCTAGTCAATAAACTGCAATAACTAAAGTAAAGACAGCTTTTGCACGCGTGACCGATGATACCTGCTTCTTTGTGTTTCTTATTCTGTTGGTTTCTTCAAAGGATATATTAAGTAAGGCTGTCCACAGAGCGGATAGGTTTTGGGGTTTTATTTTTTTATTATGGCAAATATCTTATCTTATCTTCTTAGGGGGCCAGAAAAACCTGGCGACACTTCGACCCTTCAGGATCTTTTGTGCCAAACCCCTGACCACCAACGGTCCCCAAGCCCATTTGGTGGACTTCACATACGTTTTAGAATTTCTTCTTTGGCATATGCAGGTTTCCTTACGATGTTTTCCTTCACCGAAAAGCCTGTGGTATTATAAATAAACCGTACTTAAGTTTCGAAAAACTCATTGGTACGGGCGGGGTTTGAACCCACGACCTCATAACGTGAGGCGAGTGCACAACCAACCAGGCTACCACGGCTATTATGGCAAATATAATAATTATTAATTTTATTATGTTTATTAGTGGGTTAATGGGCCCGATTCTGAAGGCACACTTTTAAAATTTGACAGCGCTAAAATTGGTTCGTCTTTATCTTCATAATACTGTGTGACAAGGATAGCAACAGCTTTAGTGCTGTCAAATTTTAACATTGTGTCTTCAGAATCGAGCCCAATATCTATATTCGATTGAATTTAAAAATACAGTAATTATAAGAACTATTAACAAATACTGTTTTTCGATGTCGATAGAATAATTAAAACTACATCAAGCACTTCATAGTGCCATTTTTGCCATGGTGATAAGATAACTATTAAATATATGGTGGTTCCGTACAACAAATCCACATCACCCTAACACCAGTAGGTAATTAATTATAGCTAAAATAATGAAAGTATGTTATTAAAACTTGGTCGATAAGTCTCAGTCTAATAATATAATATCCAGGTAACTGCCTAGCGTAGGGCATAAGTCATCATCATCAGCCTGAAAGAGTCCACTGCTGGGCATAGGCCTCTGCCAGGGTGCGCCATTGAACCCGATTCTCGGTTCTTCTCATCAAGTCACTGCCCGACTTACTTATCGTCGCTCCATCTAGGCAGGACGCGTCCCACACTGCTTGATGCTTGCGGTCTCCACTCGAGGACCCGTCTACCTCAGCGGTAATCGGTTCTCCGACAGATGTGACCAGCCCACTGCAACTGCAACGTGTTAACTTTTTGAGCTGTGTCGACATAAATCACTCTTAACCAATTTGGAACGCATGGTCCAGGCAGTAAGGCTTATGTGATTAAATTTATGTAATCTATATTTAAACATTACGATATAAACATTTTGGTCGTTTAACCTAATTGGGAACGTTTTTTGTTCCATCTATTAACTGTTGTGACATGGTCACCCACGCGGTGTAAAAACGACTCTCTGTTTGATAATGAAGATCACATTGTAGTTTGACTGGTATACTTTTTGTGGATTTTATTGCACAACTGACATTTCTAGGTCCGCCACGAGTTTACTATTTATGCGCACACTTGCTTTTATTTGTAGCCGTACAGTCCAGTAATTTGAAAAGTAGGCCACTATAGACCCTTTTCACATTATCGGCAACATGATCAAGCAATCGGGTATCCTGGAAATACGTTTAAAGGAAGAATAGGCCAGGCCGTCTTTCTTGCGTTCTCCTGTATTTTCTATCGTTTCATCGTGCATAATTATTTTGAATACGAAACCGCTTTAATACATTGAATATATTTGTAAAAACATTGGGCTGTATAAGGATGAGTAATAGAATACATTAAGATCATTTTGGGAGTGGGTGGGGGCGTCTGGGTCGGGGTCGTAGTCGAAGTCGGATTGAAAGTGAGTAGTCCACGCAAGTGGAGCCGCGGGCACAGCTAGTTGATAAGAAAATCATACACTCATAATGCCATAGATGTGACAAATGATATGTATCACTTAAGACAGCTCTTTGGGTTAATAAATGATTATCTAATTCCTTCAATTTTACCTAATCTTAGGTTTATCGTAAAGGTCAATATTGCATGATGCCATTAAGTTTCTGCGAAACAAATAATGTTTCAAATTGGTTGACTGTACAAAGAGTTTCTTTCTGTACATACATTTTAATTTGGGGTCATTACGTTTATAAATATATCTTATCAGTGTCGCAAGGTATACCCGGCGATACTTTGATCCTATGGGATCATTTGTGTCAGCCCCTTTATTAAATGATGCTCCCATTCCCAATAGAAGCCTGATTACATTGTCTCACTGTATTGTACCACAGGCTCTATAACCGACGGTCTTCTAAAGAATTCTAAAAGTTCCTTGTTATATTATTTATGTTAGTTTAATGAACTTATTGCCATGTGGTTACCGGTAGAGTAGAATAGGACCACTCCAACTCTTCCCGTGGATGTCGTACAAGGCGACTAAGGGAATACATTATAAAAGATCAATCAGGCCTCTTCAACCCGTCTGGCCAGCGCGGGGAGTGTAGGCCAAATCCTCCGTCTGTCTCCGGCACATGAGAGAGGGTTGTGCTCCTGCAGTGGAGACAAAAATAACCTGGTGATGATGGAAATTTCACATATTTTTCGGAACAAAACCAAACCACTCCCTGGGCCACCCTCGACACTGCTGCTATATAAACATGGTGTTTGATGAAACACCTGCTAAAAATAGCACCATATTTAATATCGAATCGAATTCATTTGTAAAGGCAACACCCAGACACATCGTGTCTGTAAATCAAATGGAAATAAAGATCTATCGAAGTGACATGGGGTCAGAGGTCACCCGTTTATGCAGCGTTCAAATATTATTTATCGATGCGTTACCGTTACTTCACGGCTTTTAGTTACGCGTGCGCAGGCGCAGGGGGAATAGTGTTGTCAGCTGTGCGATAAATGTACTGGTTCAACTATTATCTTGTAAGTGAAAGGCTGTGTTCTACTTTGCTTAAAGGTTGGCAAAATACCGGGGTAATGTAACCCAGTATTATATTGTTTGTTAATTTACATATATTATATTTTTTTGTTCAGTACTTAAATTAATAAATGAGTCTAACTTATCTATCACGAGTTTTTAATTAGATATACCAATGATTTTTACCTTTATACGTTTTTTTTTTCATAATTTTGTATGTCAATTTATTAGATAATATTTTGTTTGCTTTAGAATAGCTTACTTAATATCGTACTTAACTTCTTTCCGTACCCATGGCATCCCTGAAATATACACATAACACCAATAGTTATGTATGTGTGAAATATGTATTATTTATTTATTTTATGGTTTATTATTATTAAAAAGTTTAACTAATCAATAGTAAAACGATATTTGATTAAAATAATAAAAATATTATTGACTTGCTGTGCTCGCGGCTCCGCTCGCGTGGACTACAGAATTAAATAAAGTTGAAAACTATTAAGTGTTAAATCCCTTCCCCCCCACTTCCGCCGCCCCTTCCAATCCCGATCCAGGTCCAGGTTACTAAAATTTCATCCCTAGGAATTGAAATTCCAAATCGTGGTAAACATTAATATGATTATTAATTACTGTTACTACTAGACCGATTGCGTTGAAGTTTGCAACATAATTACTTGTATTTGACGGAACACTTTGAATACGACGTAAACTTTGCTGACTTGTAATTATAAATAAAGTGATTTCTATATTTCTACACAATTTCGCTGGCAACCCCGGCGCCTGCGCATGGGAATTGAGATAATAACTGTCACGATCTATCGGCCGGTCGGCGCCAGCGCAGAGCGGTGTGGTGCCCCATTGTCTGCGCCCCAAGACACAGGCCAGCCCACAGCGGGCCAGTTGGCAAATAGGCCGTATTGTCTCCGAGGGCCTTATCTTTGCCCTTACTGAGTGTTGACACGTCCTTGTTCTATTGTCGTTTAGTTTTATCATGTAGGGCCAAACGCCATAATCAATTTTTCATTCTTAAGTGTTGCTTGAAGAAAGCGGTAAGGTTAGGCCTAACAATTCTGCGGTAGGTAAATAATGATGCAATTTTTCAATATTAAACCGAGGCAATATAAAATTTAAAACGCAATAATGATTTTAAAGACAAATGGCTCAAGAGCGGAAACTAAAAACAAAACTAATTTAAAAGCTATGGTTGCAAAAATGAACGGGCTGCTAAGGGCATAACATTTATAGAAACTCGAAAAACTATACTAAAACTATTAACTATAATAAAAAAATAACTATAAACTAAAAGGCACGAATATTAAAGAAAACTAATTTTCTTGTATTTACACCGAATTTTCGAGATAATAAACACAATGAAACAAAATCAGAAGGTATTAAGTATTTTTTACTCTACTCAAAAATGACTACTTTCAAAAGTTCAATTGAAGTGGAAATAAGTTGTAGTAGTGATCATCAGTGCAAAGTACCAGTTATAAGAAATGGTACTTTACATGATCTGATAACTATGAATGATAATAATCATATTTTGTTACATTCAACTCTACCTACTGGTGTTATGGTTCTGAAGGGTTGAAAGTTGAGACATTCGTAACATTTTCAATTGCATAACATCCGCCTTAAAAAGTAAAATTAAATTCAAAACAAAGTATTGAATCTGATTTTATCGCGAACAATTTATGCTTAATTGGGTCGATTCGAGCCACAACGACGTTCATAAGCCACTTTTTAATAAACTCACGCGCATGTAGTTAAATAACGATTGACATTTAAGTCTGGCTGCGGCGTTACGCCATCCGAAGTACAGTCCATTGGGTTTTTTACATAAACATTATCACTAAGTTTATAAAATGCTATGCCTGCCTTTCCCCTGTAACTCGAGAAGTTTTGTGCAGTGCAGTGAACGCTGTAAGTTAGGATATTTCTTTTAAAAGATTTTTGAAGTCGTCCTTTCTTTCTTAAAAGTTCCGCTATTATGTGTTCTTTGGTCCACTGCGTTTGAAGTTCCCACAAACAGATAAAAGTTTCGTCCATTCTTGATTGCAATTTCTGCTTGCATAATTATGTATGTACACATTGGTCCATTGTTTATGAAATCGTTTTTGAACAAATTGAATTCGTGCAATGCATTCTTGCTTGAAATCTATATGCTTTCATGTTCTTATTCTACTGTGTCTTAATTTCTCTTACCTACGAGTACATTCGTGTTGTCTTTAATTTCTGAGGCTTTAAATTTTTGAGGCAAAATTGACATTTTGCCTCAAAAATTTAAAGGCTACTAACGTACCCTTATATGTTTACATGTTCTTTTCACTATAACTCAATCTCTTACTTCCTCTTAATTTTAATTCGAGTACATGTTTAATTAACTATGTAGTATACTTAAATTTGTTCGAAATTAAACGTCGATCATATGTTGTAACGAGTATTTGTTCCGTACATTGTAAAGTAATCTCTTGATTATACGCCAACGCTCTATTGTGTACCTAACCTATACGGTAAGGTATACTGACAAATGAGAAATTTGTTCTTCGAGATGACAACGCTTGTTCCCCGTACGTAACCAAGTTACATTACTAGTAATGTACTAAGAAAAATGATTCCTGTTACAAAACCTGGTTTCCAGAACCAGTTTTGTATTCCAAATTGTTCAGTAAGGAAATATATAAATATTGAATTTAGAACACAGGTGTAAGTAGGTGTAAAGTTTTGAATCATAAGTATTTCTTGATAAATATAACCATAAATCATGCACCATAATAACAAAAATAATTATTATTTTATATTCGTCTTAGAGTATAGGCAATGACTCTAAGCCATACAGACTGTTCATGTATTGTACTTATATTTTAAACTTATTTTATTGTTTCTTTCCAATTGTTTTAAAAATAACTTTATTTCTTTCTTTTCACAATGTAAATACATTTATTATAATATTATTTTCAAGGTGGCCCTTTTGGTTTTACCAACGATCTTGTATTACAACCTAAATTGTATTTTCACTGCGGAGAACTGGGTCAAATTTCTTATGATGCGGTTTGTAAGGTTTCTCAAGGGCTTTTCTGTAGGTCGTGTGTTTTTAATAACACGCATTTACTTGTTAAAGCACGTCATTATGATTTACGTTAAGGCACAGTCCATCGTGTGTGTTGAACTGATCCTAGGACTAGGTTTCTACAGGGTTTATGAAGCTATTACCTATTTAGGGAACAGTTTCCATGTTGTTTTCATTCGATTTTGCACTGTATCATGTTGTTGCATACCATACAAATTGAGTATGTTGTAGGTACTTTGAACTGCATGTATCTCGCAGCTAAAATAACGTTGTCTGTGAAATTGCATCGATTATATAATTACGAGAATAATGACTTTTATAAGCATTTACACGTGCAGAACTTTGGATATTTCCTAAGGAGGATTCTGTTCAGAATTCATTAGGCCCGATTCTGAACACAAATATTTAAAATTTGACAGCACTAAAATTAGTTTTGTCTTTATCTTCATAATATTGTGTGACAGAGATAGCAACAATTTTAGTGCTGTCTAATTTTAACATTGTACTTCAGAATCAGGCCCATTGGGCCCGATTCTGAAGGCACACATTTAAAATTTGACAGCTCTAAAATTGGTTTCGTCTTTATCTTCATAATACTGTGTGACAAGGATAGCAACAGTTTTAGTGCTGTCAAATTTTAACGTTGTGACTTCAGAATCGAGCCCATTATCTAGTTTAAATCTTACGATCTGGACACAATTTAGATACTGGACATTTTACGACTTTGACGTGACACTCCGAATCGGGTCAAAGTACATAACACACAAATTACATAATCAAATTGAAACTTCAAATTATTGAAGACACTAACGTTGGCACATTTCGTCACACTGTTCAGTAGTAGCTTTATAGAAAAAACAGAAGCCATCTGTGCAAATACAAACACTATGGAGCACTTGACTCGACTTGGGCCGACACGAGTGTGCAGGCAATTTTAGAGCCAACGAACTTTGCAGCTTAGAAAAAAGTCTGGGAACATGTGCAAAATGTATTTTGGCTAGTTTGTTATCAAAACGCGGGAGGTGATGTCGCTATATTTATCAAACTATGTATGTTTATTACGAACATATGTATCGAGCTATCCAGATGGACCCGACAACCTGAAGATGCGGAGGGCGGAGGACCGGGTGTGGTGGCGTTCATTGGGGAAGGCCTATGTCCAGCAGTGGACGTCTAAGGGCTGATATGATGATGATGATGATGACGTATCGAGTTTGCCATGTGGTTTGTCCATGAAACGTGTGGCTTAGTACATGAAATCAGGTTATACATATTTTAAGAGTGCAGCTATCTTGTAAAGATGGAAAGTTATTACAATCTGAAATCCGTCTCTTTTTGTCCTATCGAAGTTGCAACCCTGACACATACATTCCAAAGCACAGACGCCTTCACGTCGAAAGAAACGGCCATCCCAGCCCAGCGCAGGCGGCCCTCGATCCCTCTCGAAACACGTGGCGCTAGCGGAAGGAAGTATTAAATTAGAATGACGTTGACTGGTGATTCATGCTTCAAACAGATGCTATACATAATACATACTGTTAGATGATCGATAACGAGAATATAATACAATGCAATGCGTTTTGTGTATGCAATAAAAAAAAATACAGAATTATAATTTACAAATAACGTTTGAAAACTATAAAGTAGCGGTGGGGATAAGGAAGGAGTACGGATGTAGTGGTTCGCATTAGAAATCGACTCTGTGTCCACCAGTAGGTGTTGACAGGCTGTTTAAGATGTGTCGTTTAACCATTTATTTACAAAATGGTGTTAATATTTTAAAAAAGGTAAGCATTGTGTATATTGTACGTACCGTAGATATGAGCGCTGATCCGGTTGCGGCGCGCGCGCCACCGCCACAGTTCGTTGAAGGCCGCCTCGCCCAAGCTATACTCGTACCTTCTCAGTTCGTAACAAATTCACATAGTATGTCACACACTTGCATCAAATCCCATGCAATTTCAAGAACATTTTAATTTAAATGCCATTGAATGACTGAGAAAGAGAATACAAAGATTCAAAACCCTCCAATTAATTTTATTTGCAACAAGATTGTTTCCAGATAAAAAAAAACTGGAATCTGGTCTATCTGATACTTCACTAAACATGTTTTACAAAAACTAGACAATGTTTTATGAGAAAATAAATCGACTGCTGATATCATCTGCATCAACTGTAAGCTGTTCTGCCATTAGAAACAAATAAATAAAATGAAGACTAAATCATATCAACAAAGTTTCAACGTTTAAGAAAATAAAGTAAAATATGTGACTACATCATAACTTCTTCACAGCGCTAACACCTAGGAAGCGGTAGTCGATAAAAAAAATGACGTGTATAAATGTGCCAAGTGTACTCATATGCAATAAATGATTTTGACTTTGACTGTCTACTAGCTAACTACTAGTGGTTTTTTTGATCACATATAATCCAATTTATTTTGACAATAAATGAAGAATTATTTTGTTAAGGTGATCAAGCTTTTTGTTTGCGAAATTTAATAGAAAAATTCGGCGACGAATTGTTTGACAGGTGTTATTTGAAAGTTAAGCCACCCGCTGGGGCGGTGGCGGTGCCGCCGCGTCCGCTCAAATAACCGGCGCCTGTATCTAACCTACCGTGTGCGGGTTCCGTCAATAACTTTTTAAAACACACAATTCAAAAGTTTTTAACCGACTTTGAGACAAACGGTCCTAATAGTTCTAAAGTCTAAAAAAATTTCTCTATTCACATCCGTTTTGACTCTTCAAAAGTAGAGCGGCTTTACTCAAAATGTAACAACAACAAAAAACATTTCCTTATAAGGGTATCTCCTGTGTTGTCGACGAAAAGATTACATGCGCGCCCCAAGCGGCAAAAATTGGAAACAAAGAATGCATAGATTGCTTGAAAATTGATAAGTGTAAAGTTTATGCACTAACTTCACTTTTATATTTCTCTGCTACTGAACTGTCGAATTAATAAAGGAAATGTTTCGATTTTCGGCCGCTAGCTGCGCTGGGGTGGATTTATAGAGCGCACACGATATATTTGTGACCAAACATTTCCTATATCGATTGAACCACCAGAGTTTGTCGTATCAAATAGATTCCCAGGGAAACAGATACCGTATTGAAATAATTTTGAAATCATTAGATGTTGCTACAAATCAGCGGTGAATCGTGAAACAATCCAGCGGCGGAGTGAACCCGAGCGACCCTCAGTTGATTTTATCTTATCAGCCGATACAAGCCGCTGCTTTAGAGCAGCCGAGGGGTAAATAGCATTGGTTGGATATTGTTTACGGAAAATACCATTTCGAGCTGCAATAGTAAAAGTGAGACGCTGTTAGCTGCTTCGCTTATGTCGACAGAAGTCAGTTGTATTATAGTTGAATTGTTGAATGTACACTCGCGGAAAGATAATGATTAGCATATCGCTTTCACCATAAATTGACCGTATTATACAATCATAAGATAAAACGATTGATGACACACACGAATGGCACACGATGATTGAAGTTTTATATTCAAATCATGATACGGAACATTTGAAATTCCTTCAAACAGCTACGACTTCCCCTTCCGCGAATATACTTACGGTATACCAACTACCTAGGTGCTTATTACAGGCAAATACAATTATTTTTAAAAGTAGGTTCTTATTTCGAAAAAAATTAAACTCAAGCGATAAACTTTTATACCCAAAATTAGGTACGGTGAGCCATAAGACCGTTTTTTATTCACAAAACCATTGTAATGTATACACTATTACCGCTACGCAAGGTGCTTATGTGTATAGCTAGAGGTGTGCCGTACTGTACATGTATGTAGTCTCAAGCAAGTACCGTTATAAACCTTGTAACAATGCTCACAAACTGCACAAAATACTCCCTATTCGCTGAACAATCAATTTCCCCAACGGTTAACATACACTTGAAAAAAAAAATGTTGCCTTTTTGCAAACGATGCCCATTTATTAACTGGCTCATTATGCAAATGAGCATTGCGTCCGCGGCCATCGAAAAATGACCCCAATGGCGAAGCGATTAATTTCAATTTACTGTGAATCGTTGTGCAAAGTGAAGATATAGTACCGCAAGAGGATATAAAGTTAAAAACAATGGTCTTAAAAGTCATACGCTTTGCAGATGGTATCATGTTCAACAAAATCAACAAGTCAACTCAACTCAGCCACCGATTTATACGTACCATAACCGCCAACTCTATCGTAAGCGACAGTTTTGAGGAAATAAAACCTAAACCTTAAACCTTCAGCATTAAAGCCTTTGTAAAAACAAAACTACGATAAATCTGAGGTAATGGCTCGCTTAACAGGTTAAAATTGTGATTCGCAAAAAAAAATATCAGTTTTTGTATTTGTATTGCAAATAAAAGCGGGTCATGGTGTTATGCCCAGCCTTGTCCATTGCACAGGATGCGGTTTAATACAATAGCTCGCACGGGCGTTGCCTTTACATAAACCTAACCAAACCTAACCATCCACGTATATGAGTTGGGTAACTATGCTTTTTGTCAAACGTATAAGATCCAGCGGTTTCAATTAAAAGTCCTTGGCGATCCAGCACTTTACGCTTGAGTTGTCTTTCTTGCTTCGCACATATAAATGATCTTATGCCCTGGGTTTTTGCTGAAGTTCTTGGAATGGAGACTACAAACAGACCTGTTAAAGTTTTCGAAAAGGGAAGGCTTATCATGCCTATATTCATTTATCCACCTGAGGATATTATAAACAAAGACTATGTATAAAAGAGAACAGGTGTAGAATAAACGACTAACAACTTTGGTGGAGATTTGAAAACCAGACCTAAAAACAGTTTTTGATAAGGGAAGGAAACCTTCATTTATCCACACTTCATTCAACAAAGAACAGATTTAGAATAGACTGCTAACCATTTTTACTAGCAAATTATCATTAGACATAATAAATAACAAGCAAAACAAATCCAATTATTTATTTGACATCATTACAGTAATCAGCGATACATGATAATGAATTTACTGCCAGAGGTATATTGAATTGAGACTGTAATGCCTGCGGCATTGTATTAACTTTACCGAATACTTCCGACCTGCTGCTATATTTGTTGCCTCTATATCATGTACCGATGTACAGGTATTCTATACCAGACCAGACCTGAGAGGCTGTAAAATAAACATTTATATAGCACATAGTTAAACGCTGACAGAAGGGAAGGAATTCAGGTATGATATCACGCGATGATGCCATTCGTGATAACGATCTCAATAACAAATTCATTTAGTTGGACGTAAATGTAACAATGCCTTTGTCGCACTGGAGGCCACAGGTCGTTGCGAAATCAAAATTGCTTTCATTTCGATAACCGTTTACACCGATAAAGTCCGTTTTTATCAACCTGCTATCCTGCTAAGATGCTGTTATCATACTAGATATTATGCAGCTAAGGGGTATAGTCCTCTGACTTAGGATAAACTGTACCTAGACTTTTGCCTAGCAGCTTATAGTATTGCATTCGCGCAGCAAGTGCTTCATCGTCCCACTGTTCTCTCCAAGGTCTCTGATAGTCTCATTTTATGCTGGAGGTGCATTTCTTTAGTTCTTTGGTCGGACATTCCTAAGAACCATTTAGCGGGCTATTTCAAGATCTTAGTCTAGACCTTGTATCACTGCGACGACACTTAAAGGTCATAATAACCATACCTATGTCGCTTTATCAATTATTTTCTGACTGCACTTAAATATGCACTTTTGTCACTTACCATCAGCTAAAGCATAAATTGTGATGCTTCATGGTACGACCACAGACGTTATTTTTTCTTCACGGTACATATTCTTCATTTTACGAGTAAATGTACTTAACTGTATTGTGACTTTGAAAAACTGTACTCTCTTAGAGTTCTCGAGTTATATAGCGTTGGGTAGTTTAATAAAAAAAAATTATAATTTTAGTTATCAAGGTTTCTTTTTCTTTATCTTGCCTTTATCTTACAACGATATGCATCAATAATCAAGATGTCAGTTTTAAAGTGAAAAAGCCAATCGAATTCGCATCATGCAACATAATTAATTAATAAAGGTTGTAAGAATTGCGTTGCTGCTGATTGATTGGATTATGCTTTTCTTGTATATTTTGTTGCTCAAATAATATTAAAGGTAGTGTAATCAATTACCTACTTAAATCACTGAATAATTAAATCTGAAATAATGTTTCAATATCGCGTAAACGCGCAGGGTGGGACGCCCCGCAGATAGATAGACCGACGACCTGAATGAAGAAGGTGGCCAGCGCGGCTGGATGCTTAGGGCGGAGCACCGGGTGTGGTGGCGTTCATTGGGGATGGCATATGTCCAGCAGTGGACGGCTAAGTGCTAAAATTATGATGATGATGATCGCATAAAGAACAATGGGCGTTTTGGTCCCAGCCACCAATAATAATAAGTGACACGCCATTAATAAATCTCATTAGGTTAATACTATGAAATAAGTGATAGCCAATGAAAAGGTCTTATAAAGCAGAACAGTAGTAACTATGGCGAATAATCTAAGTTAGCTGTATTTATATAACTTTTAGTACCTCGTATCGCTTATATGCTCGGCATTCAGATTACGGTGACACGGACTAACTACATTTGGGAGTGGGATTGGGATTGGGAGGTTGAGAGTCTGAGTGGCAGTGAAAGTGGGAAAGAGAACAGGAGCGGGAGTGGGAACTAGAGCGGATTCTGTAGTCCACGCGAGCAGAGCCGCGGGCACAGCTAGTATTGTAATGAATTGCTATTAGTGGGTGGGTACTAAAATGCCCATAGCGCCGAAAATACAGCTAACTTAGATTAGCCGCCATAGTTACTACTGTTCTGCTTTATATAAGACCTTTTCATCGGCGTATCATTTACTGTTATTCGTTGCTATTAGTGATTAGCAACCAGGTTCTAAACAAAAACTCCCATTATCCTTTGATATTACTTTTATATTAAGTGTATTTAAAAAAGTAAAGTTTGGTGAAGCAACAAGTTTCATAAGGTTAATCAGGATAGCTGTCGGCGCGTGGATCTATTCAAGAGCATGCACCGGCGATGGCATCTATACAAGTCTGGGCAATGCAGACTGCGCTCGCGCTATCTCATCTGTTGTAGGTATGACTTTATATTTAACTAGCTGTGCCCGCGGCTCCTACAGAATCCGCTCCAGTTCCCACTCCCGCTCCCGTTCATTTTCCCACTTCCATTCCAACTCAGACTTTCGAACTCGCACTCCCACTCCCACTGCCCACTCCAGGTCCAGATCAGGGTCCAGCTACAACTCCAGGTCCAGATCCAGCGCCAGGTCCAGATCCAGCTCCAGATCCAGCCCCAAATCTAAAAATAAAATATATGTACGTTTGATGAGATAATAATGTGTCAGATATTATTAATATTTGGTCGATTTGTTTTTGGATTTTACTTAATATTGTATATTCCTATTATGTTGTTTTAATCTTTTACTTCACCCTTGTTTAATTTACTGAATTTATGTATACGAGTATGCACTGTCAACAAGTGTGTTATTGTAATTTATTATATGTAATAAATTATTCCTTATTGCTTATTTGCTACGTAAGCGTGCAATCGTTGCAAGTTGCAGTTGACCAAGGTGTCAGCTGATAGCATGGCGGCGGCGCCACCTCCCGTTATCATCATAATAAAATCGTAGCTTTACGTTCATTTCTGCACTTTAGTGAACGATTGAGCGTTCGAACTGAAGATTAGCGTTAATGGACTGCATATGAAAGATATCATCGATCAAAATGTTGACGCTGAACGTAGGAACACAATTCTGTTGATAGACTAATTGATAGTAGCGTCGATTAATCATCCGGAAAAGTGAAGTAACTAACTTAGGAAATCAAATTCAATAACATAAGTATTGATCGCGAAATATTAACAAGCCCGAGGGTCTAAGGGATTGCCCCAGGGAAGAATAAGAGCGTTCTCCTGTGTATATTAATATCATAACTGCGATCACCAATCCGCCTGCCAAGCGTGGTGATTATGGCAAATCACCCCCCCAGTGGACAGCCCACCTAAAGTAGCATTCTATTAGGGATACTTATGTTAAGCAGTCGACGTATTTCGACTGATGATGACTATTATTAACAAGCCTATAACGTCTTACTTTTTATGCGTAAGATGAACTTCACATATATTATATTAATGTCTCGGACGGTAATTGTTATCAAGAATCAAATTGAAATTGTAGGAAAATCCACGATCTGAGTACAGTTTTGTATTTATACTTATTGTACACAATACACATAACCTATTTAAACCTTATAGCGTATGATGATTTACCAATAGACCGTAGGCTTCCGTTGCGTGCCAATAGAGGGCAACCAGCCCTTCGCTATTCGCCCGAATGATATTCTCGGGATGTTCGGGAACGTTCGGTAGCACTCGGCTACCACCCGAACCTCCCTTCGCGGCAAGAGAGTTCGTTCGGGACCACTGACTGGTAAACTTGTGATTGTCCCGCGCTCGTCGTCCAGAGCGGCCGAACTCTCCTTCTGTTTAGTGTTTGTTTTCGTGTACTGTACAAATTGTGTTTTCTGTAGTAATGAAACATTAACTACCATACGCGAGACTTTAATTCCGATATCCAGACGCACCCAAAGACGCACAACCTATTACAAAGGCTCTGTAACTCTGTAAGAGTTTTCTCTTAAAATCATCTGGTACTCCTAATATCAATCTCTGTTGAAAGATTGTATTAAGTACAAGAGCTGCTTCATTAGAGAAAGTTTTAATTAAATATTGATTCAATTAAAATGAGTGAAAACGTATAGAAGGAAGCATTAAAATCAAAATCTATAATCACAATTGAATACTACAATACGTGATAGTTGCTCTCACACCCTCAAGGGAAATATCGTAAACGAAAACAATAAACTCAGCATTAAACAACAAGAAAGCGTAAGATAACAACGTGAAGAAAACGCCGGATCTTGATAGTAGTACGGTTACAAAAAACGACACAGAATCAACCTTATACCATGGTAATACAGAGGCAGTTGTACTCGATGACGTAAAAACAGTGCCACCAGTAATTACAATTTGTTTTCCCCGTACATCATACGTTCGGATAGCTCTCCGCGCTACACAGATTAATTAAATGATAGCCGATGCAACATTAATTCATTAAGTAAACGGTTTTTTGCTGATAGCTACTTAAACCAACCTCATTAATGTGTTTTATTGCGAGGGGAACCTGATGCAGTGCAAAGTTTGGGAATGTTGAGCAATGTTTGGCGAGAATTTGTAATTAAAGGGCTGATTTATCACGAAAGAAAGGATGTTTTAAAACCAGTCACATAAATAAAGAATAATTTGGAAACATACGAATTGACAAGTGTGACATTATTTTAATGAAGATCATTTACGAGTATGTTTTCAGTGAAAGTTGAAAAAAATGACAGTCTTAAACAAAAGAGCCCAAAGGGACAGACCAGTAGGGATATGTGGAATAGGTCCAAATAAAAGCATAGTTACAAATAGCAACAGCAAATCAAATACTAAACAAAAACTGTTCTAACAGACAATATACAATATCAAAATGCAGTAGTCGAGAATAGGACAGTTAGTAGATCAAAGCTAGATAGTTACACCAAACAATAGCCGACATTGAAACGTCCAGAAACAAAATCGCACTACAGAGGCTACTTGTTATCCGAATATTCGGACGTTTAGAGTTAACTAATGTTTTACTCTTTGTACTGTCCGTAACAATTAGTCATGATTTTTTGTTGTTATAGATGTGTATCTGCACCTTAATATAAGTATGTAACTACCTTTATATATTAATAAAATAAATAAAATAAAAGAGAATTTATTCAAAGACATCATTCAGTTCAACAATTAAGTATTTATAAGTAGTACATAGTCAGATGAATTATATATTATTATTGTTATTATATTATTGTCAATGGTCATTTTATAGAGATTGTCTTTGCTCTAGATGCCGGTCTCGTACAACCTATGTTGTGTTTTGCCATGGTTCTACCTAATAAATACATCTGTGTTAATCATCGAGATCGTCGTATTTAACATACTGGTTACACCTCAACAATTGTAAGAGTTGAAATTAATAAAATTAATAGGTAATACTACTTATAAAGCATACAAGTTGAGTTTTATGGTTTGTATTTAAAATAATAAAACTATAGACAGAGAAGCATGAACAGTCTTGTAAAATGGTCTTATCTATCGAGGACACAGCTATCAATGGAGCTATAACATCGACTACGTCTGTTATAGGCGCCGAGAACAAACATATTTTATTATCATTAAGGATTAAGCGTGACACTTGAAATCTCCATTCACTGTAATAGAGGGATTATCCTATCACTCGAGTATGGGAATTTTCAAAGGTTTATCAAGATTTTTTCTGCAAATCATTCAATTTTTTTAAAGCATTTGAAGATGCTTTTGATCTGACACTTATTTAACCTTTCATTTGAGTCTTTATTTATTCATTGTGAATTTTCCTATCCTTGTTTCATTTCCATAGCATAGGAGAAAATCCTATAGTTTGGGATTAGACAAGCGTATGTATATGTAATGTTTATTTATTTATTTATTGTTTGTTATCTTCTGTGTCACAGATTAGATAATTATTACTACGTTACAGACTTACAGATATCGCACTCCTCTGATGTTGAAGAAAACCGTCTAAATATGTACCAATAAAACAAGTAACCTCGCACTACATTGTACCTACCTCTTGAAAATTGTAATTCTTTCGGTTATAAAGCTCAAAATAAAAGTTTATCTTGTCTCAATCGCCCCTAACTTTGTAGAGATAGCTGGGATTTTGGATTACCAAATAGATTATCGATCGTATGATTTCATTACCCGTGGTTCGATATTCATAAACCATTTCCTCGAACACATTACATATGGAGACGTTGCTATCGTCATTGTTAAAATATATCGATAAATGCAGATAACGGGCGTTTTATCGATATGTTATCGTCGACGATTGGCGGTCAGACGACATGTTGGCGCCGCGACGGTTGTGTCATATAAATGTAAGAGTAGGTATATCTCTTACAAGTAATATATAAGTAGATGTAGATTAGGACGATAAAGTGTATATTGGGTCATAGACATTAGCCTGTAAACGTATACTAGCATAGGATCTTTCTCATGCGTAAATAAAAAATGGCTACATAAAAAAATAACAACCAAAAAAGATATTTAAAACCTTTGACACTATACACGGTGTATTTGTTTAAATTAATGTTCAAATATTTATTATTCAAAATTCGGTAGGAATTTTTCAAATACTTTTTTATAACATACTAATACTTACCAAGTGTTGTTACCTAGTCATTTCAGCTGGAATTTGATAGTAGATTTTTTTGTAATTAGTTCTAATATTTATTTCATTGTGAAGTGTGTTCACTAAGATACTATGATATCCAAAAGTTATATAAGCCCCTTACAGTATTTCCAGATTAAATGGAAAATTAGCAGAAAATAAACAGGACCTAAATTTTTATCTAGACGTAAAGATTAATGAGTTTTCCTCAATATTTTCCAAGTATTTCAAAAATGTGCAAGTGACTAACAGTATACATGTGTGTACACTATGTTATCGCATCAGCTGCGCTGTGAGGCGCCTGCCCATGTTTGCACACACACACAAACACGCAGCGTTTACTGCTAAAACACTAATCTTTTTTGTTTGTAGGTTGTACCTTTGTACTAACTGTTGTCCCCTAACACGTATCAAGTGAGATTTTTTATTGTGCTTACTTAAGCACATTAAAATATATTTATACCTACTTCTAAATAAATAATTTGTTCAGTCTACTTTTTTTTATTTTTGGTTGATTCATCCTTCGGACAGGCAAAAGTCGCTAGACTATACAGCCAGGTAATTTTTAGTAGGATTTCTTAGTTTTTTGCAGCTTATAAGGCCATTTTCAATTCGACTGAACCACAGACGACACTGGTCTCGATATAATCACAGAACTCCCTTACTAACGTTGATAGTAAACTTTAGTAAGGTTTGAGGTTAGGAAGTTTACTGCTTTGAGAAAATCAGCTTAGGCACGTTTATTTATGTTTCCTTCATAGTGTACACAAGCACAGAATTTTTTTGCATAATATACTATCACTACTAAACACCAAAGCCCGAATTATACATTATTTTGGAAAAAACAAATACACAACAAACTGTTCTCCAAAAAACGCGGGAACCGTCCCCTCCAGAGTCTACATCACCACAGGATGAGCTGAATGGCTCATCGTGACCTTTGTCCCATCTAAAAATGACACTACACTTCTTTTTATTATATATTATTTAATACTAGACATATTAGGCCCGATTCTGAAGCACACATTTAAAATTTGATGGTTGAAATTAGTTTCTTGTTTATCTTCATAATAATGTGTGACAGGGATAGCAAAAAAAATGTGCTATCAAATTTAACCCTAAAGTTACAACTTGTCACAACATTTTTTTTTTGCTATCCCTTGATTTTAAAATGTAATGTATTTTCTATGTAACTTTCACTTTTACTTTTGACAAATCACTATAATATTACAATTTAGAAAAAAAAACCACTCTGAAAAGTTGAATTGCTACTGTTCACCTCAACTCCGTAATGTCCACAATAGATACCTATAGTTTATCTACCTACGTCTAGGCTAGCTATAGCTTATCAATTCGTTTCATCTATCAATAACAGTTTCTCTTTCCTCTTCTTTATTCGCTTCCTCTATTCTCTCATTTGTATTTATGGGATTTGCATAATAAGTTGAGTAATAATTTCTATATTCGCCATATCAAGTCAGTGCGGAGCAAATAATTTTATTTCTAAACGATGATTTTTGTATGGAAAAGTGATTCGCCAAAAGGCCAAAAATACAGCTAACTGATATTAGCTGCCATACTAGCTGCGTATTACTTAGTGTTATTATAGTCCATAGCCAAGCCATCGAGCAGTATCAGCCTTATTTATACTAATTGAAGGTGTATGCATAAATAATTAGTTTGAACACATCAATAAATGCAGTCGTATTATAACTACCGGGTTACCAGTTACTACAACACAACACAAAACACTGTACGGTTCACTGATTATGCAAAACGGAAAACACCCGCATTTGCACTCACTGCCTTTGTTTCGCGGTGTTCGATCTGCGTTTATTTTTAGTTTTCAGCCGTGGTCGCAATCTTAAGTACAATTCAATGCATTGTTACAATTGCTTGAAAAGTAGTCAGAAACATGTTTTGTGATGATCTACAAAGGACTGTCAGGTTTGTAGTACTAAATATCACCCGGAACTTAATGGATAGTTAAAGTAAAACCATTCTACATATAATGCTGTATAAATGAGAAACAATATGGTATTGTATTTTCCTATCCTCCTTCCTTAGAAATCATTGTTATTCTTTAACAAATTAAAATGAAAATTTAACATTGTTGTTAGCTTGTCATCATAGGTTTTTCCTAACCAGCACACTCAGTTATTCTTTTTCATCCAGCCATTTATGATAATTTGCTAACATATCGTTTTTTTTATTTGTTTTGCCCGCCTAAGGTCTAGTGGCTTAGTCGTTAGATTCGAGCGCCAGAAGTCGTAAGTTCGATTCCCTCAATGACAGACAACTTTATACACATGTACAAGTTGGTCCCGGTGTGTGGCCTAGATTTGAATTATTCTATCATTGTCTTATTCCCACGTATAGGAGAAAAGATGAGTGTACTTATATGAAATATTTATGTTATTTTTCTTTTTCCAGGTAAGCAACTCACCTCGACTCACTAGAACAGACTCACTCGAGGATTTAATTGGAATATTACAGGTGACTGTAGCTACACTGGATTTCTTGTGCTTGCATGTATGCAACTTAGCGTCAGAAATAACCAAGATGGTGGGGATTTGTATTATATTTATTTAAGTTAATAAACTTAAACATCGTGTAAAGCCCCTACTATTTGTCTTCCAAATAGAGGAACGCGTCGAACTAATCTCGAGTTATCTCGACAGTTATCTTTGTTACCTATCTACTCGTAAAACTAACTTCAGTTTTACTTCAAACATTTCGGTTCTATTTTGAATACTTAACAAGAACTTAATATAATGTATCCCACTAATATTATAAATGCGAAAGTTTGGATGTTTGTTACTCAATCACGCTTCAACCACTGGACGGATCGTGATGAAACTTGGCAACATATAAGTTAGGTCCTGGAATAGGATAATTTTTATCCGGAAAAAACATCTCATTCCTACGGGAAACGTGGTCCACGCGGACGAAGTCGCCGGAAACAGCTATTGTACTATAATGAATGTGCATTTCCAGCGCACAAAACCTAATTCTGTTCAGTCACGTTCAGTTTTTGCCGTTGATGACTTAATTTAGTTTACGAGTTCACGCTTCCTTACATTTGGAATGCAACTCAGCCTGCAATAATAATATTGTTCTAAGAAATGCGTGAAGAAAGCTCCATTTCAAAGGCACAACAATGTCACTGCAGAAACAAGTTTACAAGAAACCAGAGTCCAATAATTTCTTATTAGTCAAGATATTAGTTAATTTTTTATTCATTCATCATCAGGTTATTTTTGTCTCCCCTACAGGACAACCCTATCTCATCTGCCGGAGACAGACGGAGGATTTGGCTTACACTCCCCGCGCTGGCCAGACGGGTCGGGGAGGCCTGATTGATGTTTTATAATGTATTCCCTTAGTCGCCTTGAACTACATCCACGGGGAGAGTTGGAGTGGTCCTATTCTACTCTACCGGAAACCACACGGCATATTTTTTATACTTTTCATTAATATGCTAATATTATTATTTCGAAGGTTAGTCTTTGATCTGAATATGTATAGTTGGACGCTATAAATTAGTAAAACCATTCAAATTAATGTTGGTACCTTCAGGAAATTACATTGGGCGTTAGGGATATTAAATGTTACTTAGCAAAACGATTCAGAAGAGTGATAATGTACAAACAAAAGGGGACTGAGCTGTAAACCTAAATAAAGGAAACAATTCTGAGTACAAACGAATGTAGGTAGGTACGCGCGATTTCTTCAAATGACGTTGTCGGAGCCGCAAGCAAATGCTAGTCTTAAAAGTGACAACATAAATCTCCGATCTAAATGAGTTTAGTGAGATTCGTGAGTCCAGTGTCGTCGCAAAACTTGCTTGGTAATTTATTGTCGTATCTGCTGCTTGTAATTGTAGGATTATGAGACTGGTGTGAGGCAAGGGGATAGAGGGGAAAGTCATTAAGCTGTCGATGGGACATTATTATTATTATTAGTTTACATACATATATACGAGTACATACATATTGACGACCTCCGTAGCGGAACGGGGTAGCTCTCGGACTGCCACGCCGGAGGTTGCGGGTTCGAATCTTTAAATGTTTTTTATTGTGTGCTAGTGGCAAATGTTCGTATGATGCATATGAATGTTTGTACCCAAGTCTTGGATGTTTATATATTTATTTAAGTATGTGTATCCGTTATCTAGTAACCATAGCACAGGCTCTGCCTAATTTGGGACGGGATAATTGGTGTGAATGTCTCAAAATATTTATTTATTTATACACTTGCCTAATCACAAACTAGGATTTTCTCCTGTGCTATGGAAAATGAACAAGGATTGGACAATTCACAAATATAACATCCAACCAACTGATACAAATTTGTCTGTCCCCGGTGGGAATGGAAACCCATAACCTCTGGCGCGCGTGTCCAATGACCAATCCACTAGGTCAACGATGCGGTCCAATAATAGGCCATTGTTATGGGCAATTTCTAGCAGATCAGTCATTGGTGCAGTTCTAGAATAGAAGACGCAGTGTTAACTATACGATGAACATCCAAGTGGACTGACGACTTAAAAACTAAAGATACAGTTTGTTAGCCTGTATCTTGCTTAGCTGATATCTTGGCTGTTACTTAAATGATACAGTTTGTTAGCCTGTATCTTGCTTAGCTGATATCTTGGCTGTTACTTAAATGATACAGTTTGTTAGCCTGTATCTTGCTTAGCTGATATCTTGGCTGTTACTTAAATGATACAGTTTGTTAGCCTGTATCTTGCTTAGCTGATATCTTGGCTGTTACTTAAATGATACAGTTTGTTAGCCTGTATCTTGCTTAGCTGATATCTTGGCTGTTACTTAAATGATACAGTTTGTTAGCCTGTATCTTGCTTAGCTGATATCTTGGCTGTTACTTAAATGATACAGTTTGTTTGCCTGTATCTTGCTTAGCTGATATCTTGGCTGTTACCTAAATGATGAGAAACGTCGTCTAAGTTTAGTCTTTTTACTTGCTCCAGAGGCTCAGTGCATCCGAAGCGTACAGCATTCGCTGATCAATAGGGTTTAAATTATCACATAATAAAAATAATAAAAAACAACTGTTTTGTAATTTGTGATAATGTAATTTATACTCTATGGATTTATGACATAACATGTTCTTTCCATGTTCCCTTCATCTATTCCTTAGCTTAGATCCTTGTTTCAATATCTACTTTTTGCACCAGTGCAGTTGGTCTCCTTAAGTTGGTTTAGGTTCACTCCTACTACGTCGCTAGAGAACCCCAGAATTACATGCATGCCTAGGTTCCTTCTGTTGCTTGAATTGTTTGCAAGGTGCGTTGCGTTTATCGTAGCATTAATCTGTCTTAAATGTTAATCTAGCCTTATCTTTCATCAAACCAAGACTAAAATCTAGAATAATCCAAAACACAGCAATTCGCCATTGCATTTGATAGTATCAGCAACTAACCAGTCAACAAACGTGAGTCGTTAGCGAAAGCCAATTACGTATCGCCTCCAGTGCAAGTCGATATATCAAAATTCGCACATAAATAGAAAGTACAATGACCCCTATTATAATAAATCATTCCGTGTATCATACGGTATGGATTGATTTCTTTCTGTTCGACGCGTTGCAAAGCTATCAGGGGCATCAATCAATTAACAAACGAAACGGAAAGCGACGACTACAAAGCCTTTGATACTCGAAACTACTCGCCAATTCGTTGTAACGGAGGTACTAATCCTACCACATATTCTCACTTCTTCTTTACCTTTTCTTGGTGGGGTTGGTCGGCTCTCCTTGTTTTTCTGCGCCAAGACATCCTGGGTCATCTCAGCTTTCTCCTGACCTTCGTCTATGTGTTATAAGGGAAGGTCAGAGAAATTGGTGCAACATGATCTTCGCATCTAATTGCATTGCTGATACATCTGAGACCCGGTTCTTTTGGATTGCACGTTTCATTACAAAATGAGTGTTGTGGTTATAATTTTTGTAATTACTTGTTGAGTTGAACAATTGTGTAGTAAGTAGTAGCGTTTCTTCATTGTCTCTGATTATTATTGATTACGTAAGACTTTTGTCAGGAGATGTCATAAATATCGTAGTCACCTCTTTTCTGCACAATATCAGTATTTACATCGTGTTTAATAATTCTGATGACGTCATATTTAATAGTCTGGTTCATGTCATTCCGTTGGTTTTTTTAAATGTTTATCGCCTTATTTCACAGGTTTTTACAATTATTTTCACATATTATGTGGATTAGATGATCCAGTTAGTGCCATCTATTTTGTTTTGTTTTAATACAAGTAGTAGGGGTGGCGGAAGCGTCTCGCTCGCCAAACGTGACTAATCCACCATTGACCGCTAAACTGATATCTAAATTATACATTGTAATGGCGCCGTACAACAAAATGGTGTATACGTTTTTCGATTTCTCCTCGACCGAGCCCGAGAGCGACCACGCCCGCCCCGCGATGCGTTCCGATGACATTTACAGGGACCGATACTGTTCGACCATTCGCGTATTGACAACCTCCGATCAGATACAAGCAACATTTCGTTGCATTCGACAACGGCGGTGAATTTATGCGGAATCATGTCTGTTCGCCGATATTGTTTATCGGCGGAGTTGCGAGTTGTGAAAGCGTGGGCAGTGCTAGGGCCTATTCTAACTACCATTTGAGTTTTACATATCACGTGATGATTTATTTTGCAACGTCCCTTCAGACCGGTGGAGAAATTCTTTTGCTGCGCGTTAGCTCAATTTATAATAGCGGGGGTTTTAGATCAAGCTCGTGAATGTCCATGGATCGATTCCGTGACGTGACCACGATTCTTGACACCTCCAGGATATGAATTGGCATGAGGATTATTTATGTTCACATCGGCAACTGCAGGATTGCATCGAACTGTTTTATTCAAAGAAGCTGAGACAGCTTGACTGATCGCTTGATAAACCAGGGACTACGGTTTAACCTGATAATAAAATTGTTGCGGGGTTTGTATGATATTATGATCTTCTATCTTAAATACGATTGTCTTGCTGTCAGCACCCGACCCATGTCATTATTCTGCGTTTGTTTCCATAAATAGAATATACTACGCAGTGCTACATTATCATCATCATATCAGCCCTTAGACGTCCACTGCTAGACATAGGCCTTCCCCAATGAATGCCACGATACCCGACCTCCGCCCTCAGCATACAGCGGCCACCTTATTCAGGTCATCAGTCCATCAGGCGGCGAGGTGTCCCACCTTGCTACGCTTGCTACGAAATAGCCTTATCGAAGCTAAAGTTTTGAATCGGAAGCAATCATCGCGCCATGTTTCTGCCTAGTATCCAGGTTACCGTTGCCTACCAGTAAGGCATGGTCGGCCACACTCGCCAGTCCGGTTGACATCAGGCCAGCAATCAGGACATGTCGTCGCCTGTCTCATTACACCGTCGCCGTTAATTAGTCGATATCATTAATGATAATAAATGTGGGATTGAGTAAGCTCCCGGAGTTTTGTAAAGGATCTGACCCGGAATCAGGAGATCCGACGAAGATCTTCATGTCTTAACTAAATGCCTGACTTAACTTTAAATTAGTTTGCTTTTATCATTATTATTTTTTTACTTTGAATTAGAAACTGTGTACATATTAGCTTGATTTCAATTAATATTTTTGAAAACATGCTGTGACTAACAAATCTTCAATTTAGAGGCTGAAAACTACTCTTATTGTAGAGGATTTCCTGTTTCCTTATATTTGTTCAAGTTCATATTCCATTTTCACTTTTAAAGATCATCATAGTACTAAGAGCTTATTATCAACTTTATAGTTTTCTTGTAAAAAAACTTATACACCATTTTGTCCAATTTCTGTACATTTATAATTATTTTTGCTATCTGCTAACTTTCTTATCACAATGCTGTAGCATAGTTTATTTTTTAGTTATATATTTGTAGGAGATTGCTGCGACTTCGTATTGCCCTTTAAGCTTGTTATGTTATTTTCAGCATTTACAAAACATGAAAGGTTGTGGCTACATAAAACAAATCTACTACATGTTTTTCTCTCCTATGGTTTCCCAATCTTTTTACTTTTACTGTTAATATAAGTTTTAATTTCATTTTTAAGCCTTTTCTTATTTTTTTTTGTTTGTCTGCCTATTCCAAAAATAAATGAAATTATTTCTTTCTTTAAAAGGCTCAACACTCAAACTTTGCACGCAAGGTTAAGTTCGCTTCATCCAAACAAACACTACCTTTTGTGTCGACTGTTTGCCAGGAAGGTAGATTGGTTTTCCGTTCGTCTGGGTTATAAGGATATTGTATTTTAAATGCAGTTTAAGTCCAGTCTACGTTAAATCAACTCTAATGCTAGCATTGCGTACTACTGATTTGGACTCTAGTTGTGCCTAATTTAATTTAATATAGTATATTACGTACGGATATGTATTGTATTATAAACTATATATGTATGCATAGGTATGTATTTAAGTATATTTGTATGTAAATTCAATTGTGTAATATTGTTACTAAGTATTTACCATGTTTTAAAATTATAAATTTCTCTTTTTTCACCTGCAATACTCTGTCGCTATGTCTTTCTTATTTTCCTTCAGAAAGGTTGCCTGGAAGAGATCGCTTTAAGCGATAAGGCCGCCTTTGTACACTTTCCAAAAATCTGTACCTATTTTATTGTTATCCTTAATTTGTGTGCAATAAAGAGTTTATCTATCTATCTAGTTCTCTTCAAGTTCGTTTTACGTCGTCGTTACGTTCGTGGTACCAGTTAGTCCCGATCTAGTGTGCCTCGCCAGTGGGATCACAAAGAAGCACCGTTGTTTTAATGGACAATCACACTTACCTTACAGTGACAGTAAACACTGTACACGCTTTCACATACACTGAGTTCTGATAGACTCTGTATTCCGATAAGTGCGTGAGCACAGACAGATTTACGAGGCATTTTATCAGTTAATACTTACTTAAGTGTTGGTTCCATTACCGTGTGTGCCGTGTTTAGACAGCTGATATTAGTAATAGTCGCCAAGCTGTTAGGTGAGCTGGCTAGATTGAACGACGATCTTCGTAAGGAGGCTGGGGCACAGAATGCCTAATAAGCAGGGATCGGAATTAGGTAGTGTAATTTATGTACTTGCTACGAAATGTTTATATAGATATGGATGCCGAGATTTAATTTTATTTTTTCATCATTTGTTTGTGATTTATGCACTAAACTCATACAGTAACATAAATATGGACATTCCACATAGCTCATTAATTAATTTAATAATCTATTGTTTCTACTTCATTACCATAATTCCTAGTAAAATAAAATACAAGTCATCTGAAATTGTCTTTTTAAATTGGATAATAAGCCCGATTATGAAGGCACACATTAAAAATTTGACAGCGCTAAAATTGGTTTTGTCCTTATCTTCATAATACTGTGTGACAAGGATAGCAACAGTTTTAGTGCTGTAAAATTTTAACATTGTGCCTTCAGAATCGAGCCCATTATATACCCAGTTTTTAATTATTACTACTAACAGTCCCGGGATTTAATTCATCATCATCAGGTTATTTTGGTCTCCACTGCAGGAGCACAACCCTCTCTCATCTGCCGGAGACAGACTGAGGATTTGGCCTACACTCCCCGCGCTGACCAGACGGGTTGGGGAGGCCTGACTGATGTTTTATATTGTATTCCCTTAGTCGCCTTGTACGACATCCACGGGAAGAGTTGGAGTGGACCTATTCTACTCTACTGGAAACCAAACGGCGGGATTTAATTAAACCAGTGCAATTGTTGGGACAGTTACAGGTAACAAACTTGTCCGATATAAATTAAGTTGTTCTTGGTTTTGAATGAAAAGGTTCCTTGCCTATATAAAACAGTTATTCAATCATTAGAGCGAATTTTTTATATAGAATTCGCATACAGCGTTACACACAGTGTGATGGGGTCAATGTACTTTTATGCAGTTAAAGCTGGCACGTATTATAATTTTAGGACGTTATCATTAACCGAAATACCTACGTCCACTGCTGAACATAAGCCTTCCCCAATAGAATGCCACTTCTTCCCCTCGGTTATACAGGTGGAAGTGGAGTAGTTTTAGGCAGAATTTGACGTCAAAAAGAGAATAATGTATTCCAATTTTGAAAAAAAAATTTGAATTTTTTGATTTTTGAGTACCGGGCACCTCCCCCGTGATGCGGCCTATATGACCTAGATGTCGAGAGGCCATGGGAGGTGGAGGGAATAGTTAAAAAAGCCCAGGAAGGTTTGTTTAAATGGGTCCTATTTGGACCTCTTTGTACTTCCAACACGAGGACTATATTTAAGTTGTTTGTTTAAGAGAGTTGTTTGGACAGGCAGGGTGCTGGGAGAAATGGACTTCAACGTCACTCTCGTGCCTTTGTGAGCTGCGGTCAGAGATGCATTGGAATGTCATACGGTGGGTTGTTGGAAAAATAAAAAGTCTATTATGAGTACTCTTGCAATTGAACAATGTACCCCCCCCCCCCCTATAAAATTTTATACTTTCTTTGCTTATTATTTACTTTTGCATTTATTTGTTTAATTTTGAATTTTTAATATACAGACTATCCTAACTAATCCTACTCTAACCTTTTCAAACTGAACTATTTTATTCTACCTATATTATACCTACCTATTCTATTCTATACCTACTATTCCTATACCTACCTAATATCTATACCTACCTATTAGCTTTGAACATACTATGCATTGGCCAATGTGATCGTCTAGTGCTTATAAAGAAAATAACGGACCTACGTTGTGATTTAAGAATTGTAACCCACGAACTTTGAATGAGAAAACACAATACGGAATTTAAAACCTAAGAATAATATACCTATTAATTAAAAGCTAAACTTAATTTATCCTTAACATTATTTAATTAGCTGAATAAACAATTTATAGAAACCTGTTGGTTTAAAAGCTAGTCCCATTTATTTCCCATACATTACTCTCCTATATCGAACCTACCTAGATAACCTACTACTACTACTAGAGCCGAACTGAAGTAGATATTAAAAGCAATGTGGAAACGCTAAGACTCGAGTCCCATTGTGAAAACCGTACATCCTAGAGATAACTCCACTAAATATAGTGATAAAACTAAGTCTAAATAAATCATATAGATAATTAAATGCGGCATAACGGGAGGGGAGGAGAACCACCTTCCAATCCCCATAGAATAACATCAGCCTGCTCAATTGTCTTTCAGGTATTTATCCCAAGACTAAACTGTACTAAAAATTATCTGCTTTGCATATATTTAACAATTAAATCTGAAAGTTTCCTTTAATCTAAGAGGAACTTAAAAGCCCGTAGATAATATATGAAAAAGGAAGAACGAAGACTTTATAGTCAAGACAGGAAGACTGAGGTTATTCTAGTTCTCCTCCCTAACCTCCAATCTCCCTCCTGCTATGCCATTATTTATATATTCAATAATTTGGCCTATCTAACAGTCCTTGGACACAACTTATACTTCTCCTTCTTGACTATTGCTACAATATCCACTCCATACATATTTGAGCTTATCTACTCAAAACCAAATATATTTCTTTAGTTCAAGTTCTATGAAGTGTGACTAATTCTTGGTAATTATGGTATTGCAAATTAAGATCAAATTAGATAAGTACCAGGTTTAGTTCTCCAAGCCTTCCAGACGTCTGGATGCACATAGGAACAATTGCTGCTAAAGACTAGACCAGTCAGTGACTACTATAGATAATACTCTCCGTTTGGTATAAGTAAATATCTAGGAAATCAATTTTCCGTAGTAAAACAAATCTATCTTTAGTGCATGAAGTTGAGACTAAGAAAATATAGTTTGGAAAACCAATTTAGGACTTTAAGGCTTAATATTCAAATTCTGGTAGTACAACATATGAAAACCACCAAGAACCAATCTCACACTATCCAAAACTAATTGTTTATCTTTTATATTTAAAACATCAATATTGAAATTCTTTAACACACGCATTTACAAGTTAATTTTATCAATTTATCGAATTTATTTATTTCCGAGTTTCTTTAATTAATTTGCACGAACCTTAGTTTTAGCCTGACTATTTTACACCAACCCTTCCCATTTAATTATTTAATCAATACTTTTATTTAGGCTTTACCTCCCTATAGCATTGTCTAACCTTGCGGTCCCTAAGCTGCTAGTAAATGTAATTCAATAACTAGAGACCATAGCCTCGACATTTAACGTTAATTTCGTAGGTGTGTTCTGTAGGGTTCCGAGGTGCAATGGAAGCCTTCTAACTAAACTATTTCGACAGCTCTACGTGGGGGCCAATCCCAGTGTACCTATCCCTATGGCCTGTGTATTGGTCAATGAGACTGAGGGGTTAGGAAACGCCTCAAAGACCGAGCCCTAATAAACAGTGCATATATAAATATATAGATAAGGAACGGCAGTTGCAGACGCTTCTTGGAATCAAACACAACAATCACTGTCTAGACATTGTGAATAATTCGTTTGAATCGCCGTCAAATGACGTGGAGATGTAATCCGCTGTGGAATATAACACGGACCGGCTCTCTCTCCAAGAAACCGTTCAATACCTGATTAGCTAGTGAAGAATCGAGACGTGTGTCGCCACTGTGATGTTCAGGTCCCCGCCTAGACCTTCACTCACCAATCAGAATATTGCCTAAGCACACCAATAAACTAAACTAGATTCCAATTTCTTGCAATCTAGCTCAAAATCAATAATTTTTACAATATCACAAACTATGACTCTATTAAAATATAATCGCGTAAAAATTGGGCAGCGTAACCCCTTACCCCAAAAAGACAGTCAATCAAAAGACCCCGTTCCGCCCCCCCCTTGCCTTATATATCCTCGCCAATTTTGTTAAACAAAAGAGTGAAAATAGAAAAATCAATAATAATGCATTCCAATCCTGAAAATAAATATTCTGATTTTGATTTTTTTTACATTCTGGCCTCCTTGCAGCATCATACTCCACTAATGAGATTCGAACATTCCGGCTTTAAAGAATAAACCATCTCCTCGAACCCTCTACTACGAGCACAACCCATACTACGGACGACAAACTCACTTTCACCTAATTTCAGTATTATTTAATATTTTATTAGAGTTTGTTACTTGAATCTATTATGAAATCAAATTCCCCATAGAAATGATCTCTAATATTCCCAAGAGTCAAATACATCAAATTTGTGCGACAATTGAATCATTATTAAATATATTTTTAATTCAATAATTTGTATTGAAGGATCTTCTTCCTACTATCCATAACTAGATATATATATTTTATTTTAAATTTTGGGTTTGAACGTCTGGCTCGTTACATTCGCCCCCTCGTTTGTTTATTTTCTTGTTATGTGTTTAGTACACTTTTAACTAGAAAATGAAGAAAGGAAGCTTAAAAGTACAACGCTCCTATAAAATTTATAATCTACTTATTTATTATTGCTTCACCTGACTGTGTCAATCTGGTGTGGTGTGTTTTTAAACCAAGAGATTAGTTAATTGTTATAAAGTCTGAAAGAATTCAACTTTTAGCTCTAAGTACATGGAACAGTCACTACTTCCACCTGGCACTACAACATGTTATTAGAATGTCAGGGTTTGTGAGACCCTACTGGCCCTGTGGTCCCAATTTCGAGTGATAACTGGTCCTATGGTTTGGGGACTGTGGCGTTATAACCCGAAATAGATCCTTCCCATGTGTACTACGTACAGTGTCCATATTAAACGCACATGCCCTATGTCTAGTCTCAACCTTTCTTCCCATATACCAACTACCAAGTCTTGGCGCATGTATAGTTGTCGAGATTATTAGTATTAGCTTCTTGTGAAGTATAACGCCTTTTAACCAGACAACATATCGTTGATAGATAAGTTAATATCAATATTATTAATATTAACCATTTCTCTAACCTAACATCAACAGTTTAAAAAAACGTTATTTGATCAGTGTAGTGAAGTCAGTAAGTAGCAACAATAAATACTATCCATCCTTGAGCTCCAGTGAAAGATAAGAAGTCCTTATACTACCTTTATCAAGTCCTTTCATTACCACACTTATTTAGTCCTTTCACCGCGTCTAACAACAATTTCATTCTATATTAATCATTACGTACTTACATCTCCATTCAGCAATCAACTTTTCTCCATCAAGAAGTACGCTACCTCGAACCAACCACTAGATTTCTCAGACAGAAGATTCCATTCCAAGTTTTATTAAGTTCTCAATTAGAGCTGTACTATAAATATATCCTTCCCACATCACTGTTTGCAAACGTTTATTTATTACATTTAACTTGTCAGATCCACGGTTAATTAGATTCAACACCTTTTATTATCAATTTAAACACCTTTTATTATAAATTTATTATTATTTGTCTCGTGTAGACAACTTTCAAATACTCCCCCCGTTGAATTGTCACTCTGACACCTCCCTCAATGTTGCCATTTGTCAAATCGATTACAATATAAGGTGACTATAGACGTCCCTATTTACTTATACCTAGAATGAATACTCCCGCTCCATGAATTTTTGGAAACCAAATCATTATGTTGGACGTTAGAATGAACTTATACCATTACCCAAATTTAACCCAAATTTTAATTGTTTGCATTGTTTTAATTTTACTTATTTTAAATTATTTGATTTCATTTTATTCTAATTTAATTTAACTTTGACTTCAATTAATTATTCTTATTTTTATTATGATTTAATTACCTATTCTTATTGTACAACAAATATGACATTATTATGTTGAAATAAATTATTTGAATTTGAATTACTATTATACTATTATTGATATACTATTTTGTCTTGTGACTAACCATATTGACGAAATCACACACTTTCTCGTTTGATTATCATTTCTTTGTTCTGGATTTAATGTCACTAAATACAATTGAATCTATTTGTTATTCATTTGTCTAAGATCTATTCATACCAAAACTTAATTAAGTACTTTTTTTTTGTTACAAAAAGACCCCTATCTTAATTAAAATATAATTTCAGATTTCCTACAGATGAGTCTGTATGAGTCTAATGCTTTTGTCCTTCAGACAAAAATAAGCGACTATTGATAGCTGGCCATCGACCATCGAACGACATTTGTCAACTCTTTGACAGTTGACTTGCAAATTTCATTCGCTTGTCTGTGATTTGATTTCTCTCAAAAAAAACTATTTTAATGTTTACTCCTTGTGGTTTATTTACTATGAAACTATTAATATTATCCTAGATTAAGCATTACACTACATAGATTGAATTAATAGTGCATACTCGCTGACAGTCTAAACGATAACTTGTATGACGTAATTGCATATTATGTACTATCCGTATTTTACTTGTAAAATAAAACGTTAATCTACTCCCTAGAATGATTTTATACTTCATCAAATGCAATCGTAAGTATCTACTAGAACCAAATAGTATAAAGTAAGCTATATTGGCATTTTGTAGTAAAGATAAATCCGTCAATTAAATAGATTTTCTTCCAGAATGTACAAAGATTGATGTCATATGTACTTCAATGAATTGGAAATAATCACTGTTGTTCTACCTGGCCTAAAGTATTGTACATGAATGGAATTATTTTCATGTTACCTAAGAAGCAATCAATCAAAGCCCAACAATCTCATCAAAGTACAACCACAGAATACCTATCAATACCTAAATACAGGTAAAACCGTAAGTTACCACACCTATAAGCATTGTCAATTTAAATATCAGTTTAGTGAACTTCATATAAGTGCATTTACAACAATTATTATTATAATGGGCCTAATAAACAAACAACAGATAGCTGGTATGTCTATATCTGAGCTAATGTATTATAAGTCTTTGCATTAGGTATTGAATAATTTTTATGACCGAATGTCAACTACTCGCTACTAACATTTCTTATCTCTATGTCGCATTTGGTGTAGTAGTGTATAACCCTAGCCATGAATTCAACTGCCGAGGACTCGAACCCCGCCAAAGCCAAAAATGCCCCATCCCTACAAAATGTATGAATCTATTATATTTATCCGTGCAGTCCATCAACCACCCGACAACCACAATACAAGGCCATATAATGTTCAATTTGGACCAAGACTACACACAAAATCTGAAAGTTGTATCCATTTACTTATCTACGCCCCCAGGCCATTTGCTCACAAATTAGTTTTTTAGAACTGCTGTTTGGTTTATCTACAAGTATTTTTTCCAGAAACTGTGACCTTGGTCTCACGAATCCACTGCATGAACAATCAAGAAATCCAAAACCAGCAAGTCTAGCTACAACCATCACCGATATTGATCTGCTTACTTGTATTAAACTAACGCTGCGCTAATTTAAATAAATAAAAATAATGAGTTTGTATTACCACAGAATAAACAGTGATTTTATACAGAACCACAGTTCCATACAGCAGATCTGTCACATTTCAACTAGGTTCTGTTAACTTTTATTATATTTTATTTAGAATGTTCTGTATCCCTATGGCAAAACAGATTAATTTTAAATAAATTAATTTATTATCCTAACTAAATAAAATGATAAATGTGCCCATTGATTAATGACCAATAGACCAACCGAATACCAGCCTATTCTATTTATTTCTAATTTGTAGTATGGGACCACACCTATGTTTGTTTCTACCATGTCAGCATATAAATAACCTATTGAACCAACCCAAACTTAAACCCAACCAAACCAAACTTATTGAACTATCTAATTGTGCAATAATGCATGTTGCATTGTACTCTATCTAAACTGACTTTCCGTATTGTGTTATTCACCTCCATTACACGAACATCAAAATGTGATCAACAATCGGTCGATCACTGTACATAGTTACTTCAAAGCGTAAAAATGAAATCTAGACTAATATCCCGTAGTAACTCCCAAATACTAATCCTGGTCACGGCACCAAAATGTACCCCCCCCCCCCCTATAAAATTTTATACTTTCTTTGCTTATTATTTACTTTTGCATTTATTTGTTTAATTTTGAATTTTTAATATATAGACTATCCTAACTAATCCTACTCTAACCTTTTCAAACTGAACTATTTTATTCTACCTATATTATACCTACCTATTCTATTCTATACCTACTATTCCTATACCTACCTAATATCTATACCTACCTATTAGCTTTGAACATACTATGCATTGGCCAATGTGATCGTCTAGTGCTTATAAAGAAAATAACGGACCTACGTTGTGATTTAAGAATTGTAACCCACGAACTTTGAATGAGAAAACACAATACGGAATTTAAAACCTAAGAATAATATACCTATTAATTAAAAGCTAAACTTAATTTATCCTTAACATTATTTAATTAGCTGAATAAACAATTTATAGAAACCTGTTGGTTTAAAAGCTAGTCCCATTTATTTCCCATACATTACTCTCCTATATCGAACCTACCTAGATAACCTACTACTACTACTAGAGCCGAACTGAAGTAGATATTAAAAGCAATGTGGAAACGCTAAGACTCGAGTCCCATTGTGAAAACCGTACATCCTAGAGATAACTCCACTAAATATAGTGATAAAACTAAGTCTAAATAAATCATATAGATAATTAAATGCGGCATAACGGGAGGGGAGGAGAACCACCTTCCAATCCCCATAGAATAACATCAGCCTGCTCAATTGTCTTTCAGGTATTTATCCCAAGACTAAACTGTACTAAAAATTATCTGCTTTGCATATATTTAACAATTAAATCTGAAAGTTTCCTTTAATCTAAGAGGAACTTAAAAGCCCGTAGATAATATATGAAAAAGGAAGAACGAAGACTTTATAGTCAAGACAGGAAGACTGAGGTTATTCTAGTTCTCCTCCCTAACCTCCAATCTCCCTCCTGCTATGCCATTATTTATATATTCAATAATTTGGCCTATCTAACAGTCCTTGGACACAACTTATACTTCTCCTTCTTGACTATTGCTACAATATCCACTCCATACATATTTGAGCTTATCTACTCAAAACCAAATATATTTCTTTAGTTCAAGTTCTATGAAGTGTGACTAATTCTTGGTAATTATGGTATTGCAAATTAAGATCAAATTAGATAAGTACCAGGTTTAGTTCTCCAAGCCTTCCAGACGTCTGGATGCACATAGGAACAATTGCTGCTAAAGACTAGACCAGTCAGTGACTACTATAGATAATACTCTCCGTTTGGTATAAGTAAATATCTAGGAAATCAATTTTCCGTAGTAAAACAAATCTATCTTTAGTGCATGAAGTTGAGACTAAGAAAATATAGTTTGGAAAACCAATTTAGGACTTTAAGGCTTAATATTCAAATTCTGGTAGTACAACATATGAAAACCACCAAGAACCAATCTCACACTATCCAAAACTAATTGTTTATCTTTTATATTTAAAACATCAATATTGAAATTCTTTAACACACGCATTTACAAGTTAATTTTATCAATTTATCGAATTTATTTATTTCCGAGTTTCTTTAATTAATTTGCACGAACCTTAGTTTTAGCCTGACTATTTTACACCAACCCTTCCCATTTAATTATTTAATCAATACTTTTATTTAGGCTTTACCTCCCTATAGCATTGTCTAACCTTGCGGTCCCTAAGCTGCTAGTAAATGTAATTCAATAACTAGAGACCATAGCCTCGACATTTAACGTTAATTTCGTAGGTGTGTTCTGTAGGGTTCCGAGGTGCAATGGAAGCCTTCTAACTAAACTATTTCGACAGCTCTACGTGGGGGCCAATCCCAGTGTACCTATCCCTATGGCCTGTGTATTGGTCAATGAGACTGAGGGGTTAGGAAACGCCTCAAAGACCGAGCCCTAATAAACAGTGCATATATAAATATATAGATAAGGAACGGCAGTTGCAGACGCTTCTTGGAATCAAACACAACAATCACTGTCTAGACATTGTGAATAATTCGTTTGAATCGCCGTCAAATGACGTGGAGATGTAATCCGCTGTGGAATATAACACGGACCGGCTCTCTCTCCAAGAAACCGTTCAATACCTGATTAGCTAGTGAAGAATCGAGACGTGTGTCGCCACTGTGATGTTCAGGTCCCCGCCTAGACCTTCACTCACCAATCAGAATATTGCCTAAGCACACCAATAAACTAAACTAGATTCCAATTTCTTGCAATCTAGCTCAAAATCAATAATTTTTACAATATCACAAACTATGACTCTATTAAAATATAATCGCGTAAAAATTGGGCAGCGTAACCCCTTACCCCAAAAAGACAGTCAATCAAAAGACCCCGTTCCGCCCCCCCCTTGCCTTATATATCCTCGCCAATTTTGTTAAACAAAAGAGTGAAAATAGAAAAATCAATAATAATGCATTCCAATCCTGAAAATAAATATTCTGATTTTGATTTTTTTTACATTCTGGCCTCCTTGCAGCATCATACTCCACTAATGAGATTCGAACATTCCGGCTTTAAAGAATAAACCATCTCCTCGAACCCTCTACTACGAGCACAACCCATACTACGGACGACAAACTCACTTTCACCTAATTTCAGTATTATTTAATATTTTATTAGAGTTTGTTACTTGAATCTATTATGAAATCAAATTCCCCATAGAAATGATCTCTAATATTCCCAAGAGTCAAATACATCAAATTTGTGCGACAATTGAATCATTATTAAATATATTTTTAATTCAATAATTTGTATTGAAGGATCTTCTTCCTACTATCCATAACTAGATATATATATTTTATTTTAAATTTTGGGTTTGAACGTCTGGCTCGTTACAACAAGTATAGTAGATTAATTTTCTCATTCATACTATTTTTTTCAAACCATATTAAGTAGGTAATCCGTGCGGTAGGTGTTTTATAAAACACGAGTGCTGTCTTAAAATTAGTTAAGGCGACTAAGGGATTGCACAAGGGACGGGTAGCAGCGTGCTTCTATATATATTAAGAGCAATACTGCGATCACCGATCCGCCTGCCAAGCGTGGTGATTATGGCAAATCCCCCAATCGACAACTTACCAAAAGTGGTATTCTAATAGGGAGACCTATGTCCAGCAGTGGACGTATTTAGGCTGATGATGACTACATTGTTATTACATTTATTACTGACGATCGGTTTGTCCAACAACAGCTTGTCCTTCGACAAAGCCCTCCTCCAAAGACTTCCACCTATCTCTTTCTCCTGCAATTCTGATCCACTCTGGACCGGCAGTTCTTTTGAGGTCATCTTCCCAACGTTTCATTTGTCAACCTTTATTTTGCCATCCCTGGGGTACCAATCTGATATTATGCTAGTCCATTTCTCATTTGTCTATGAGAGTTTCACTCTATAGTGAAACTCTCATAGAAAAATGGGACTCTATTACTATTTGCTAGACTTTAATGTAGTAGAAAAGTACCTAGGTACCTATGTACCTATGTACCTATCATCAAATATTACCTTTTCTACTACAACCAACTCATCGCAAGAATTTAGCGTAATTTATCTATATTTGTTAGTAGTATTGTAAATTACAAAATGTGTAGGTGTTCGAGTTCTAACTTATTTCATTCTTTGTATATTTTTTATCACACAAAGAAAGACATCATGGTATGTCATAAAAGAAATTCCAGAGATCTAATTAAGGTCACCACATCAATACGTTAATTAAGTTACGTTATTAATCACTTTTTGGACGATAATGATTATTTTCATACTTCACAATGCAAGATTGAGTTTCGTGGTTCATGTTATGTATACTTTTGACAAGTATTTCGATACCACAGTGTCTAAAGACAAAAGTTTTTAATTATTATTGAAACTTACTGAGAAGAAGTACTCGTCTCGTGTAGAAATGCGAAAGTTTGGATGTTTGTTACTCAATCATGCTTCAGCCACTGGACGGATCGGGATGAAACTTGGCAAACATGTAGGTTAGCTCCTGGAATAGGACAAAGGATAGTTGTTATCTCGAAAAACATCTCATACCTACGGGAAATACATACCTAATAATTTGTGATGTTAAGTTGTCCACGCCGACGAAGTCGCGGACAACAGCTAGTAAATAATAAAACATTCAAAGAAATATTAAAATTAAGAAAGAGATCTGGTTAGTGTTGCTCGTTTTTACGAGGTTTTCATACTACGAGTTTTTAATAAACTACCTACTTACTTAACTACTGTTAGGAAGCTAATTTGTTCTAGAGAATATATGCTAAAAATGCACGGTAGAACATTAGATTCCCACAGTTGACTAGTAAACAACGCAGGGTGAAAAGCTAGTCGCGAAATAAATTGAATTATAGAGTTGAAAGGTTGGTGAAAGTTTACAATACCTAATAGACACCTAATGAAATTTGCAGTTGTAAGTAGAATCAAAGGTTCGTTAGTCAGTCATACATCAGTAATCATGACTTGAATATTTTATAATTAACTTTTGTTAGATTTTTGCAGTTTTCTTGTCACGATGTTAATAAATACGTCAGTTTATTCGATATAAATATAATCAGTCTTCAAGGGATAGTGTATGATGCGTAATTGATTTTAAGTGAATCATCATTCATCCTCACTTCAAAGTAACAATCAAATTATTTACGGCCATGTGGTGTAAAACCTAAGGTTTTGCAGATGTTTGAATGCTTTAATGTAACTATAACATATATGTAGGAAATATATATTAAGAAATTTATGTATACAATGGGTCCGATTTCATCATCAGGTTATTTTTGTCTCCACTGCAGGAGCACAACCCTCTCTCATCCGCCGGAGACAGACGGAGGATTTGCCCTACACTCCCCGCGCTGGCCAGACGGGTTGGGGAGACCTGATTGATGTTTTATAATGTATTCCCTCAGTCGCCTTGTACGACATCCACGGGAAGAGTTGAAGTGGTCCTATTCTACTCTACCGGAAACCACAAGGCACGGGGTCCGATTTAGAAAGCACATTTTTAAATTTAACCACACTAAAATTATTCATCTCCTTGTCAAACAATACTAGGAATATAGAGACAGAAATAGTTTTAGTTTAGTTAAATTTAAGTACTATGTACCTCCAGAATCAGGCCAGTTGTATACATTATATATTATGAGTCATAATTTAAGACTATTTACTAGACTTTAATTTTTTTTATCTATGTCTGAAAAAAATCATGTAGGTAGTTTATATGCCGAGTATTTCCGACGCTTCATTGTATTTTAGTAGTGGAAATAATTATTTCTGCTTACATTTCATAGAAATCAGGTAAATGTTCGATATTCACGCTGTCTGAAGGAGATGGTGCAATACAGTAGTAACAGAATCTGTTTGATAGTTAGGTAGTGTCCGACCGAAGTTTCCGGTTCGGTTTCAGATTTCGGTAGTTTGGACAGAATTCCGGATTCTCCTGTTTACTCAATCTCTCACCTAACATGATGGTGTGAAAACACGTGTCACAACATTATTACAATACTATAATATAGGTACTTATACCAAATATTAGCGAAAAATAAATTAAAATAAAACATTTCTTTGATTTAAGAATAAAAGAAAACATCTTTTATAAAACATCTCATTATCATATTGAATATTTTTATTATTAATTTAAATTGCTTTATCTACCAGATGAGCAATAAATAATATCCATACTTAAGTTTCGGCTTCGTTTTCCGGCAATTTCGGCCGAATTTCGGAACTATTGACCGGAAGTTTAGGTATCTTTCGGCCCATAGTTTCGGCCTAACGCGATGGATAAAAGCGACGTTTTCAAGAATCTGCAATGATTGTGTTACTGTAATGTACTTTAAAAAATAATATCAAAAATGACAATAAAAAAACTTACATATTTCGTGTAAATTTATTAAAAATATGAATAAAAAATAAAATCGACCTAAAATACTAATAGCCGAAGTATCGCTTTCGGCCGTAAGAAAAACCACACTTTCGTTCGGGCACTATGTGAACCAACATTGTTGCCCGCACAATGGGTCATGCCAGTTGTGGTGAGGTCGCAGTCGATGAGTATTTTATGATTATGACGCATTATACATCGGCCCTGCTTTCGACACGTTCGGGAATACTAGTGTTAAATTGCTATATTCACAGTGTGTCGATCTTCACACATCATAGGATGCACACATGACATGCAAAACATTCTTGCTTCACTATAACGTTTGAACTATACTACACACATACATATACAATCGAGTAATACACACACTCACCAACTTTTATTCAATACTCTCATCTAGATACTTTGCAGACACTGCAAAAATGTTTCGTTAAATGTTTTCAAATTTGAAAATAATAACAATTGAATTGAAAATAACCTGCCAGTACGATAAATTGATATAAAAAACAGTTCGTCTTCTTACAACGAGCAGAAACAAAATGTTTTTATTTCCATTCATTCCGCTAGATGTCTCAACTTAATCTTTTAACATTGTAAATAGAGGTGATTTAAATATACATAAATATGCCGAGTGGTTCCCGGGAATAAGGCCATCTCCGACCTTCCGAAGGCTACTAGAGGATTGCACCGAGGACGAGCAACAGCGTTCTCCAGTGTATATTAAAATCATTACTGCGATAACCAATCCGCCTGCTAAGCGTGCAAATCCCCCAATCTCTCTAATTCTTATAAAAAAAATTCCTTTTTCTTGCTTTGTTGGTTTTTTCTTTGTGTGTGCCAATTATGGTAGTAAATAAATGTTTCTTCTTTTTTCTTTCTTTCTTTCAATGGCTAGCCCAGCAAAAGTGGCATTCAGCAGTGGACGTATTTAGGCTGATGATGATGAATATCTTCAACATCTTATAATTGATTGTTTTATATGTTCAATATTTTACCAGTTTAACACTAAAACATGGATTTATGGAATATTTTTATTCTTAATATATAATGTTTTAAGAAAAAAAAAATCTCTTCCGTAAAATCCTAATTTGGCGCTTCAGCAACTTTGCCCTTCCAGCGACTATATATTACTTATAATTCGCCGGGATAATAATAGCAATATAATTAGGAATAACCATCTGCATTCCGTCTGTTTATTTTTACAGCCGTGACTAAAGTAAAAACGAGCAACACTAACCAGATCACGTTCTTAATTTTAATATTTCTTTGAATGTTTTATTATTTACTAGATTGCCCGTAGGAATGAGATGTTTTTTCGAGATAAAAACTATCCTATGTCCTATTCCATGACCTAACCCATATGTGTGCTAAGTTTCATCACGATCCGTCCAGTGGTTGAAGCGTGATTGAGTAAAAAGCATCCAAATATCCAAACTTTCGCATTTATAATTTAGTAGGATTCCAAAATTACGTCTCTACTATTCTATCTATCTATATTTTTATTATTCTTTGAAGATCACATTATCTCTGACTTTTACGTAAGTAAATCTATGTATTAATATTTGTAATATGAAACAAATAATTCTAACCTAATCCCTGAAGTTAGAAAGCTCAACTTAATTAACTCGCTTTATTCAAAATGTACTTCGTCGAAATAACTCTTTCGTTCCCATCTCCCACTTTTCATCAAATATTAGTTTTTAACCGTATAATTATTCGAAGCTCAATTACAGAGCTATTAAAGTTTTTATTTTTATTCTAACGAAGGGTCGGTAGATTGGTTTACGTCTTTAAGTCAATAAGCTCTTGATTTACAGGTAGTCTGACGTCGTATAGTAAGATTGCTTTCGAGGATTTTAATGGTATAGAGAACGTCTAGTTTTAATTAAACGTTTTGATTATGGTCCATAAGTACGTGTACTTAGAGTATCATTCTTGTCTCGTTACCTGCCTCTTTTCGATTGCGTTTTATCGGTTTTACCCTTCTACCGTCTAATAATTTAAAAAAATTACTTCGCATCAGTAGCGGCGTAAGTGGGGGGCGCTGTTGGGCGACCGCCCAGGGCATCAGATATGCAGGGGCGCCTTTTTACCTTTTTCTCCTTGGATTTCGATAGAAGATAGGGGGCGCCGTAGAAATCTCGCCCAGGGCGCTGGTAGTGCTAAAACCGGCACTGCTTCGCATGTCTGTAGATTAGAAATATTGGTACAAAAAAGTATTTGGGGGATGAAGAATAGGGTATAAACATACATTACATTAATTTTTGAAAATGTTGACTGTTTGTTTGTGCACGCATCACTTAAAAACTACTGAACCAATTCTGATGCAGTATTCGTAAAAATACAGGGCTTAATTTGGAATAACATTTTTTTTTCTTTCATCGCAATCGGCTTACTGAATCAAAAGTTATAGAGAATTTAAAGTTTTCAAAACTCACATAGGTACATTACATTAGTACCTATACCTAAAACAAAGAAGATATGCTCGGTGAAATTCAGATTGCGATGAGTTAGGACTACATTTGGAGCGAGAGGTAAGAGGGAAAGAGCAGTGGGGGCTCATGAAAGTATATGGGAAAGGGGATAGGAAGACCTCCCTTCCGCGGGCACAGTTAGTATAAAATATATCAGATAATAATAAAGTTAAAATTGCTGGAGTGGTAAAATAGGATTTTACTTTAGATAATTTTAAAACAAATGTTTACCAAAGCAAATTATATCTGTTTAAGCAAAATGTTTAAGTTTAAGCTAATTGTTTAAATAAAATATATAATGTTTAAGAAAAAAAAATTATTCTCTTCGTAAAATCCTAAATTGGCGCTTCAGCAATTTTGCTTTTCCAGCGACTATATATTACTTATAATTCGCCGGGATAAAAATAGCAATATAATTAGAAATAACCATCTGCATTCCGTCTGTTTATTTTTACAGCCGTGATTAAAGTAAAAACGAGCAACACTAACCAGATCTCGTTCTTAATTTTAATATTTCTTTGAATGTTTTATTATTTACTATAGCTGTTGCCCGCGATTTCGTCCGCGTGGACAAATTAACATCACACATTATTAGTATTAGTATATCCTGTAGGAATGAGATGTTTTTCGAGATAAAAACTATCCTATGTCCTATTCCAGGACCAAACTATATGTGTGCCAAGTTTCATCACGATTCGTCCAGTGGTTGAAGCGTGATTGAGCAACAAACATCCAAATATCTAAACATCAAAATATCCAAACTATCGCATTTATAATATTAGTAGGATAGGGTAGCTCGAATGTGTGTAGTTGAAATCAATCTTCTCCTCTGTGGCGCATTTCCTTGTAATTTTCTTTATTACGTCAAATCGTATTTTTGCCTGTCTGTCCGGCGGATAAATTAAAGACTACAGGGCCAATTGAGCTAAAATTTAGAATAACAATGTTATTCGGCGACCAGTATAGATAGGGAACCACCACCCTATTTAAAACCATTATTCATTAAAACCTAGTTATCACCCATTTCATTCCACGGTTTGTACAGATCAAAACCAATTTAGTATAATCTAAAGAAATTGATTTTCATCCGCACAAACCACCCAATGAATAGAATGAAATGGGTGATAGGTTTAATACTTCTGTGGGTTTTTATTATTATTTATTTATTTTTAACCAGATTGGTGGTTTTAGCCCATCTATAGCGACCGATAAAGGTTAACCCTAAAAAGGGAAAGGTATTAGATACGCTAATATGAACACTGGTCCCCTAATTGTAACACGGTGTGCAACTCGTGTCATTACTGCCCACTCAGGATACTGTATCACTAACGCGACAGTTTGCAGGTAATTTTTCAATATAACAAGCTTTTAACTCAAAACGGCGTAAGTATAATCGCACCGCAAAGCGATGATCCAGCTACAGCTAGCGATTCTGTAGCGAGTGTATGAATTAATTATGAATTATTCTACTTGTGTTTCGAGTCACATATAACTTGGATTTCTTTAAAGGAATACGTAATGAAAACTTTAGATTCCATCTTCACCCTCAGTGTCATTCATAATCAGGTGAGATTACGGTCAAGCTTATGCCCATCTAGTTGAAAAAAACTCGTACATATTTTTAGTTAATAAGCATAATAGTTACAAAGTTATGTAAATGATAATATTGATCTAAGTAAGTTTTTTTTAAACAACAAAAAGTAACGGTCCCAACGTCTAGCCTTGAGGTGCCTCCTTTTATTCCCCGTCATAGGAGAGTTTGAGATAGAAAAACGGCAAATTTAGGACTTATATTGTATGAGAGTTAAATCTACTAGAGTTTCTTCGCCAATCGAAGATATAGATTATTAATTACAGAGTTCTATAAATCCAGTTCCAATCCAGACCCTTTTTTGACCATTTCCTATGGTTGCCAAAGCACTTCGCGGTATTCTTTGGTAGTAGGACAGCATAAACGTACTGTTGGTGTCACGGTAGGACTGGTAGGTAATTTATTTATTTATTTAACTCTTTATTGCACACACACAGATAAAACAAAAATAATACATTAAAAAGAAACACAAGTACAAAGGGCGAACTTATTTCTGAGAGAGATTTCTTCCAGCAGACCCGCGTGAGCGATAATTGAAATAAGAGAGGTAGACATAGTGTGTACGTAAATAAAAAAAACATATACAATACATACACTAATATAAACTATATATCCACTTACATAGATTATAACCTACACGATAAAAAATATAAGTATATAAATAAATATTTACTAATAATATATAAATATAATATACATTATTAAATAATAATATAAATAATATACAAACATTCTTAAAATACATTTAAGATATGGATTCCAATCCTAACTCAGTGACAGATAGTGTTCTTTAACACGGTTTTTGAAATTTAATTTTTAATTTAATTAGAGAAATACACATAAAAAATAGAATTAGGTAATAGCGTTAGTTTCGCTCGGGTAGGTTGTCCTTGCCATCGTTTTAATGCAGGAAGGAATTATTACGGGCTATATGGAGTGGTATTAAATCTAGTTTATTCACACCTAACTCCCCTATTAGGCAAAGGGGTTATTAATGTAAAAATATGCGCAGAACTTGCTCACTTTGCGACCCTACTAGTGCATATTGTGGATACTGCCTTTAAATGAGAGATTATTAGAGTAATCAAACAGCATTGGACGTAAATATTTAATTTGTCACTGGAACTTGTTTTAATTGCCAAGTTGACAACATTTTTTGTAGTTACAAGTCAACTTACATGTTGAAATAATATATTAGAATTATAATAATATGTATACATTCCATTTTAAGGTTGGTGAACGATAAATCGTATTCATTATATATTAGTATGAAAGATATGACTATCTTCTACCAAGGGCACGAAATCAGTTTTGGATTGTCGATATGTCAGTCTGCCCATCTGTTTGAAATGAAATCTTAAAAATTACTTATACGAGTATGAGCATGTAAAATTCGTTTTCCAATTTTCTTCGTCATTATTTTTATTATTTCTTTAATTTTTGAATTATTATTGTCTTTCTTAGTTTATTCGTTTTCCTCTTTTTATTTTGTCTATCTTGTGATGTGTTTTACTTAGTTATTGCCCTTATTTTATTGTGATGTTTCTTTTGTATCTAAATGTTTTGTGCTGTTAAATATTGTGTCAATAAATAAAATAAATAAAAATTATGTTAGACATCGATTTGGACTAACGAACCTGCCTCGAAGGTGTCTACGATTTTGATGAAACTCGGTGCCGATGTTGCTTTGATAATCTGATTTATTTTTACATACAAACTTTTAGCGGTAAACCCTAAACCCTACCCGATTGAAGGAAAATCGGTGCGAGGTTCCTTGTAAGTGTGATGATAATTAGAGATTAATTATAATTTTCTTATCTTAAGTTAGAAATATACAAAATGCAAGCTTATTCCTAGTGAAATAAGAGTAGGCGATAAGAGTAAATATCCCATTGTTTGTCCCGAAAACGCATATGTACAATTGAATAAACTCAATCTATCAAGGACGCTGTTTCCGTGTGTTGAAATATAAAGGTCCTTAGGAAGTGAGCTGTTTATACAACAACACCAAGCGACTGCGCGTGTTTCGATACAAACTGTGAGCGTTTGACCATAGTTGTGTGTCGCGCCTCACCCGCCCACATTACCTTTCTAACCTCTTGCTAAAAATTATTATTATAATAATGACTATTCGCACATTTATTCTAATCTCCAACATTCCTTCCAAAGAAACAGAAATCGATTCGTACCCCCGAGTGCTGACCATTAGCTGTTCTAAGAACGATAATTATGCGTTGTTGTTGGTTATTTCCCGCAGAAAATTATCTATAATCACAGTAACCTGTCCAAAGCAGTTCAGTTCCCATTAAAATGGAGGACTTCTTTCTCGTACTTTCTATTTCTATCTATTCTTTGTTCCCGTCTACATGACGATGGGTCAGTTCAATAGAGGAACGAATCAAAATAATGGTGTTTTGGTTACATGCCATATTAAAACACTAAGAAAACTACATAATTTTTACAAGAGTAAAAAAAGTTAATATCTCATACCAGTGATTTTTGAGTTGTTAGTATTGAACTGAGCCCGTCGATCGACGACAAAGTTAGTCCCGGTTTGGATATTATATTTGTGAATTATACTATCGTTGCCCAACACCCATCGTACATATAAAATATTTATTTATTATTTATTTTATGGGACAAGGAAGAATAGACATTGCAGGCAAAATTCTTTGAAGAAATAGTTAAATGCTTTATTTATTGACAACAACGATTCACAAATAGTGTCAGTAGCAACTTATGAACTATGTTAGTATAAAATACTAAAATTAGATTTAGTAGTCACATATTAGAGCAGTCGATTACCTTCAGGATGCTGCTACGGCTGCCGTGAACTCGAGCAATTCTCAAAGCTCGATTTCGTCATCGTATCTTGCTATTATGTAGGATATTTTTTTCGGGCTGAATTGGCATACTGACCGACACCTCGCCTGATGGTAAGTGGTCACTGTCGACCATAAACCAGCATGAAGATCAAACGCCACAACTAGGTCGTTACCCTGAAAACTAGAGCTGAGGAGTTAGAATGCCTCGTACGTCTGTCTGTAGTTACACTGGCTCTCCGACCGTTCAAACCAAATCAAAAACCTAACAGGTTTGAGGTGAAGTTTAGACACAATTCGCATAAAAAATACCCTACTACTGGTTCTTGCAAAATATTTTTCAGAATTAAATGTATAAATCAACTGTTTCTGAGTTTTCACTTTCACTTGCAAATGTGATACAATTGTTTCCTTACAATTGTTTTAGTCGCAGTTTGTTTCTGTTTGTGTAGTAACAAATCAACTAGGTGTCTATATATAATTGACACTTCTGTTACCAAATGTTTTACATAAGGCTGTGGGATAATTGAGTATATTTCCGCCAGGTCCATAGTCCATTGGAAAAATCAATTATTAAAGTAATTTATATATTTGGAGCAGAGCATCAACCGTAATTTTGGTTACATTACAGAAATTAAGTTACTTTGAAGAAATGGTTTCATACCCCCAACCCCGTTCCGTCATCCTTACGTAGTAGACATACCACGCTCTCGCACGAAGCGTTATGCTTCCTCCTTCATAATGCGAACTGCTAAGGAATGGAACTCCTACCAGCGTCAGTATTTCCGGACAAGTACAATTTGGATCTTTTTAAAGGAAGAGTGAATAGGCATCTTCTGGGTAAGCGCGCTCCACCTTAGGGCTGATCGTTACTTACCATCAGGTGAGACTGAGGTCAAGCGTAAACCCATCATGAGTAAAAAAAGAAGTTTAAACCTTCTTTTTATTAAAAAAAAATTCATTTTGTCATAAAAAAGAATTTTTAACGTTCTATTTTCATGAAACTGAAAAAATAAACCATGAATACGATATCTAATCCTTTATTAAAACAAAGAGTCACCCAGCCTTCTATTTGCGGGATTGGTGTCGATTTTCGACCAAGTGGCGGCTTTTATCTTTTCACTATCGATATGATTTTGAAAAGCACATGCCTTGCAGTTTTACCATTCTGGGACTATATTTGCCTGGATGGATAAAGTATTTCAAAATGTCATGAGTCTTAAAAAGAAAATACCTAATTTAATTTTAAAAAGGAAACTGACATGACAACCGAATTAACTCGACAGGCAGTTGTGTGTCGGTACACTTATTTGACTGTCTCCCTCCCTCGACCAAACACGCAACACCTTATGATAGTTTTCGCAGATAACATCATCAATTTGCATTGCAGTGTTTTCAGTGAAATTATAATTATTTTTAATGATTTTTCATTTATTTTTAAAGTTATTTTACATATTTTTCAAACACTTTTCTCTTACATCGTTACTATATTTGTACCGCGTACCTCCGGAACACCTGAGTAGAGATAGAAACCTAGATATCGACAGTAAATTGCTGGTGTTCCGCATCTAGCGCCAGCCCTCGGCTTGTCGCTCCGCCCCCCATGCCGCCCCTGGCTTGGAGAGCACCATAAACTACGTGGCTCGATTTTGGCCACTTTTTGACCTCATTGGTTATCACTCATTTTTAGAGTTCCGACAAAACGAAAAAAAACATTCCTTTAAAGCGAATCATTATAAATAAAAATTTGTTTAAAAAATTATTATTTATTACATAATTAATAATTAAATATTTTTTTACGACGAAGACTTTGTTGACTCATTCTTATTATGTCAACCACAGGTTCTCTGAGTTGTATGCCGAGAAAATCTTTATATTGTTATAATTATTTGAATGAATTGTACATTTGCGTATACTATGCGTATACAATTTGCGTGCATATTAGTAAAATATATTTAAAAATAAACTGGAGTTAAGCGAGAGTTGTGCGAGATTTAGCTATAAAACTTCATCCCCTGGACTCAGACACTCAGCCCCCTTGCGAACTACTTCCACCCCTATAAACGGGGTACGTAGTTTATAAAAGGCCCCGCTAGTGCTGCACCACTCCGTGTGCGGGTAATACCTGTAATCGATACTCGATAACTCGACTACTAGGTCGTTGCGGGCGTAAGCGCTGAGTAAATAACGCACGAACTAGCAAACCTGATTTGATTTTAAAACTTTTGTTAAAAATATTTCTGTGGTGTTAGATTATTAAAGTAAGGTAAAAAATAAGGACCATCGCGGAGGTAAGAAATGTTATAGTTTTTATTCATAAAGAAATTATTAATCGTATTAATCGTAACTCGTAAGGTTAAGATGATATTTAAACTTTAAAAAGATAAAAACCATTTTAAATTTAACAACTGAAATAAGATCAAACATTCATCTCTCGTTTATCTCGTAGTTTGTGCTACGTTTTCCACGAGTAAAACTGATTTATGCGACGTTCTTTACAGTTGAATTAGTTTCTATTCCCTATTTTCATCATCATCATCATGTCAGCCTCTATAAGTCCACTGCAGGCCTTCCCCAATGAACGCCACCACACCCGGTCCTCTGCCCTCCGCATCCAGCCGCTACCGGCTACCTTCTTCAGGTCGTCGGTCCACCTGGCGGCGGCGGGGTGTCCCGCCCTGCGAGTGCCAATCCGCGGTCTCCACGCCAGAACTCCCTACTTTGCACAATCTTAAACTTGGACATTCGTTCATCACAATTAACCGAATTCACACAGTACCTATGCCACCTAACACCATAGCACACCGTCCTTGTTGTACACATTAAGCAAGTAAATTTTTGAAAACTAAATACATATACGTAAAACTCGTCACATCCCCTTTATTACACGATAAAAATACACAGCTACAATAATTAAATCCTACTTCCTACTTATATTATAAATGCGAAAGTTTGTAAGTATGGATGGATGTTTGTTACTCTTTCACGCTTCAACCACTGGATGGATCGGGATGAAACTTGGTGCACTTATAGGTTAGGTCCTGGAATAGGACATAGGATAGTTTTTATCCCGAAAAAATAGCCTGTTCCTACGGGAAAACATAATAATTTAAGTTGTCCACGCGGACGCAGTCGCGGGCAACAGCTAGTATAATATAAATTATAATAAAGTACACCTAACACCAATATACCCCCACTATGGACCTATTAAGCTATAAAATAACTGCATATTTCGCCAGTCTGCTAGCTGGGTGTTATAATATAAGATTAATATAAATAATACAGGACTTCGCATCGACCCCATGTCGACAATATTTTGTATTCAGTGTGCATCATGCACTCATAAGTAGACTGGTAAACCACATGAACTCTTCAAGTTATTGCCAGTAACCCCACTACTCCTAATGGTATCGCTATCAGCATACCATTTACATTTATGTTATTTGTTTATTATCCACTTTAAGCAAGTTTTGCAAGCTTGTAGACCAACAACATAATCGATATGATAAGCTCGGCAATCTAATTAATTTACATTTTAAAATGGTTTTATAAAACATTCCATTTCGTCTTATCAAAAACAAGATAATAATACATGTAAACTATGTAGTAGGCCAGCACTCTTTGAGAGATTCTTATTTTATCTTTGAAGTTATTTATCTTATTTTTAGACAGCTGAATCACAAAAATCACATTAAGATATATTTCAATGAATACATTTGAAATTATGTTTCACAATCATCTTACACTTTGCGCCACTAGGCAGTGGCCCAAAGTGTAAGAAGATTGTAACTGTAAGAATGAATACATTACATATTATGTCTCACAATCTTCTTACACTTTGCGCCACTAGGCAGTGGCCCAAAATGTAAGAAGATTGTAACTGAAAGAATGAATACATTAGAAATTATGTCTCACAATACTTCTTACACTTTGCGCCACTAGGCAGTGGCCCAAAGTGTAAGAAGATTGTAACTGAAAGAATGAATACATTAGAAACTATGTCTCACAATACTTCTTACACTTTGCGCCACTAGGCAGTGGCTCAAAGTGTAAGAAGATTGTAACTGAAAGAATGAATACATTAGAAATTATGTCTCACAATACTTCTTACACTTTGCGCCACTAGGTAGTGGCCCAAAGTGTAAGAAGATTGTAACTGTAAGAATGAATACATTAGAAATTATGTCTCACAATACTTCTTACACTTTGCGCCACTAGGCAGTGGCCCCAAGTGTAAGAATATTGTAACTGTAAGAAAGATTGTACCGAAAGAAAAGTAATTGTGAGACATAATTTCTAATGTATTCATTCTTACAGTTACAATCTTCTTACACTCTGGGCCACTGCCTAGTGGCGCAAAGTGTAAGAATATTGTGAAACATAATTTCAAATGTATTCATTGAAATATTTCTTAATCTGATTTTGATGAAATAAACAACTTCAAAGCTAAAAATAATTTCAAGAGGCACAAGTTGTTAGCGTGTCAATTTTTTCAGCAATTATGACACTTGTCGTTGTCGTTGCCGTCGTTGTCGAACTTTATTAATCTACATAGGTATATTGGGTCCTCTAAACGGAAACGAATAGTTTTACTCCTAATACTTACTTCGAATAAGTTTAAGAGCACTGAAAAGCTCGTGGCGAATACCCCCAGTACTCCGTAAGTATTTGGGCTAATATTCGTTGAACTTAAAGCCATTTTGTAGGTACAAGCGTTTGGCATCTAACTGTCGTAGTTACACGCCAAACGCTTATCCTTATATTTCACATGAAGGGGTCATATACGGCCCTTAGAGAGTACAAAATGACTTTTTACTTTGACTGATAATATGGACGAAGATGGAGGAGGCAGGGATACCTCGCGATATTATAACGCTGACGAGATACTGGTACGGAAACCAGACCAATGTAGTAAAATGGGGAGATGCAGTGTCCAGCGAGTACTCTCTAAAGTGTGGTGTAAGACAGGGAGGATTGACGTCGCCGATCCTGTTTAACCTATATGTAAACGGGCTGATGGAGGAGCTCGGCAGGACCGGTATTGGCTGTCATATGAACAACGAGTGCGCAAACAACCTAAGTTACGCGGACGACATGGTCCTGATGAGTCCTAGTGTCAGCGCGTTGAGACGGTTACTAGATATATGTGAAAGGTACGCAGTGAATCACGGTCTTACATATAACGTCGAAAAAACAGAGGTGATGGTATTCGGACATGCTGCGGCCCCCCAAAATGTACCACCGATATATTTATGTGGCTCGAAACTGAAACGGGTACAAAAGTTCAAATACCTCGGCCATATACTGACGGAAAATTTAAAAGATGACGAGGACATCGAGAGGCATAGGCGGGCGCTTGCCGCCAAAAGTAACATGCTGGCGCGTCGGTTCGCGCGTTGCTCTAAGCAAGTTAGAATCACCCTGTTCAAGGCATACTGCCAGGCGTTCTACGCGTGCCAGTTGTGGGCGCAGCATACGCAGCGTGCGTACAACACGCTGCGGGTGCAGTACAACAACGCATTCAGGTGCATGCTGGGCCTGCCGTGGCGGTGTAGCGCGTCGGGTATGTTTGCTGAGAATAGGGTGGATGATTTTTATGCCATCATGAGAAAGAGACAGGCCTCCTTCATGGACCGTGTTAGGAAATCCGACAATGGTATACTGAGGGCTGTTTATGACAGTTGTAAAGCTGTTATATGCAGTCTTTAGTATACCTGCTGAATGACTAATGAAATGACATACGTACTGACATAGAATAAATTGACATGATTAAATAAATGAAGAATATGAGTATGATTGTAAATATGATTATGAATTGATGATGTTATTATGATTGATGCTATTTAATTTTCAAATTGTTTATTTAATTGTTTATTTTTTCAATATTTTTGTAATTTTGTAAAGTTTTCTATGGGGTTAACTGGCCCGAAATAAATAAATATTATTATTATTATTAATATCCGAAACGCTTACAGAGTAGTCCCCTAATTCATTCATGCATTAATTCATTCGTTCTTTCCCGTAACCATATCGGACGCGTGGCTAGTTTTCGTCTACCTATTTTCGCCAAATAGCTTAGCATTTAATTATCATATAGAAAGCCTGCAACTCAACAAGAAATGGTGGCCCAAAGTGTAAGAATATTGTAACTGTAAGAAAGATTGTAACTGTAAGAATCAATACATTAGAAATTATGTCTCACAATACTTTTTACACTTTGTGCCACTAGGCAGTGGCCCATATCGGACGCGTGGCTAGTTTTCGTAACTATTTTCGCCAAATAGCTTAGCATTTAATTATCACATAGAAAGCCTGCAACTCCGCAACAATCACCTTCCAAACGCCACACAATTGCCGAGTTAGTGCGCCAATCGAGAGCAGGAAGACCTAATAATACCTGTCTGGCAGCTAGTGATGTGCGTGATGCGATAGCTTATCGATAGCCGGCGAGATCGCATCGATAACGGCTGACAGTCGACTGACGCGAGTCCTCGTTAAAAGAGAAACCCGTTAAGTCTACTCAATCGTCTACTTCAGAAAGTTTCACAAATAGAGTCACCATTAATTCTCGACTGAGGCATTTGTATAAATAAGTTGCATAAATACGACATTTAATGGTAAGTATTAATATCTTAATATATCTTAGTATACAGCCTTCAGTTATAGAGAAGTTTATTTAATTATCAACACCTATTTACCTCTTATAGCTAACAATTAATTCAGCTGCGTCTCATGATAATTATATACAATAATATTTCTTTATCATATAAAGTATATACTCAATGTATTGTTTATAGTCATTAATTCATTATTTATATATATTATTTAGTTCCATACTATTTATGAACCTTTATACTTATTTATCTATCTATATATTTCTTATTAATTAAATTACTTGTATTATATCTAAGGGAACGTACCCAAACTACGTGACCCGTTTGGGGAGGGGTCTTCAAAATACCACGCTTGGTTTCGTCACGTAGTCAATATCCTCTAGGGAAATTTCGCGCTTTTTCGAGTTCTATTCAAATATGGCACACAGTTTTTAACGCTTTTTAAACTTAGGTGGCACGAACATCACCTGATTGACAGTCTTTTCTTCTTGATAATATTTTTTTTTACTTGTAAAACTAGAGGGGGAGGGGGGTAATTTTTAAAACAAAATGTGTCACGTAGTGGGTATGTTCCCTAATGGTTGATTTTCATTTATTTATTAATGACCCAGTATTATGTATCACTTTATTGTCATATAGATATTAATATTGTTTTCAATGACCTTGCATTATCCCACTCGATTATTATAAAACGTGGATAACAATGTATTAAAGCTTTTAGTTAAAAAATAATTGAAAAAGCTAATTATCTTTTAAAACATTTAGTTCTATTTTATTATTATTGAAAATATCTAACTTAAGTGTTCCATTTTGGACTGCGTACATCGTCACATATTCCATCGTTTCTCTCTATAAAATTTATGTTAGCAGTAAACTATAAATGTTCTATAAAAGTAATGATGGGTGTGTCATTAATCTCTTTGATTGGTCGTAACGTAGGATACTGTAACAGGTACTTCGTACAGTCAGTAAAGTAACGACGTTAGGTTATCGATATCAGTGGTATTATGTGCATCACTAGAGTTGCTAGGCCGGTCGTGTAAATCAGTGCCTTTAAAGGCTTCTCTACAACATGAGACAAGCGAATGGTAAATACGCGACTGCAATATATATAGGTTTAATAATTTTCCGGTTGCAATACTCATAGCCATATAAACATTCCTTTTCAGGGATTTTATTTATTTATACTTTATTGCACACAAATCTAATAAATAAAATCGTAAACTTCGCGTGTCTGTACATTGAAGATATTTGCAAAAAAAAATTGGGGGGGTCTAAGGATAAGCAACAGAACACATTTCGGTCATTTTTGAAATTTTTGTCTGTTTGTCTGTTTATCTGTTTGTCTGTGAGTTTGTGCACGCATCACTTAAAAACTACTGAACGGATTTTGATGGACTTTTCACAAAAACATGGGGCTTAACTTAACTTAACATTTAGTCTTTATTTTATCGCAATCGACTAACTCAATCAAAAGTTATAGACATTTTTAATTTTCAAATACATTATTAGGTAAGGTTAGTATGCAATATGTTGCACATAATGGTATTTCCGTACTATTCAGATTGCGATGAGTTTGGATTACATGTGGAGCTGTGAGTGGGAGTGGGAGTGGGAGGGGTGTGGGAGTGGGCGTGGGCGTGGGCAAAGGGGAGTGGGTGTGGGAGCGGAAGCGGGAGCGGAGGCGGAAGCGGGAGGGGAGCGAGAGCGAGAGCGGTAGCGGGACCGGAGCGGGAGCGGAAGCGGGAGCAGAAGCGGGAGCGGGACTGGGAACGGGAGCGGGAGAGGAAGTGGTAACGGGAGCGGATTCTGTAGTTCACGCGAGCGGAGCCGCGGGCACAGCTAGTAAATAAATATAAATAAATAAATATCTCAGACATTCACACCAATTATCCAGTCCCAAACTAGGCAGAGCCTGTGGTATGGTTACTAGATAACGGATAGACATACTTAAATAAATATATAAACAGCCAAGACTTGGGTACAAACATTCATATTCATCATACTAACATTTGCCCCTAGCGGGATTCGAACCCGCAACCTCCGGCGTGGCAGTCCGAGAGTTACCCGTTCCGCCACAGAGTTCGTCAAGTATAAGTCACACAACTAATTTAAACACAAGATGTACAAAGGCGCACTTAACTCTGTAAGAGTTTTCTTCCAGTAAACCTTTGGGTGAAAGAGAAAAGCAAAGTAGATAGGCAGACAGCATTTAGATAGGCAGGGATTTTATTATCAGTTTTAATGAAATTCCCGGGATTCTTAGCAATAATAATTAAAGAGTATACACACATACATAATGATCACGCCCTGCACTCAGAGGGGTAGGCAGAGACGATGTATCGTAGGATATATGGTCTCTGCCTAACCATAGGTACGATCCTGACATACCTCACTAGGCTCATCAAACTTTTCATACACTTCCTTTTATTCTTCTTATTGCGGACCCCAGACTTTATGAAGACATCACTAATTTGATCCTTGAACTTCCTCCTAAGACGACATCAAGCTGTAAAGAGTATATATATATCCAACTAGCTATTGTCCGCGACTTCGTCCGCGTGGACAACGACATCACAAATTATTATGTATTTTCCGTAGGAATGAGATATTTTTTTCAGGATAAAAACTATCCTATGTCCTATTCCAGGACCTAACCTATATCTGTGCCAAGTTTCATCCCGTTACGTCCAGTAGGTAGTTGAAGCGTGATTGAGTAACAAACATACAAACTTACGCATTAATAATATTAGCGGGATGGGATTGCGCCGTAATACGGATATTTCGGTTTATTTTTCTTTTCATATCAAACGTAGCTTAATTACTATTACATTTCACTTGCGGGGTGGGACACAATAACATCAATATCCAAATGCCAACCTCAACTTGCTTGGTTAGTAAACTAATGGACGATGTTAAAATATAGCGGTATATGTAGGTTATTTGCCGTGTGGTTTCCGGTAGAGTAGAATAGGACCACTCCAACTCTTCCCGTGGATGTCGTACAAGGCGACTAAGGGAATACATTATACATACATTATAAAACATCAATCAGGCCTCCCCAACCCGTCTGGCCAGCGTAGGGAGTGTAGGCCAAATCCTCCGTCTGTATCCGGCAAATGAGAGAGGGTTGTGCTCCTGCAGTGGAGACAAAAATAACCTGATGATGTAGGTTATAAATGTCTTAGAGGATTTTGTTGAATACTTCATATAAATACATCAAAAATATTAAAAAGAAATGAAATTATATGAAAAAATGCCTTCGACCAACGGAAACTGCAGAATGAAAGGATATCAAATTGAAGTACGTATACAGGTAAAAATCAACCGCTCCAATCTCACCACACCATCAACAAAGGCAATAGTTGCGAGCATATTCATAATCAAAACTTTCTATAGCTAAGTTTAATCAAGGAAGCATCGCGTAGACACCATAAAACATTTAGATAAAATCTAGTCAGACAAAGTCAGGCATTAAAAGTTCTAAAGCTGTTATTAAATGCAGTAAACTTTTGCAGCCCGCAGCGAAAAACGAAAGTCGGTTCCTAAAAGCTATAACAGTTAAGATTAAGCAGCTCGTTTTGCTTAAAAACGTATACGTGTGCGCGTTATCGATATAGCTTGGCCGAGCGAAAGCAAAACGCTGATGTGGTGGTAAACCATTCCAAATGTCCCAAACTACCTTCATATTCTCATTCTGTGCCTCTAGTCATGTCAGTTGCTCTGAGAACTGCTGGTTTGACTCTTCGATGAAGGTTCGACCACATTCCATAAAATAGATTTTACTTGGTAGTGCAGAATCACCAATATGAAATGTAGCTATTGTCAACCACTTGACGATGTTTATCATCTGCTGCTGGAGTGTGGTTACTATAATCTATGTTAACTACTAAGGATTCCCCATTTTTTTTGTTTTAAGACATTGGCAATAATGCCATCAGTCTAATCACGATATCTTTTTATTTTCTGTTTACTATTAGTATCAGAGTGCCTCAGACCAACGCTGGTACTGATATAGTCACAGACTTCCCTTACTGATGTTGATAGTAAGCTTTAGTAAGGTTTGAGGTTAGGAAGTTAACTGTTTTAAGAAGATCAGCTTAGTCAACGTGCGACGATTTATGTTTCCTTCATAGTGTACACACGCACAGACATTTGTCGCATAATATACTATCACTATTAAACACCAAAGCCCGAAGAATACATTAATTTGGAAAAAACAAATACACAATAAAATGTTCTCAAAAAAACGCTGGAATAACCTTCCCCTTGGTCTCAGGATTCCCCATAAATAAACATGAGGCTAATGGATGGGGGGAGGGGTTCCCGTCCAGTGTCACTTGGGTCATATAGAGGGGGACTGTTTGGTTTACATATCCAAAGAGGTGCAGCAACAATCAAGCTTCAAAGACTACATTGGTATGGACGTGCCTGTAACATTACTGGTGACTTTCAAACCCAGTAATTCTATTTAAAGCTGCTCTAGGTTAGTACATACGTGATTTTGCACGCTCGTGCGCATACCCGCTCGAAGGACCAACTCTTGTCACGAATGATGCTTGTTGTAACTGGTTAGTATGACAATTGTTGTAGCGCTAGCCTTGTACAAGCGTCAATAGAATGTCTTCTTTATTCTTGACTACATCAATTGTTGAATTACTTGTACAAAACCTTTTCCTGTCTTTATATTATAGATACCTGCAGTATAACCGCCCAGTGAGTCACGGTACGAGATTCTATAATTGCCCCCTTGAAAATGCACAATCAGGTTATTTTTACGCCCTCCAACGTCTGCGCCCTGTGTTGGAAGGAGGAGGAGAAGGAGGCGCCCACCAAAAAGTATTTACCTTCATGAAGAAAAAGGAGGCGCCCACCAAAAAGTTTTTACCTTCGTGATGGAAAAGGAGGCGCCCTCAAACAAGATTTTACCATCATGAAGGAAAAGGAGGTGCCCTGCGGCACCCACCAAAAAGTGTTTAGCTTCGTGATGGAAAAAGAGTCGCCCACCAAAAAGTTTTGACCTTTATGAAGAAAAGGAAACGTTTTTATTTTAAGTTTTTATTTTCATGGTTACACTGAAAGAAAGTGGTAAAGAATGCAAACTGGTACAAGCAAATGCTTATAGATTTAAAATTTCCCCAACACACAAATCATAAAATATTTGATACAGCAATCAATTCTGTAACTTTTAATGGCCATCAAGATGTTTGCTTTCACTCCGAAATAACGTTTTATTGTCTGTGTCTGATTCCCTGCAAATGCATACTGCATGTATCTACTAATAGTTGCTATCTACTTCTGTCAAATTGACAGTTTTACAGCCATTTGGAAAGTTTGTCTTAATTAACGTAACCAACTGTACCTATTACCAACGCGATAATAACAAGCTTGGAAAATACATGTAAGTTAGGATACGATGGTAAAATTATAGAAATAATAAAAATTACTTTTTCGAGTTATTCCAGAAAATCTAAAAACATAATTGACGGAATTAATTATGTAAGTGCATACTTTAGTGTAAGTTACCTATAGTACCCTCACGTACTAATATAAATGTATCTATGCAACCTTGAATTGTACTTATATAATAACCTATTCTTACTTGTTTTCCTCTACAGAAGGTAGTGTTTTTTTATTACCTGTATACATACTTCAATTTGATATCCTTTCATTCTGCTGTTTCCGTTGGTCGAAGGCATTTCTTAATATAATTTCATTTCTTTTCTAATATTTTTGATGTATTTATATGAAGTATTCAACATAATCCTCTAAGATATTTATAACCTACATCATCAGATTATTTTTGTCTCCACTGCAGGAGAACAACCCTCTCTCATCTGCCGGAGACAGACGGAGGATTTGGCCTACACTCCCCGCGCTGGCCAGACGGGTTGGGGAGGCCTGATTGATGTTTTATAATGTATTCCCTCAGTCGCCTTGTACGACACCCACGGGAAGAGTTGGAGTGGTCCTATTCTACTCTACCGGAAACCACACGGCGAACTTTGTATTTATATATGTGTGTGTAATATAAAGAATAAATAAATAAATATTACGTAGAACAAGGACACCTTTACTGTCACCACCAGTGACCATAATTATAGATATCGCGGCCAGTATGATAATGACTTTGTGTGTATAATCATGCTAATTGTGGAAAATTGCTTCATACCAGCTGACGATGGCTCTGTATACGACTGCTGTTTACGACTGTGTCGACACGACAACAACGTCCTAATACGGCATTGCACCAAATAACAATAAAATATCTAAGTATGTCATTTTGTGATGAAACTGACAAACCTGCAACCTTGTTTGTGGTTGGAAGTAGAAGCCGGCAGCGGTTGGCTGAAGTCATGGGAGCATATAAGCTGTTTTGTAGTACTTCGAGCACTGCCAAAAGGAAACTCACTAGTGACTTCTCATCTAGGTTTAAGTAGTGGTTCAATATGTATATACATATTTTGTGAAATATAAGTATGTGAGTGTGTGTGCATGTATTATCTTTATATATTATTATTATTTATATTATAGACGAGCAGCAAATATGCTGGTGTGTCTATTTCACAGTGTTGGATTTTAACTTTTAAACAGTATTAGTTTTAAGCCAGTTGTCAAGGCGATCTTTAAAGGAGTTTATTGATTTGGCTGAAACCACTTCATCTGGGAGCCTGTTCTACGATTAAACAACTCTATTATTCAGAAAGTGATGTGCAACATTTGAGTCTGAGTTAGTGCGGCTTATTCTCAGATGGTGTCCTCGCAACGGCAGTATGTCTTTCATTGTGAAAATCTTGTGCAGGTCTGGCAGGTTGTATTTGTGTGTGAGTATCTTAAACGTCTCTATTAACTCGCCTCGTAGACGTCTGTCCTTGAGGCTGGCGAGCCCTAAAATCTTTAGTCTTTCTTCATATGTATAAATTAACGAATAAATTCTCTTGTTATGTATGCTGTGCGAGTCAAAAAAAAATCTGTAACTTGTTATATGTGGTAGCTGTTAATTGGCTTTTAGTTTCTACCTGAAAATGTATATTGTAACTGTAGCTGTAAGCTTCCCTAAGAAATAAAATAAAATAAAATAAATAAATATCCGACGAACTATTGGCGTCTAAGTATCGTAATTAAACCAGAATGCTTACCAGAATAAATGACTCCCTAATCGCCAGGCACCGCACTGTGACGTGTTCGTGGACAGCATGGGACGGCTGATGACGGAATGCAAGGGAATGCTAGAAAGAGGAATGCCTGTTTCGTCTATCTATACCATAAGAAGTGATTTTAGCGCAATGGATTATTTAAAATCTGTAATGTAGCAAAAAATAGCTTTGTTGTTCAACGGAAATTATCCGAAATGCTTACGAAGTAGGCGTACTGTACGTTGTTTCATTGAAATACCTAGCTTTAGTAGAAGCTGAGTTATCACGTGACCTTAGTCATGAACGCAGCGCCTTCTGAATAATACTTAAAACAACAACAATAAAACTTCAGGTGTTGTGCTATGTGGACAAAGTCTTTGACAAAGGCTAGTATTACACGCTCGTATATTATGACACGTGGTCCCTGGCCCCACATACGTCATGCGGCGTGCCTCTGCATAATGCAGACGCGTCAAAAAACGCTTTTAAAACAAGGTGGTCGTCGCCCCTTTTGATTTTTCAACAGACTTCAAAAAAGGAGGAGGTTCTCAATTCGACGGTATGTTTTTTTTGTTTATATGTATATTCTTTATTGCACATCTTAAAACTAAATACAGTAATAAATGGTGTGTGCAAACACCTTTGTACACGCCATTTATTACTGTTAGATAAGCTCACCAGCTTATCTCTAAAACAGATCTCTTCCAGCCAACCTTACAGTTCTTGGTATGTTTGTTACGCGATTACTCCGCCAATTCTGAATGGATTTGAATGGTTCGTTTTTTAAAAATTGAAACCGACTTAGTTTTAGTCCAAATAATTGTATTCAAAACTAGCTGTGCCCGCGGCTCCGCTCGCGTGGACTACAAAATCCGCTCCCGGTCCCACTCTCGCTCCATATCTCACTCAGACTCTCAATCCCGATCCCGATCTCGATCCCTAGATCATATAGATCAACCAAGCAGTGCCGTAACTAGTAGGTGCCAGCGGTGCCCAGGTACAGGGCGCAAACCTTGGAGAGGCGCAATAATAATCTGGGTGGGTATTTTCAAGGACTTAATTATAAGAGCTCGTACGCTTCTATAATTGAGTCCACGCATAAAAGGGTTGGTATTTTTTTTTTGTATTTTTTTTGTTCCACACTTTTTTATCCTCTGACATGTTGGTCAGAGGCATTTATTATGCGGTGTTTGCTCTTTATAGTAGATTCCTCGAGCTCGTATAGCATGGGAATACACAGGAATTGGGACTATGGGGAAAGGGTTATTATACAAGTTTTTTTTTAGGGTACCTAGTTACAACCCTGTAACCAAGTAATTTCGTTAGATAGTCTTCTGAATTTCCTGTCGATAGTCAAAGTCAAATCATTGAATGTTGAGAAGGATGGATAGTAGATAGGTGATAGTCATAACACAATTAATATTAGTATTCTCTAGCATAGTCTTGTATAGTAAGGCAGACTTCATTCAGCTAACTGAAAGCTATTTTATTTTTATTATTTTTTACATTAGAGCCATTGTTTTCGTTTATGCTAAAGCATTTCGGGGGGTCATGACCACAGAATAATAAGTAGTAGTCATGACCCCCTGACCACCTGGGCACGCGCCTGCATATCTGCCTCGGCTTACTAATAAATGAGGTTATTGCCCCACACTGCAAGCTCATCGACCACTTTATATCCATCCGTTTTGCTAAAAATTCATACCAATTTGAATTGAATCGCAGTACAATTAACTTTGACGAATCTTTGTGTTATAAAAGATTTCGGAGTTGCATACCTAGGAGTTGCAAGTTTAGTATCTCTACATTTTATTTCTGTAAAGTTCCCTAATTGGCGCTTTACCATTTTATTATCGATATCATCATCGTTGACATTCTAACTTCATGTAAGTCGAAACTGATAACTTTATAAGTGAGCAAAAACTTTTTTACCTAACTACCTATCTATATTATCTGGACACGGTATTTACTGAATTTAAATCCTATCCTACTAATATTATAAATGTGAAAGTTTGGATGTTTCTATATTTGTTACTCAATCACGCTTCAACCACTGAATGGATCGTGATGAAACTTGGCACACATATAGGTTAGGTCCTGGAATAGGACATAGGATAGTTTTTATCCCCAAAAAACATCCCATTCCTACGGAAAATACAGAATAATTTGTGATGTTAAGTTGTCACGAAGACGGGGGCAACAGCTAGTAAAATATAAAGATAGTTGGTAAAAATAAAGTTTTATTTTAAAAAGTTAAGTTTTTACTACATACTGCCTTTTCGTACCTGCACAAGTACCTACAACAACTTACTAGACAGACATACAGACTATGAAGGCATTAAACTTTCAAGTACCTACCATTACTATTTTATGTGTAGCACGCAAAGTGCCAGCTTTATTCCAGTTTCGACGTTTGTCTGTGATAAATTACACCAAACACTCACTGGCTGCTACCAACTTAAACAATATTTACCTACATACATATTCGTCGTCTTAAACTTTTGAATGAAGAGGCAAAATACGCAAAATACGCAAAAATTTAGGTGTCAAGTATTCGACTATCTTTCATCTTAGGTCATTGGCATTTAGAAAATAATGAATGATTTGGAAACATCACTTGACAGACTAACATAAGAGTTATTGTGAAAGGTTACAACAATGAGTAGGTATAGGATATTGAACAACTTGCTACTCTGGATGCGGTAGAGCGTTGTGCCCGAAAGCTCATTGCCGACGATGATCTGTTAAAACCAAGTTACAGGGCCTCAAACATCGTCGCAGTGTGGCCTGTCTTACGGTTTTCTACAGGGGAGTGTGCCCAGGAATTGCACGATTTGATTCCCCCATCTCCGTTCTGTCATCGGACTACCAGGCATGGAGAAGGACTTCATCTTCATGTAGTAGACATACCACGTTCTGGCACGAAGCGTTTTGTTTCCTCTTTCATTATACGAACTGCTAAGGAATAGAACTCATTGCCAGCTTCGGTATTTCCGGATAAGTACAACTTGGATCTTTTTAAAGGAAGAGTGAATAGGCATCTTCTGGGTAAGCGCGCTCCACCTTAGGCCTCGTCATCACTTACCATCAGGTGTGATTGAGGTCAAGCGTAAACCAATCAGGAATAAAGAAAAAACTTGTATATGCTTACAGTGTCCCCGTGCAATTTATAAAAGGGGATTGGATGGATCAGAAGCTAATCTTAAGCATCTCCCTAAACGAATACCACGCTGACAAAGTAACAAGCAGGAGGTTTGCTAGTAAGTAATATAATAAATCAAACACTAACAGTGAAGCAAGCGTGACAGTTAAATAGAGACATCGTTGGAAATAACCGTGACAGTCACGTAAATACAAACATAACAGCTTGCAGACGGAGTGACACCGCTTAGCCGTCCTAGTGGGTAAAGCACTGGGGAAGGTTGACAACATAATTATGGCAATCTCAGTTGTCACGAAATTGGAGCACCATGAGTCACGAGCAATCTAATCGCCCTTAGTTTCATGTCACAACTAAACTAAGACATGTAAACTAGGACTAACACACAACGCTACAACAAAACCATACGTATTTAAACATGTATGATGTTATTGGTAGGGTGATTGATACCTTTTAACATAATTTTTAACCTGGACCAAGAAGTCGAAAAACTTATATAATAGCTAATATAATATCATTAAATAAAACCCACTGCGTAGTAATGTCAGTGACTGAAATTAATACTTTTGTATGACAAGGTATAAGTAAGTACGAGTATGGCAAAACTGACAAGTATGTCAGAGATCAAAAAGTTATCAAAAGCTACATCTCCCTAAACTAATGCCTCGCTGACAAAGTAGCAGGAGTAAGGGGTCAATGTACTTTAATGCATATACACGAAGACTTTTAATCTGTGATCAGGAACTAATTTTCTCAACTGAATAATCGATGGTCATTACGAGACAATAGTAGTTATATGTATCATTTTCTATGAAACCTAGGAAAATCCGATTGTTTCTATTAAAAACGCTTAGTGAACTAGTTTTAGCTTTACCTCTAGGTGGTTTGCTAGCTCCAGTGTTGGTGTTGTGACAGAAATGTTTGTGATTTTCTGGACATTTCTTTCCAGCAGATGACGACTCTTTCGAAGAATTAGTTAGTTCTGACTCACTATTAAAAAGACCAAAAAAAATTTCCTAAAGTCATTCCATAAGAAAGCAATTAAGGTTCAGTTTTAAATAACAACAATAGATTATTTTATTCTATCGTAGTTTTCTCGCCTTGTGTATTGTAAAATTCATTTGCGTATGTTTCTTCGCCATTTCTTTTTGTATCCATATACAATCGCAAAATGTCGAATTTATCATTGAATAAATAATTGTCACATTTGCTCATTCATTTTACACAATCGAGTACTGTGTGTGGCCTGTTTGTCCTCCTATCAGCTCTTACGATATTGGTCCCATAAATATTGAACGGTATGTGACAGTGTGGCCACTTTACCCACTTCTCGGGGCATTGGAGTACCACATTCATATTAGAGTTCATGATCACATGTTACTTGACATGCAATGAGCCACGCCTTGCGTCGACATCTATGAGTATAAATTACTATAAATTATAGCAAGTACGAAAGACAAGTCCCCATCGTCGGTCATATTTGTTGTGAAGACTATCTATGTATCTCCTGCTTAAAAAATACTTCTTCGAAATATCATATTATCAGGTCACGTTCGTCGTTATTTTAATGGTCTTTGGTCTTTTCAGGTATTCGACTTTACGGCCTTTTGTTTTTCCTTGTGTTTATACCTATAACTGCCACCAGTCTTTTATATAATTTCTTTGCCACGATCTTCTTTAAATTTAATTTAATTATTTTGAACTATTGTATAATACGGTAAGTCTTTGAAAGTATTTTTATTGTCTAAAGATCATGCGGGCTATAAAAAAGAGAAATCTGTTTTATTACTCGATTTAAAATTGTCTTTGTTTGGAGTCAAAGAACTATATCTATGGGCCATATTTTAAATGTTTGGACGCCTCTGCCACACCAATACATCCAACCCATAATCTTATTTTATAGCCTTAGGAATACACTTTGCGCCATAGTACCTGAATGCGTGTTAGGGACAATAAAGTTGATGTTGCAGTTAAGTTTAACTGCAAGAAATAAAATAAGTTGATGTTAAAATCAAAAAGCTATTAGTGAATAAAATCGTCTGCACTTAACGTAGAAGGTACGAAATATAACTTTTACTTTAATATGGTGTTTAAATAAAGTTCCAAATGAAATACCGCTATAACTGTGTAGGTCCGCTACAACTGAAATATTAAAAAATATTTAATTCAATTTTTAAAAATCAGTGTTACCTGGTACTTACAATTATAATCATTGAACCCTCCACATCTGAAAATCAAAAATTTTATACTTCGTTCCCATTGAAATTTAACCCTTTAAAATAAAAAATAAAAATAGCCTTTATTCAGAATTTTATGCACTTAAGTACATTATGTGGTTTATACATTATTAATTTATATTGTTATTCTTTACATTATGTAATATTTTTTAAATTTCATCGTTATATTATTGTTTTTTTTTGTTAGAGCTTTTTCCCGAAACCGTCATTTCCTTGCATCTCGTGTGCTACCTCCGTTTAAGCTGTGCGTTGGTTGGTAGTTCGCACCCTTAGTAGAAGACAATCGTATGGTAGAAGTTAGGGTATCGTATTACCTATACAAATTTAATAAAGGGTGTTATCGTGGCTCGTGGCGAAGAGTTCAAGTAGGGGATCTGCGATGACAAATATCACCCGCACGTGCCGATGAGGGCAGTAGCTGGGATAGGGCCACAACCGGCAATGACTTTTAATTGGCATTGAACTTTATCTTTATAAACAGTTGAGTGTTTCCCAAGGGAACCAACTAAATGATCAGGCCAATGTACAAAAGGTTGCCAGCCCATTTATGGCTTCGTATGAATAAAGAGATAGCTAAATGATTTTGGAAGTTGTGTATAGATATGTGATACTCGTAACCCTCTCACGGCTGTCACATCCAGGCACTAATCAAATACTCGTAAGCCATAAATAAAATATTTTAAAATGCTAAATTGCCCACATCAATGTCAACTTCAAGCTTTGAGTACAAATTAATCCCTTTCAGTTTTGGAAACAGATTAGGTGTCTACCAATCAAGGCCTGGATTCTGTTCACGTAATGTTTATAGTACGTGCTAGCTATATCTGCAGTACACTACATTGACCTCATCATCTGTACTTGCCGAGAAGTATGAATAAATTAAGAAACGCGCTTCGCAGTAATGTCTGTTACTGTGACGGTGACAATTTTATGCGAGCATCATTGAGTAGAAATTCGTCTCATTGCTATAATAAATGTCAATGTACTTTAAAGCAGATATAGCTGACATGTGCTATAGTGTCTCTCTTAAACATCATCATCACCCCGAAAGAGTCCACTGTTGGACATAGGCCTCTCCCAAGGTGCGCCACTGAACCCGATTTTCGATTCTTCTCATCCAGTCACTGCCAGCCGCCTTACGCAGATCGTCGCTCCATCTAGCCCCATCTAGTCCCACACTACGCTTGCCCAGTCGCGGTCTCCACTCGAGAACTCGTTTGCCCCAGCGGTAATGGGTTTCCCGACAGATGTGACCAGCCCATTGCCACTTCAGCGTACTAACTTTTTGAGCTATGTCAAAGACTTAATTCTCTGTTCTCTTAAACATACCAAATGTTATTGCAAGGCTGCCGCAGATATTGTAGTTATGAAAGTAATCTTCACATGAAAATTCTCCAAAAGTCAGTAAGGCAATCTGTGGTTTAAGCAATATCGGTAATTTGACGACCCTACGCGGGCTTACGACTCGTAATAACATTAATGCAAATTGTCTGTTAATTATTAAAACTTCTGGGCTTACGGCTTAACCGACGACAATGTGACGGCGACCGGAATATGTGCAACGTAAATTGCACGCACATACGAGTACTACTCATCAGCGACCTATCTCCGTGACCCATTAGAATAATTCAAGTATATCTATTATTACCTACTTACAGGTCATTACATGAAGCAAAATAATTTTTCGCACCTCATAAGTCACCTCAAAGTTTTTACCTTCATGATTGGCACTAATTGATTATTAAATTACATAACAGATGATCTGTTATGATCATCTGTTATCTAATTTAGTAACTAATTTTGTATACTAATTACGACTAATTAATAACTAATTATTAGATGCGAAAAATTATTTTGCTTTGTGGTATGACCTGTAAGTAATAATAGATATACTTAAATTATGCTAATGGGTCACGGAGATAGGTCGCTGATAAATGGCACTCGTATGTGCGTGCAATTTACAATTTCATTTAGGGAGAACACTTGGTGCCCAAAATTGAACCCTGAGGTACACTTTGTTAAGAAAATGCAATTTCTAGCTGTTTTCTAGCTCCGACTTGAAGCTAAGTTTATAATCAATTAGTATCTGTATTAATTGTAAATACTGAAAAGGAATACTAACAAAATTGGATCTTGTATCTACAGAAAATTGGTGATTGATACAATCATAGACTTTAGACAGATCAGCATCCTGCATATACTGATATGGTAGAAAGACTGGTAGTAACAGGGGGACCGAAGGATTGTTAGACATGTATGTTAAACATGAAACGATGGATAATTAAGTTTAATTTATGCTTCTTGTATCATAACATTTTATCGTAACAGACAGACAATGTGTGGCGGATTTTAAAAATAACCTTGACTTTAAATACGTCTCTAAGTAAATTGCATATTTTTATTTATGTATTTTCAAACAGAATAAACGTGTCGCAAACACAATATAAAATCATGATATAAACCTAATAATTGTCAAAGGAGCGTCAATAAATCTTTAGTTGGTAGGAATCGGATAATCGAGGTCTGTGAGTCGACGAGGCTAAGCCTGCATGATAATCAGCGGGGCATTGACCACGGTCGAGAGTCGATCTGAGGACATGACGGCGCCGAAGGAGTCGAAAGAGTGAAGTCTAACAAACAGAATATAAATTCCTGTAGGTGTGCATCCTATAGCAGGAGAGAATCCTATGAAGTAATTAACCCCGACGCTTCCTTGGTATTTCCTTAGAGAGTTTTGAAGTGGCTAACCTTTTCCATAACTCTACGTTGTAATTGGCAAAAAAAAGTATGGGTGTGATTCACATTTACTTATCGGAATAATTTGTTTATACACGAAATTAATTATAAACACAAAACTCTGGCTCTATCAGGATAATGGCTATGTCGATTTTGGAAATACTTGCTACCTAGACAGTTTGATTTTGATTAACATTAGATCTGGATTCAAAATGGTTAGGAGTTTGCACTGCTTTAACCATACGTCTACTGTTTTTATTTCTGACAATGTTGCGAAATATTAGTCAGTATATTACTCGTACAGAAAATTGGGGGCAAGCAGTGGAACATGATTAGGAGGAGGCGAGTACATAGAAAAAGTTAGGGGAAGACTTTGTTCAACATTGAAAAAAGAACTGTTCAGATTGGTGACGATAATAATATTATTTTATTTATTTACAAACGGACAATTTAAATTACAAATTCAAATTACAAATTCATTTATTTACTTCACAACTTTTTGTGCCTGAACTAGGTTACACAGTAGCCTGTAAATACAGGTCGCCAGGCTCCACTTCCGGACCGTGAATAGTAAGTAATTATTAAGTGTTTAGTGTGAGTTAGGATGTGAGTAGTGAGTGTTGGTATGTGTGTGGGTGTGGGAGTGTTTGTGTGCATGTGTGAATGTAAGGAGTGTATATACTACTAATCATCAGTTTATAAGTGTGTAATGGTAAGTATTATGCAATATCTGTGATACCATGCATTTTTATTATAATTATTATTATTATTTATTTATTAGGACAGAATTTGAATAATATTTTGGTTATTTATTCGTAGACTTACACAAGAGTGCAATTAAGAACAACGCAAAACGGTGATACGGCACGCTGTTCTAAGACTAGCAAAAGACTATCAAAAGGATTTTAGTGTAGTCAACTCCTTTTGATAGTCTTTCTAGTTAGAGAACAAACTGTAGTTACGAGAACTTATTACATACCACCAACTATATCCAATGTTAGAACTGTGAGGCCCTTTCTTAGCACAAACATATACGCGTAATATATGCACCTACTAATAGACGGCTACTATACAAGGCACTCAGAAATAGAAAGTAGATCTCACGGGATCCGCAGAATGATTTAGTTATACTATATCATCGCGTGTAGTGTGACCGCTACATACATCAATAAAGGTACGTACAAGTAAAGAGAAAACGAATTAAATTCCCATCTGCGTGTCGTGTAGCTTTAAATGATGTACGAAAACAACTATCATCCTCAAAGGTATACATTTAGAATCTTTAGTCAGTAACTTTCACGCTGGACATACGAGCAGATCTTCTCTAGCGCGGGAATAATATTCATTCATCATCATCATCAGGTTATTTTTGTCTCCACTGCAGGAGCACAACCCTCTCTTATCTGCCGGAGACAGACAGAGTATTTGGCCTACACTCCCCGCGCTGGCCAGACGGGTTGGGGAGGCCTGATTGATGTTTTATAATGTATACCTTTAGTCGCCTTGTACGACATCCACGGGCAGAGTTGGAGTTGTCCTATTCTACTCTACCGGAAACTACACGGCAAATATTATATATAAATATTCATTGCTGGTTCATAGATATTCATGCCGTGTGGTTTCTGGTAGACCACTCCAACTCTTCCCGTGGATGTCGTACAAGGCGACTAAGGGAATACATTATAAAACATCAATCAGGCCTCCCCAACCCGTCTGGCCAGCGCGGGGAGTGTAGGCCAAATACTCTGTCTGTCTCCGGCAGATAAGAGAGGGTTGTGCTCCTGCAGTGGAGACAAAAATAACATGATGATGATGATTCATTGCTGCAATTGAATCTTTTAAATTTTTGTCTCCTTTAGAGCGACGAATTTAAGTACAGTTTTGGTAGCAAATTTACCTAAAACTCAGTTAATGTAGTCAACAGTTAACTCGACCCTCCTAAAGAATATATAAATACTTCAAATTAAAAATGTTGGAATTAAGCGGATCTAACAGCTGGAATCAAGCGGATCTAACAGCGCGTGACGTCATATTTACAAGCTTATTGTGAAAGAGTACTTTTATTAAAATCGTATAGAAAAGAGAAGCAGTAAAACCAGGAAGTGGGTAAAGCATAGATTTTCCGGACACGCAAAAGGCGTAAAGCCACTCAACACACGGGAGGTCGAAGGATGATATACCTATAGACGTTGTGCCGAGAACTTGTGCTCTATGAATATTGTTTAAAGATAACGTTTACTACTGCGAATAATATTATGGTTAAATAATTACTAATGAGTTTGTTTAAAACTTGCTTTTATTAAAGCTTTTGGTCAAATTAGTGTACTCATTTGCTTGTCCCAATTTCTTGAAGTCAAGAAGATTATTTCGAGAAATTAGAGCTATAGACACATAAAAAAGTTTGAACATTCCTTCCGTTAGACAAATGTAAAAAATCGCTTGTTCGATAACAACATAACCAAGTTACATTACTAGTAATGTACTAAGAAAAATAATTCCTGTTACAAAACCTTTATATCATTAAATACTTCTAGATATTTCTACAAGTTTATAACTCACCTTGTTTAATATCTCATTACTATCCATAGATATTTAAGTTTCTAACAAAATGTTTGTTTTTGTTCACAGGTAATGCATCAACATCTTCGGTCCTTCAGTATGATATCACTGCGTAATCTAAAAAAAACTAGATCATATATCTCTTATTCAGTGAGAGTTGGGTGAATTTTCAAGCGTTCCAACTGCCGTCATTTTCTTCACTCCCAAAAGTTTATGAAAAAAAAATAGGTACTTATATTTAATTTCATATCTCTCAACCCTGCCTACAGCGCTCCTCTTAACCCTTCACTCCCTTAACCTCCCCTTGACCCTCCCTTCAAACATCTTTCTCTCTTACCCTCGTCGCTCCAAATGTAGTCCTCCTAACTCATCCATCGCTGTCCAAATTCCGCCGAGCATTACCTTGTTGCATACCAATGTATGTAAGTTTTTGAAAACATAAATATGCATAACGTTTGATTGAGTTTGCCAATTGTGATGAAATAAAGCCTAAATGTTATCCCGAATTAATCAAAGTGTTTTTATGAAAACTCCATCCGAATTGGTTCAGTAGTTTTTAAGCGAAGCGTGCACAAATGGATAAACAGACAAACAGTCAAACATTTCAAAAATGATTGAAATGTGTTCTATTACTTATCCTTAGACCCCCCAATTATTATTTTGCAAATATCTTCAATGTAAAGACACGCTGAGTTAACGTTTTTATTTATTAGATAAATAAATCCAACTCTTCCCGTGGATGTCGTACAAGGCGACTAAGGGTACATTATAAAACATAAATCAGGCCTCCCCAACCCGTCTGGCCAGCGCGGGGAGTGTAGGCCAAATCCTCCGTCTGTCTCCGGCAGATGAGAGAGGGTTGTGCTCCTGCAGTGGGGACAAAAATAACCTGATGAACTAGTTTTGTCTCTTCAACTTTTGAAGGTGCGGATAATGACGGTGGACGGTTGAAACACTGGAATTCACCCAATTGTTGCTATTAATAATTGGTAGTTTTTAATCTCACGTACCCACGTCCGCTGAATTGAACGCTCCGTTCGGCGTCATAATATCGACGTTTTTACGACGATATTATGACGTCACTTGTAAGACAATCGATTTCTAATTTACACCTTGCAGTGTGAGGAAAGACTTCGTTCTAAGTCAATAAGGTCTCGACAACAACAGTGGGAATGTGACATTTGTGGGCGCCGTGTAAATCTACATCGGTGTTAAGGCGTGTGAACTGAGCACGGCGCGGCGGCGTAGAGGAGTTTAGTAAATAAACACTTTTCCGCACACTTACTGCCATTCACTATGTTGCGGTTCTTAATGCTACGATGACCAACACGTCTGCCCCGTGTGGCCGTTTGTCCAAAGCACTGATAATGGTCTGGTAGCTAGCAAATTCAAATTTAAATAGTTTATTATTATATGAAATGAAATGAAATATTTATTGTTGATTATAGGTTTATTCATAATACAGTTCTTAATGTGTTAATATTGTCTATAATCTATAATCTGCCTAATGGCATACAATATGCTTTACACAAAATAAAATAAAACAGTCAAATAAGTGGGAACGTTAGATTATAACGTTAAATTATAAATTACCAGGTTCATAGATTTTTACAGTTATCCTTAAAATTATATGATTACATCAACTGAGTACGATTAAAATATAAAAATTAACAGGACAATACATATTGGAGCTCCCACACTAGACCATGCAGTCTGTCTGTATCGGGGAGCCTGAGATTACATGTTACATTGCAAACTGTGGGACAGAATAAATATTGCTAGAAAGAAAAAGAAAGTTATAATATTATTAGGAGGGTGAGAGAGTGTGATTGTGGGTGGTACTCGTAGTGTGGAGATGAGTTAGATGAGTTGCTTAATTAGGCTTTCTGTTTGTGAGTATGCCTTAGAGAGTAGGAATTCTAGTAGTACCTGTTTTGCCTTATTTACCGTGGCACCCTTGAAGTCACAGAGTACTACTATACGATTGTAGATAAATGCGGACATGTAATCCGGGAAGCGCTGTGTGAACGTGGTTTTTACGGCTGCATAGCATTTCATTCATTCATTTATCAGCCTTTAAACGTCCACTGCTGGACGTTCCTTCCCCAATGAACGCCACCACACCCGGTCCTCCGCCCTCCGCATCCAGCCGCTTCCTAGCATTAGCAGTAGCTGGCATTGGGGGAATAATAATAAATAATAAATATGTCAGACATTCACACCAATTATCCAGTCCCAAACTAGGCAGAGCCTGTGCTATGGTTACTAGATAACGGATACACATACTTAAATAAATATATAAACATCCAATACTTGGGATACATCCATCCCTGTGGGAAAGACATTGGTTCACCTATCTTTACACACGGTACCACACAGGTGACTCAATCACCAGCATTGACGAGACACTTTAGTCAGTCTTTAAACTAAATAAACAGACAAAGGAGAAGCCAAATGCACTTAAAATTGTTCATCAAAATATGCAGAGCTTTTCTGGCAAGATATTAGAAGTAGAACTGTTATTAGAAAGTCAGTCAAATATTAACTTATTATGTATTACCGAGCATCACCTTAAAGAACATGAAATGATGTTCAACTATGAAAATTATAATGTTATCAGTTCATTCAACCGAAAGCTCATACAACAAGGAGGTTCACTAATATTTGTTAGAAATAACATTAAGGCGAAGGAACGCAAAGACATTGTTGGACTCTCGGTTGAATGGTCTATCGAATTGTCTTGTGTTGAGCTGGAGAAACATGTTGTAGTGTGTGTATACAGACCCCCCCGTGCTTCTAATTTTTCTACTTTTGAAACTGTAATGGAAGATGTCATGAAAATAGTTATCAAAAGTAAGAAACATATCATAATTTGTGGAGATTTTAATGTAGATTTACTATTAACTGACACTTTTTCGGTCAGATTAATTAGCTTATTTAAGTCCTTTAATTTAATAAATGTATTTCTTGAACCAACAAGGATCACACGTACCACAGCTACGTGTTTAGATAATTTCTATAGCAATTGTGGTTTTTTTAGAAAAATCTATTATAAATTGTTTAAAATCAGATCACAGTGGGCAAATTGTTACATTTCCGGGTAATATAAAGCACACAACCACCGAGATATGTACTAGGCCCGTCACAGTTAGTCGCATAGAGAGATATAAAGATGCTCTTATAATGAAATTGCCGAATCCTGATACTGAGCAGGTGGAATTAAACGATTTCTATGTCGATTTCTTCATGACACTGTCTCGAGAATTTGCCAATATTTTTAAAACTAGGAAAATTAAAATAAATAACCAGTTTAAATTTAGTGATTGGGCAACCACCGGTATCCGTAAAAGTAGGACCAGGTTGTATGATCTAGATCAAAAATTTTTAGGAAAGTTTGCAAAGTAGCCAAATCAAATTATATAAGTAACAAAATTAAATCTTCGGAAAATAAAGTAAAGGCCGTATGGAAGGTCATAAATAACGAAACTGCCAAAACTAAGTCGCGAGATAATAAGTACACTATCAAAAGTAACGGTGAAGTAACTAGTTCCAAAACGGAGGTAGCCGAGTTGTTTGAAACCTTTTTCTCTAAGATCCCCATGAAAACCACCGAAGCTCTGCATTTATCGCCTATTCTTGCCGAGACTTTACTTAATAATAATGTTACAAGATGCGAAACAGACTTTCACTTTAGACACGTAAATTCAGTAGAAATTATTAAGGCATTTAAGTCATTAAAACTAAAATCCTCTGAAGATCTATGGGGAATGTCCGTTAAAGTCATAAATTCAGTTCTTACGGTTCTTGCGCCTTACCTAGCTTTTATATTTAACATGAGTATTGATCAAGGGGTTTTCCCTGATCTTATGAAGCACAGTAAAATCATACCACTTTTTAAATCTGGTGACAAACAAGATCCCAGTAATTTTAGACCAGTGTCAGTTCTGCCTGTGCTTAGCAAGATATTCGAGAAGATCATACTCAATCAATTGCTTTGTCATTTCAATCTTAAACTACTCCTTCACGATCGTCAGTTCGGTTTTACTAAGGGACGTTCCACAACCGACGCAGCAGTCATGCTTGTTAAGCATATCCATGATGCTTGGGAAGACTTCCATGATGCAATAGGCGTCTTCTGCGACCTCTCCAAGGCATTTGATTGTGTCGATCACGAAACCTTGCTACTTAAACTGAAACATTATGGCGTTAAAGACAGAGCATTCGAATTACTTAAATCTTACTTAGAAAATAGAGTACAAAAAGTAGATATAAACGGAATTCGGTCATCTGGGTCATTCGTGAAAATGGGGGTACCCCAGGGTTCAGTTCTGGGCCCATTTCTTTTTCTTGTATATATAAATGACTTGCCCTTTTTAATACAAAACATGTCCAATATAGTTTTATTTGCCGATGACACTTCGCTGATTTTTAAAATTAGCAGAAAAGATTGTGAACTTGCCGAGGTAAATAATACTCTCACGCAAATTCTTAACTGGTTTAGTGTAAATAACCTTGCATTAAATACAAAGAAAACTAAATGTATTAAATTCTCTCTACCAAATGTAAGAAAAGTAGAAAACAATGTGACATTAGGTAATGACACACTAGAATTTATTAAAAGTACTGTGTTCCTGGGTATAACTATAGATTCATCTTTACAATGGGGACCCCACATAACTTCATTAGCTGGCAGATTAAGTTCTGCCACCTACGCCGTAAGGAAAATCAGACAATTAACTGATGTTGCTACCGCGAGGTTAGTGTACTTTAGCTACTTCCACAGTATCATGGCATACGGTATCCTACTGTGGGGTCAAGCAGCAGATATAGAGACCATTTTTATCTTGCAAAAAAGAGCAGTTAGGGCAATCTATAATCTGCGTTGTAGAGACTCATTAAGAGAAAAGTTTAAAGAAATAAGCATATTAACAGTAGCTGGTCAATTCATTTTAGATAATATTTTATATGTCAGAAAAAATGTATCTCTCTTTTTGAGGCACTGTGACAATAATAGTTATAATACAAGAAATAAAAATAAACTTGTTTTACCAGGGTTAAGACTAAGTAAGGTCAGCAAATCGTTCACGGGGCAATGTATACGCTTCTACAACAAACTACCAGAGGAAATCTTAAATATGACGGACAGAAAGTTTAAGATTCACATTAAAAAACAACTTTGTAAGAAAGCCTATTATAAAGTAAACGATTATTTGAATGACAAAGATGCCTGGTACTAATGTTAACCAGCTTCGCAAAATCTTTATTAATTGTATGCAAACTTGATTTTTAAAAGATGTGTTGCGTGAAGTTTGTTGCGCCGTTTCTTCTTCACAGCGCTAACACCTAGGAAGCGGTAGTCGATAAAAAAAATGACGTGTATAAATGTACCAAGTGTACTCATATGCAATAAATGATTTTGACTTTGACTTTGACTTTGGGTACAAACATTCATATTCATCATACAAACATTTGCCCCTAGCGGGATTCGAACCCGCAACCTCCGGCATGGTAGTCCGAGAGCTACCACTTCCGCCACGGAGGTCGTCTGTAAATGACTGTATCTTTAATCATAGAAATGAGGCAGTATTTAGAGAAACAAAAGCAGTAGCGTATTTTCTATCGGACACTTAGATCCACTACTATCAGTCATCCAAGTAGTATTTGCATGTCGGAAGCATGTACATGAAAGGCAAACTAGCAATCACAACAGGTTTTTATTACCATGTAAACTTTGCGGTCCATTTCATAACACCATCTATTGTTTGTTTTGTTCTCGAGACGAAAACCGTTTGTTTTCGTATACCAACGCCGTGTCGTATGAACTTAATGATGGCGTTAGTTTGTATTGCATCGGCGTCTCATTCGATTCAGAAGCCTCGAAGGTAATTCGATTGGTTTCATTTCAATGCACCCCTTCTCTCGTCGACGAGTTTATTACGTGTATGCAAATGTTCTCATTGCTATTTATCAACTCTGGTAAGTTATCTATGGCCATCTACGCGCCAGTAAATTGAGCGAAACCTTCGGACAGTATCAGCGAAGAAAGCGGTAGCAGGTGACCTAATTATTTAGAGTTTATTTCCACTTGGTACTCGGGGCTCACCCGCGTTTTTTCGCATGGTAAAAGATGTTAACTAAATTAACATAATTTTTGTTTATTCATTTGGGCTGTATTACTGTATAGTTGCAGTACCCTTTGCTTTGTGTTCAGTTCCAAACGTAAAAAAACTAATGTCAACTTGTTTTTTTGTCTCTCACACACGACTGTATCAATTTTTGTAATATTCTCAATTTAATCAATTTCCGTAAAAGGAAGAGTGATGAGCTTTCTGTTGATCAGTTTATTACACAAAAGATAGCCAAATATTCATCTCCATGACATCACAAACAAGTCGAGTGACAATGTAACAAACTTTCGCATTTGTAGTCTTACTTATTAGCTTGGGATTAAGATTTAAAGTGCGATAATTAATGAAAATTGCTCTAGGTTAATAAATATAAAGTCAGCTTGTCATACTAGTTTTGCGTCTCTTAACTACCCAGTCTGGTTTAAACTTCGTGTTACAACTGCGCGGTATCACGCTGGCATCTCTTTCCAGAAGGTTTATGTTATCTACAACGATCTCTATGTACTACTAGATGGAGCGTTCCAAACAATCGCTCTGTTCCACGCAAGTAGCCACAACTCTTTCACATTCAGAATGAAACTTGTGCAGTTACTACGCAGAATATTTAATTATTACTAAATATTGACGCTACGGTTAAATAATGTCAATATTTGATAAATAATTAAATGTTCTGAGTAGTAACTGCACAAGTTTCAAAGTGAATATGAAAGAGTTGTGGCTACTTGCGTGGAACAGAGCATCAAGAATAGAATAGAATAGAACGGAACGGAATGGAACGGAACGGAACGGAACGGAACGGAACGGAACGGAACGGCATAGAATAGAATAGAATATTCCTTTATTGGCTGCAACAAAACACATACAGTGCAACATTACATATAAACAGAAATAATACAAAGCTACAACTAAGAGTCCGGTGCACACGTCGGAATCACGTCACACGGCTTGTCGGACGATAATTTAATATTACATTCGCTTGCACGAGGAGCAGAAACAACGCGAGGAACTTATCCGACAAACCGGGACAAAACAAATAGGTGTGTGGCGACCACTAACGACGGCATGTGGCCAGTGAGGTACCGCAGTACAACTTAATGTTTACGACCAACACTAATCACACCCACCGCGTTTTATTGCACATAACATCAGTCATCAGGCGATGGGAATTAGAATTTATTTGCCATAAATCACGTAATAGATACGTATAAACCGGTATGCAACCCAAAAGTTTTCTCTACTTAAGTAGTTTGGATATAAGATCGAAAAGTTAGGGCAACTTTGGTTTTCTGGCGGATCGCCCTTAAATACGTACACAATCGATGCGTGAATCTCGTTTGTCTTTCGATAAGTCCTCATTGCTCCAGTGAATGTGACTACTAATACTAAGTTCAGAAGAACGATTAGGAATAAAATTTCTGTTCCACTTTATGACTTCTTTTTCTTCTCTGTCGTTCCCTCACTGCTGAGGATCGCGACCGTATAAAATGCGCCTCCACGCATAGCGGTCATTGGCCAGCCGCACTGCTTTATATAAGGATCCGCCAGCCACCCTCCTCACCGGGTCTGACCACCTCGTCGGAGCTCGTCCTCTGGCACGCCTGCCCTCCACTTGTCCCAGAATGATGAGCTTCTCCAGGTCGTGCTTGGGAGATCGCACAATGTGACCGAAGAAGCTTAGAGTCCTTTCACTTTATGCCTCATCATCAGGTTATTTTTGTCTCCACTGCAGGAGCACAACCCTCTCTCATCTGCCGGACACAGACGGAGGATTTGGCCTACACTCCCCGCGCTGGCCAGACGGGTTGGGAAGGCCTGACTGATGTTTTACAATGTATTCCCTTAGTCGCCTTGTACGACATCCACGGGAAGAATTGGAGTGGTCCTATTCTACTCTACCGGAAACCACACGGCAACTTTCACTTTATGCCTACTTGGGTGTAATTTTATTAATTCCACTCAGCGAGTTACATGTGACTACTGAATCTTGGAGTTGATTTGAGTATAAATATGTCAATATTGTGGTTCCCGTGTGGTTCCCGGCTTAGAATAGGGCCACCCCAAATCTTCCCGTGAGTGTCGTCAAGGCGACTAAGGGATTGCACCCGGGATGGGCAGCAGCGTTCTCCAGTGTATATTAAGATCATCACTGCGATCACCAATCCACCTGCCAAGCGTGGTGATTATGGCAAATCCCCCAATGCACAGCCCACTAAAAGAGGCATTCTATTGGGGAGGCCTATGTCCAGCAGTGGACGTGTATAAGCTGATGTCAATAACGAATGACAACTAATATGAAGAATCACAATATAAATGTACCTAATGCATGAAATTCAGAATGCAGGCTATTTTTATTCAAACCTAACAATGTAATTTAAAAAAAATGTTTATGTTCAATAGCGTACAAATTAAAACAAGGATTTTTAAAGCTAAATTTCAAGTTCTGCTGATTTTTTAGTCCTGGCACTGTTTTACGCGACATCAAGGAACTCATTTGCTTACAAGTTACATTACAAACTGGAGTAAGCGAGTGACCCAGAAGGTGTCAAATAAGACAGCGCTCGATACATATCGCACGGCGCGTATCGCGCGCGCGTTTATCACGCTCGCCATCTACGTCTGTGACGCCCGCACCTCGACCAACGATACTATCGCCCGAGTAGAGTCTCTTCACGCGCCGCGATCGATGTCGTAACAATTCGTGCGAATGTACGAATTTGTCGTCACGATCGAGCTTTAGATTAAAATCTTCCCAGATTTGTGGCAGTTTAGTCAGGCGGAGCTCTACTATCGGTTCTCGAACGTAATTCTCACGGACGGTACGTAGTCTAGCTAGCATTAGGAGTGCACGGTCTTTCATTATTGAAGTCGAGGGTTCAGACAAAAATAGGTTACCTACTTATATAATAAGAAGGTACCGAGGGTAGCTGGATGCGGAGGGCGTAGGACCGGGTGTGGTGACGTTCATTGGGGAAGGCCTATGTCCAGCAGTGGACTTCTAGGGGCTGACATGATGAGGGTAGCCATATGAAGATTGTGAAGAGTTGACGTATTATCATATCCATACTTTTGACTTGATCCTCTGACGCCCTCGTCGTAATGGTAAATAATAGGTTGCCTTTGTAAAACTCAATCTCAATAATAAAGTTGTTACGCTAAGGGGTAGTGCATCCTGAGGCCTCTGGTTTGGAGTCAGCTGTACCCAGGACACTAATTCGCCTTGCAACCAGTTCTTCATCATCAAATCAGACGCAAAAAACGTCAAACGAAAGAGTTTTCTCCAGGCATTTGCGACTACAGTGAGACTCCTGTTCGACTTCCATGAGTACCACGTTCTCGCGAGGATCACTTGCCAATTGTTAAAACTCAGTCACGAGCGAGCGCAGGCTGTTTGCTCGGTTTCAAAGTTACGGTTATAGTGGAGCGGCGCAGGCGCAGTACGCCAAGCGAGAATTATATTGGACATTTATCCGGAGCGGACGGTTCGCACTTTCACCAATCTGGGTTGCAGGCGTGCAGCAGGGTTTTGTCTCGGAGAGGGGTTTCTGACTGCGCAGTGTAGGATATATACCTTTTATTGAATCAGTTTTTACCACAACACAGTTTCTAGTCACATTTCGAATAAATCCATAAAAGTTAATTGGGATCGAAGTCTAACAGAATTTAGTAATTAATTATGCAAAACGTAATCTTTACTTTTCTTAATCTTTTTCCTAATTACTCTTCAAAAATAATTTAATTATCAATAGATGAATAGTCAGGATCGTAGAAAGCTGTTTAGCGGACAAAATGATAGCTTTGAATTCGTTTTAACAATTACCCTAAACATATTTTTTCATACTTACAAGGCCAATCATGTTAGCTCAAAAATAAATAAAAGACATTGTAAAAGTCTCTGCAGCCTCGACCAACCTAAAGGCTGCAACACCGATGACACCTATTTACCTCTCCCGTTTGGATGCGGCCACATCAATAGAGGATGTGATGCAACACATCCGGACGAGGATTATGGGTTGGACTGAGGAACGAATCAGGGCCGAATGTGCGTTCCTGAAGTCGCAACTCCGGGTTCCCACAAAACACCAGGGTATATTCCTCAGTCCCGACTTCTGGCCCGAGGGAGTAGGGTTTAGACGTTTTAGGGATTCAAAGACTAAAATCTCAAAAATAGTGTGATGAACTACGAGTATGTTAATTAAGGTTTTTATAATGTATGTATTTCTAGGTTAAGGTATTAATCTATGGGCCAAGTTGCCTGATAATAAACGATTATTATTGTAACTCTTGATTGTGCATATAAATTAATTATGAATCCGTATAAAACTCCTAAATTCCTATTTTATTATTGTTGTTGTTGTTATTTTTGGTACAATAAAGCGTTTACATACATACAAAACTCGTACTCAAACACTGCCATGTAGGTACTAGTCTTCTATACCGTCGTTCTGTAAAGTAAAGTATGCCGATTTAGAAGTTCAAACCTAAAAACTGATTCTCAGGTACTGTGTCGGAGTCGTTAAGTCTCGTCGTAGACAACAAGTCTTAGCAGATCATACCTTTTAACTTCCCTCTTAGAATAACTCTGTTCATAGCTCGCTGAGTGAAGAGTTGATAAAAAATAGACGTGTATAAATGTATTCGTGTGAGGCTTTGCATTTGACCTCTCGCCCTAGTCTCATCTAGATTTCTGCTCATGAGGTAGCGAAATAAAATACCCGTCAAACCTTTTTTTTTAAGTTTACTAGCTGTCCGTCCTGACTTCGTTTACAAGCTATCATATTGTATATCAAAACCTACCTCGGGAAACGGCTGGCCTAGCCAATGGCGAAACTGCATCAAGATCCATTCAGTAGTTTGTAAGATTGCCCCGAACATACAAACATAAGTGGTGGGGCAACCTTATACTGTATAATGAAATGAGTCATTACTAATGATATGCTGTCCCACAGCTGGGCAAAGACCTTACCACGCCTTTTCTTCTCTAATGCCCGAAACACTCAGCAGGTGATTGCGTGGCGGTAGCGTGGCGTAGGCGTGGCGGAGGCGTGGCGAAGGCGTGGCGGTAGCGGTATACTCCATACAAATCCCGCTTCCCGCCGCGGTATTCTGTGTGAAGTGTATTATACTAAATCGAACAATACAAAAACCGGAACACGCCTCCGCCACGCATTCGCTTTCTGTGTGTTTCGGGCTTAAGACTCTCCTGTGGCAAGTCTTGTCGGAAGCTATCCAGTTTGCCCTTCCTCCTTCATACCTTTGCCGTGGTATTCAAAATATTACAACGAACATCAGTGGGTTTGTCTGCCTTCAAATTTCAATTAGCGAGGAAACCTTTTCACACGCGGGTTAATTGTAAAATTGGAGAAAACCCTAACACCGGACAAGCCACTAGCGCAATTAACGTTGTGTGTACGTACACTTTCCCACGACACGGAGCGTCTAATAACACTCGATAACTAAAGTGTATTTACATATTACATGCACTAAGCAACTTTGGTGCATTCAGAGGTAAATATACTGTGCCATATATTGTGAATTCGTTTACCTCCTTAGCTGCTAAATGTATATATTGGGCTCGATTCGTTAAACGTTAAAATTTGACAGCGCTAAAATTGGTTTCATCTTTATATTCATAATACTGTGTGACAAGGATAGCAACAGTTTAAGTGCTGTCAGATTTTAACGTTGTGCCTTCAGAATCGAGCACATAATAAAACTTATTAGAAATACTAGCTGTGCCCGCGGCTCCGCTCGCGTGGACTACAGAATCCGCATCCCTTCTCACTCCCGCTCCCGCCCCCGCTCCAACTCCCACGCTCCAAATGTAGTCCAAATTCATCGCAATCTGAATACTACTGAAATACAATTATATATTGCATACTAACCTTACCTACTAATGTATTTGAAAAAACCGGTTGATTGAGTTAACCGATTGCGATGAAATAAAGCCTATATGTTACTCCGAGTTAAACCCCTTGTTTCTGTGAAAAGTCCATCAAAATCGGTACAGTAGTTTTTAAGTGATGGGTGCACAAACTAACAGATAAACAGACAAAAATTTCAAAAATGATTGAAATGTGTTCTATTGTTTATCCTTAGACCCCCAATTTTTTTTTGCAAATATCTGCAATGTACAGACACCCGAAATTTATGTTTTTATTTATTAGATTTGCAAACAAGATAATTAAAAGGATGAAGTATAAGTGATATAATTGCTCGGAGTTTCTCTCTATGAGACAAGATGCGAAATGAGATGATCCGCCAGAGAACTAAAGTATATAGCTCAGAAAGTTAGTACGTTTAAGTGACAATGGGCTGATCTGTCGGAGTATCGATAATCTTTTGAGTTCTCGAGTGGAGACCATGACAGGACAGATGTAGTGTGGGACGCCCCCTGGCTAGATGGTTTGGCACGCCTTTAGAGAGGCCTATGCCCAACAGTGGACTAGGCTGATGATGATGAAACCATAGAAACCTAACGTATGTACTATACTGGAATATTTGTGTATAGATGGCTGATTTACAGCCCAAAGCGATTTCCATTAGCAATTGTCGACGCATGCACAGCCGCACATAAATTTCGCGCGTTCTCTCGTCTATAGATCCATAGATCATTGCGACAGGAGAGATCTACGCTAGTCTCCGCTGATTTGCATCTGTCAAGCTACTATGATTTATATATGATTTTTTTCTACCCGTAGGTACACACTGCCTCCTAGTTTGTGAGTTACTGTGAAATTCACATTAATTAACTTGCCTACTACCCTTTCATAATGTAAAATAATAACATATGTAAACAGGTTTTCCGTGTGGTTTCCGGTAGAGTAGAATAGGACCACTCCAACTCTTCCCGTGGATGTCGTACAAGGCGACTAAGGGAATACATTATAAAACATCAATCAGGCCTCCCCAACCCGTCTGGCCAGCGCGGGGAGTGTAAGCCAAATCCTCTGTCTGTCTCCGGCAGATGAGAGAGGGTTGTGCTCCTGCAGTGGAGACAAAAATAACCTGATGTTGAAACAGGTCTAATCCAAAAGATTTTCTCCTGTACTACGGCAATTATACAAGGATAGAACAACGATCTCTATGTACTACTAGATGGAGCGTTCCAAACAATCGCTCTGTTCCACGCAAGTAGCCACAACTCTTTTACATTCACTTTGAAACTTGTGCAGTTACTACTCAGAACATTTAATTATTACTAAATATTGACGCTACGGTTAAATAATGTCAATATTTAGTAAATAATTAAATGTTCTGAGTAGTAACTGCCCAAGTTTCATTGTGAATGTGAAAGAGTTGTGGCTACTTGCGTGGAACAGAGCGATTGTTTGGAACGCTCCATCTAGTAGTACATAGAGATCGTTGGGATAGAATAGAATATTTATTTGCATAGAATAGAACAATTCACAACTATAACACCAGACCGGGAAAAACTTTTACAAAGTTTTCTGTCCCTGGTGCGAACCGAATCCACGAATTATGGTGCTCAAATCAGAAGTGCAGCGTGTATGCTCGACGGAATTCGTATTGCAACAAATAACTTTATTGGTTCAAGAACATTTGCGTCCTTATATATATCTAATGCCGCATGCTTCCCGGCTTAGAATAGAGCCACCCCTATCTTTCCCGTGGGTGTCGTCAAGGCGACTAAGGGATTGCACCAGGGACGGGCAGCAGCGTTCTCCTGTGTGTGTATGTTATGGTCATTACTGCGATCACCAATCCGCCTACCAAGCGTGGTGATTATGGCAAATCCCCCAATGGACAACTTACCAAAAGTGGCACTCTATTGGGGAGGCCTATGTCCAGCAGTGGAGGTATTTAGGCTGATGATGATGATGATGATGTATCTATTTAGATATATTATTACAAACAGTAGCCTGGCTCCCAAACTAGGATTCTCTGTTCTATGAGTAGCCAGTCTTTCATTAAAAATGTTGCAATCAATTTTAGTTTAAAAATGTAGTAGTATAAAAACAGTCTACAGACAACATAACACAAGCAGGTAAATTAGTTCATATTCTAAAATTTACATACCAGCAGTATTATACAAAATTATGTATTTTAGTCCAACACGACTTAATCATGTACACTTAAAACTTAAACACAATCCAAATATATTCACAGAAACAGCCTTTGCTTTTTAAATAGATACTTGTTTTATATCATCATCAGGTTATTTTTGTCTCCACTGCAGGAGCACAACCCTCTCTCATATGCCGGAGACAGACGGAGGATTTGGCCTACACTCCCCGCGCTGGCCAGACGGGTTGGGGAGGCCTGATTGATGTTTTATAATGTATTCCCTTAGTCGCCTTGTACGACATCCACGGGAAGAGTTGGAGTGGATGTCGTACAAGATGTTTTATATAATTATAGTTGATTATCAATGAGTGAATTAGCAGGAATGAGAACTATATTTTTGTGATAGGTAAAAGCGGAGGTGGTTCGTGGAAGTTTAGAGGGGAAGGGACTGAGGGTAGGGGGAAGGTGTGGGGGAGGGGAGGGCAACATATTTCAGTGAACAGCGTACGAAGTAGTTTCATATAATGACTTGATCTCTCACAAAGAGTCTAAAGCCCTAAACTTTCTCTCATTACGCGCGACTGATCGAGACCAATGTACGCAGATCCATAAAACAATTATGCCTCGCTCGCATAAATCATCGAGACAGTAAACCATAATGTTCTCTCTTTATGTCACGGCACGAGCTGAGCTAGTGGATAGCTGGACCTTTATTTACATTAATACACACCCACACTCAAACGGTGGCGATCTGAGCCACATAGACTCGGTGGAGCTTTGGCGGCCTTGGCAGTATGTAAAATTTCAGGCAGTTAGTTGATCCCAGTTATGTAGAAATGATTCAACCATGATTCAACCCACAAGACGTCAAAAATTTTGTTATATTTCCAAACTTTTTTAATTTATTCACCTTTTAATTTTAATTAAACAAACTTTTTTAATTATTTTAACCTTGTAATTCCGTTTTTTATGATTTTTTTTGTATTTTATATTGTATGGTCTATTTCCTGAAAATAAAAACATTATTATTATATTATTATTAATGCATTACTAACACACTACTAAAATTATGGACTAATTACTGTCTGAAATAAAGTTTTATTTAATTTAATTTACATAATCCCAAAAATTCAAGAAAAAATGAAAAAAAATAATTGAATAGCCAAATTAAAGAGCAGAAAGGTAGAATACAATACAATATATAAAAAAATCAGATATCCATATATTTTTAGTAGCTAGCAAGTAATATAACCATAACTGGCAGGCACACAAAAAACAAACATAAAAAAAAACATACAAATATAGAATTATACACAAACGTGAAGTGTCACTCAGATAAGACAACAGTTTGACGAGCCATACAGTCCATCCTGTTGCGATATAGATAATCCTAACGCTGTTCCACTACTGTTTTCGTTGTAATCAACAGTGGCCATAAGGTGTTCTCTCAGCCCGTTTGTCAGTTTAGAGATTAAAAATAACCAGTAAAAGTACGTTGAAATTAGTTTCATTCTTGACAAAAACAAAACAACGAACGCCATCACGGTCCCGCCGCTGCCGCGCCGTCTAGCTATAATTGACGAAACCGACAAAAACATTAATGACTCCCAAATTGATGAGTTCCCTTACTGAAATGACTCGAAATTTCCTCTGCGAGGTGACCTAGAACCCACCGACCAATTTACGTTATCAACTAAAAATACTCTAATCGTAGCCCCAATTGTCTAAGTCAGTAGGTGTAAAATCCACCATAAATAGAAGTATAGCTGCAAAAATAACATTGTGCGTTTTGGCATGCTTTTTTTCATCCAGTTAAACTAAGATGAGTCAGCGTCTGCCGAGCCAGACAGCAACCTCGTACCAAGGTATTCAGACCGGTAGGAAATACCAATCCAGGTATAAACTGAAGACTGGGGACCTATTAAACCCTTTTACTATTTTTCGTGTTACAGAAAATGTAAAATAATTATTATTATTAGGTACTGGTTTATTTATTTTATACTTTATTGTACACAAATACAAGTCACTCAACTCATTTAAACATAATATGATGTACAAAGGCACACTTAACTCTGTAAAAAATTTCGGTCGTATAATTCACGACGTCACTTCCCGTTAATTTTCGCGGAGAGGTAGCGCGCGACGTAACCACAGCGACATAACCTAACCTATATGTGTGCCAAGTTTCATGCCGATCGGTCCAGTTTGAAGCGTGATTGAGTAACAAACATCCTAATATCCAAACATATTATTAGAGTGATATTTTGTGAATACAACGTATCGTAACCTAGTGCAGGGGAAGCGTGGAAGTTTGTCTACGCCATTTGGCCTCTCGTGGTCAGATGAGTGTGAAACTGTTTGTATGAATCATTGTTTAATTCGATGGATCGTTTCATTAACTTTAATGAGGGTTCTGACATACGGCTCACCATTTGCATTTATTCTTTCTTGCTATTTTTTATTGTTGTAGGTTTTTCAACAAGCGAGGTGTCTGTGGAAACAAAATCAGACGTCTTCATTTTCAATGTTCTTGTAGGTATAAAATATCGAGGATTACAGCAGGGCCTCCACGAAAATAGGGCACAAGTGCTAGTCGGAAATTTATACTATATTATTATTATTATTTATAGTAAACTTGTGGTGGCCGTGTGGTTTCCGGTAGAGTAGAATAGGACCACTCCAACTCTTTCCGTGGATGTCGTACAAGGCGACTAAGAAAATACATTAAAACATGAATCAGGCCTCCCCAACCCGTCTGGCCAGCGTGGGGAGTGTAGGCCAAATCCTCCGTCTGTCTCCGGCAGATGAGAGAGGGTTGCGCTCCTGCAGTGGAGACAATAATAACCTGATGATGATGATAATGATAGTAAACTTAATTCACATCCTCACTAAAGTGGTAGTAGCTTTAATGAAGATTTAGCTAGAGACAATTTGGAACGAACTGGACAAGTAGTATATATACTTTTAAAGACACATTTTTTTATTATTCAACAAAATTTTACAATATATACATTACAGTAATGTCCACAGAAATGGAAGCCCATTTGTATGTGGACAGAGCGCTCACGTGATCAGTACATTAGTCTACACCCATCGACAAGAAATGCTTGTGCAGTTCTAGCTTTAGTAATCCACCTGATGCAATGTATTTTAAATCGGATGGCAGAGAATTCCAAGTTTTAGCCATAACATAACCGCTGGTACGCTCACCGTAATAGTTGACACATCTTGGAACGTTTATTCTCTTGTTTGCCTTAGAGTATTGTCTTTTAGTTACATTAATATTATTTCTGATATAGTCTTTATGATAATTTTCTAAAAGTAGCAAGTATTTAGTTTTGTGTTGGATCGGGAGAACCTTGCAAAACCTAAATAAGTGCTTCTTCCTCATCGAGTTTTAATTTTTCTTTATTTTTTTCTTTATTGCAATACTGTCAAAGTCATTGTTACATGTGTAGTTACATCACACAAAAAAATGTTTTTTTGCGATTATAAACTTATTTGCAGTTAGTAAACAGACGACTTTTATTTCGATGTATGGGGACAACAGTTTTCCAACGGCAAAGTTAAGTTTGTTCTCAATCCAGTTTATCTTTAGAGCAATGTTCGGTACCTACTTTCATAGAAGTTCATACGAAACCTTCGGTGCGCAAGTCCGACTCGCACTTGGCACTTTGTTTTTTTTTTTACATAAAACTCCAAAGTGATGGAAATTATGTAAATGTTGAAATCCGATATCTTATTAAAGTCCACTTTTTACGAGGCACAAGTTAATTACAACTTACAAAACTTTAATACGACGAAATTACCGCTATCATGGCGCATTAAGTTCAACTGGCTTTTAGTCTCTGGCAACACTAGCTACTATAGCCTCGGTAAGGAGATGGCTGTATGTCTTTGGCTGTATGGATCTTATGATGACATTTTGATAAAAACGTATTATAGTATAAAATATAAACTTATCCCAGTATATAGAATTGGGATAGTCTACAGAATTCTTCTGAGCTGATCTTCTTCTTCTCTGCTGTTCCCTCACTGCTGAGGATCGCGACCGTATAAAATGCGCGTCCACGCATAGCAGTCATTGGCCAGCCGCACCGCTTCATAAAGGATCCGCCAGCCACTCTCCTCACCGGGTCTGACGCCTGAGCTGATAGGCGTTGTTTCAACGAAGTCGAGTCAACAGACAAAATATTTCATTGCACATGAGTACACTTGAAGATCAAACATTGCAGTGAAGTTGTTGGCCGTTTATACCTACTGACGACCTCCGTGGCGGAACGGGTACCTCTCGGACTGCCACGCCGGAGGTTGCGGGTTCGAATCCCGCTAGGGGCAGAAGTTCGTATGATGAATATGAATGTTTGTACCCAAGTCTTGGATGTTTATATATTTATTTAAGTATGTTTATCCGTTATCTAGTAACCATACCACAGGCTCTGCCTAGTTTGGGACTAGATAATTGGTGTGAATGTCTGTGATATTTATTTTATTTATTTTACTGATGTAGCAGATACAACGGATTCTGGCAAATCGTTCCACCTGGACACAACCCTGTTACTTAAACAATTTCTTTGAGGTTTCAGGCTCAGCTGAGTATTGGACCTTTGGCATCTCATGATGCATACCTAGTTATTTATACAAACGCAACATATATGTAGTACAAATTGGTATTTGTGCGAATTGCCCGGAAATAGACAAACCGCCACTCAATTAAATACATTTTTTTCTTTCAATAAAAATACCCCGAACATATCCCTCTTCATTGCTTGCTGAGCGACTTTAATAATAATAATAAATATCTCAGACATTCACACCAATTATCCAGTCCCAAAATAGGCAGAGCCTGTGGTATGGTTACTAGATAACGGATAGACATACTTAAATAAATATATAAACATCCAAGACTTGGGTACAAACATTAATATTCATCATACGAACATTTGCCCCCAGCGGGATTCGAACCCGCAACCTCCGGCGTGGCAGTCCGAGAGCTACCCGTTCCGCCACGGAGGTCTACTTTAAACTTGTGGACCAGGAACATTGTGGTGTGTTTGTATTGAGTGTTGGTACATCTGATTGAAGATAATATTCTGTCGGTTCTGTAGTTGCTATAGGATGCAGTACCACAGCAATCAATACACTGCCGACACGCGGCGTGGGTAACTTTTGTAAAGGTCAAAATTGGAAAGCGACCGACCGGCGCGACGATAAGCTCGTTACACTTGCAAGCGACACGCAGAATGACGTAAAACTTTGTTTACATGCAACATGCGTACCAATAATTAAGATGAGTGAAGAAATCAACGGAATTTACGATTTTGAATATTATAAAGATTTATGTTGATTTGATTGACATTCTGAAACATACTCGGAAGAGAATGTGTTGGCCGTGTGGTTCCCGGCTTAGAATAGGACCACCCCCAATCTTCCTGTGGGTGTCTTCAAGGCGTCTAAGGGATTGCACCAGGATCGGGCACCAGCGTTCTCCAATGGCGATCACCAATCCGCCTGCCAAGCGTGGTGATTATGCCAAATCCCCCAATGGACATCCCACCAAAAGTGGTCATTCTATTGAAAATACAACTTTTAAGGAGGCCAAATAAACTATTTTTAATAATATTGTTTTTTTTTCTTGCAAACGCTTTCAAAAATCAAGTCATATTCCATATAAAACCCATTAAACCGTTTTTAAGAACAGAAAAATCTGAACATTATTAAAAACCAAACGAAATCTCCTGAAAAGTAGCATTTTCTAAGTCTAGATCCTTTGTCACTGAAGGTACATGATTGATTACTCTTCATTACATGATAAAAAAATAAACAGATATAATAATAAAGTAGCTTACATCAGTAAATCTAGGCGGCATTATCGTTAAAAGCTATTTTTTCCAGAAAACCTTTGGTATTGGAATGTAATGTTGGATGCGTTGGTGGCGAGATGAATAACTCAATACATAGTTAACTGTTGTTTATTGGACTACCATAGAATCAAATACAGAATACAATCGAATAGACCTTATTATCTACTTACATATTCTTATATACTAACTTATACAATACTATGTGCTGTTAAACTACTATAACACTACGTGAGATTATTGTCATTATTATGTTTTTTCATCATCAGGTTATTTTTGTCTCCACTGCAGGAGCACAACCCTCTCTCATCTGCCGGAGACAGACGGAGGATTTGGCCTACACTCCCCACGCTAGCCAGACGGGTTGGGGAGGCCTAATTGATGTTTTATAATGTATTCCCTCAGTCGCCTTATACTACATCCACGGGAAGAGTTGCAGTGGTCCTATTCTACTCTACCAAAAACCACACGGCAAATATTTATTTATTTATCTATTATATCTCACGTCGTGCTATACCACAGGTACGGGCTCGAATTTGATACCTCGACAACATGAACTTGAGGCGAACGCACTCACAATTGTAGGCATCGCATCTATCACGATGTGATGCGATGTCCCAGGTCTCTAAATCATAGCATTTGTAAAGATAGGATGCGCCAGGCTACCATTAGCCGCCGTAAAAACAGACATTTCATATTCCATAGTCCCATTTAAATTCCATCTTCACATCGTCATTCGAGTCATTAGTCTCAAGTTCTCAACTAGTGTTCGATCGATAGTGCTCTTTTCTTCTGACCGAAACCGAATCTTCGGCCTTTGGTCAATCCCATCCCATCCCACTAATATTATAATCATAATCATAATAATCACAATCATAATCAATTTTATTGGTAATTATTATTACATGTCAAAATAAACTGTTACTGGGCTCGATTCTGAAGTCACAACGTTAAAATTTGACAGCACTAAAACTGTTGCTATCCTTGTCACACAGTATTATGAAGATAAAGACGAAACCAGTTTTAGCGCTGTCAAATTTTATATGTGTGCCTTCAGAATCGGGCCCACTTATATAAAATACTTATATAAAATTATGTCAAAAATTATTAATTAAAAATAGTGAAGAACAATGGCAATTAAATAGTAAAAAAAAAAAAAAAACTTATGCAGTATTGAATTTTGTTAAAAATAAATAAATAATGGGCCCGATTCTGAAGGCACACATTTAAAATTTGACAGCGCTAAAATTGGTTTCGTCTTTATCTTCACAATATTGTGTGACAAGGATAGCAACAGCTTTAGTGCTGTCAAATTTTAACATTGTGCCTTCAGAATCGAGCCCAATAACAAACCAAGTAAACACAGATTATTTATTTGTTCGTTCTGTTATATCATGAAAAGTTCGAAAAGTTCGTCGTATTTATAGAACGCTTGCTCGACGAGAGATAAATACGAAAGTTTGGATGTTTGTTAGGTACTAAATCACCCTTCAACCACTGGACGGATCGGGATGAAACTTGGCACGCATATAGGTTAGGTCCTGGAATAGGACATAGTATAGTTTTTATCCCGACAAAAGATCTCATTTCTACGGGAAACCAAACTAATCGTTAAAAGCAGTGAAGATGTGTAAATATCGAAACCTACGCCAACAAAGTCGCTGGCAAAAGCTAGTAGAAGATCGTGAAGTAAAACTAAGGAGACATCTTGATTTTCATCACGAGCATTCCCTTCTTCAATACGTCTCGTATTATTTTCTCTTTTGATTGTAGGCGTTTCATAAAATTAATCGTCAATCAACGATCTCTATGTACTACTAGATGGAGCGTTCCAAACAATCGCTCTGTTCCACGCAAGTAGCCACAACTCTTTCACATTCACTTTAAAACTTGTGGAGTTACTACTCAGAACATTTAATTAATTACTAAGCGTCAATATTTAGTAATGTGTTCTGCGTAGTAACTGCACAAGTTTCATTGTGATGTGAAAGAGTTGTGGCTACTTGCGTGGAACAGAGCGATTGTTTGGAACGCTCCATCTAGTAGTACATAGAGATCGTTGTCGTTAATCGAATATATTATGTCACTGTTTAGGTACAAATCATTCATCACAATAATTAGTTCAACCTCAACATCAGCCGAAATACGTCCACTGCTGAACTTAAGTCTCCCCAACAGAATGTCACTTTTGGTAGACTATCAGTTGGGGGATTTGCTATATTCACCACGCTTGACATGGGGATTTGTGATCGCAGTAATCATCTTAACATACACAGGAGAACATTGCTGCCCGTCCCCGATGCAAACCCTTAGTCGCCTTGACGACGAAAAGATTGTGGAAGATTCTAAGCCAGAAACCATACGGCGATAATTAGCGTAGTTCAACTTCATCATCATCATGTCAGCCTGTAGACGTCCACTGCTGGACATAGGCCTTCCCCAATGAACGCCACCACACCCGGTCCTCCGCCCTCCGCATCCAGCCGCTTCCGGCCACATTCTTTAGGTCGTCGGTCCATCTGGCGGCGGGGCGTCCCATCCTGCGCGTGCCAATCCGTGGTCTGCACTCCGGAACTCGTCTGCCCCAACGGCCGTCGATTCTGAAACAGATGTGGCCCGCCCACTGCCAATTCAGCCTGCTAATTCGGCTACGTCGGTCACCTTCGTTCTTCGTCGGATCTCCTCATTACGAATCATATCCTTCAAAGATACGCCGAGCATAGCCCTCTCCATAGCTCGCTGAGCGACTTGAAACTTGTGGATCAGGCCCACTGTCAGTGTCAATGTTTCTGCACCGTAGGTCATGACAGGCAGGACGCACTGATTAAAGACTTTTGTCTTTAAGTATTGTAGTTGAACTTATTATCTGTTAATTATGATATGAACCCAAATATTTTCGATCGTGTAGTCTCCAGCCGATATGTCAGTTTAGCCAAAAGATCTACATATTCGGCCGGAACCAAAATTCGGTCGTAATCGTAACCCGAAACGGAATCTTTGACTCTAGTCCCAACGGCCCGGCTACCGACTGTCCCGTTCGCGAACGAGAGTTATGTCATTATCCTTCATTAGAATAACTTCAAGGATCGTTAGAATGGAAATCGATTACCGAGCGAAGAGAGGCAACTAGTCTTGTATGGCTTACTCATAAACAACAACACTTTACCTTTTAGATACGTCACTTGGCTTCATCCAGTTTTTTGTGGACGAATGTATGTGAATACACAGTTTTCATCCCATCTATTTGAAAAGGACGACTTGGTTCGCCTTTAAGTGCACCCAAAGGTGGTGTTTTCTATGAGAAACGTTTAGCGGGCAGAAATGAGTTTTTAATCCTCTTTATAAGTGCGCCGCATATATCTTTGCCGCGCACTTTATGAATTTGGAACATCTTAGTGTTCAGCGCCAAAGAAATCGAACGCAAATATTGTTTGAATAAAGACTAGCTGCTACGACGGCACATAGTCGCGCCGCCGGCTGAATAAAAGCGTTTTCGTCAATTTTCACGGATTGTTAGAAATTTATTTTCTCATAGAAGGTGATGAAATGTAGAGTGTATGTGTACTCGGGCGCAAAATATATTTTTGGCTCGGGCGACGTACTTTGAATCCCTCGCTACGTTTAGGATTCTTCTAAAGAATCTCTCATTCGCTCTGGATTCAAAAAAGGGCCCTCGCCGTAAAAATATTATTTTGCTCCCTTATGATACAATCTACTATTGTGCACTATAAAACCTTTTATTAGGTGTTGTTACGGTACGTCCTAAAAGTGCCAGATAAATATTATATTATTCTTTATTGTTAAAACCCCATGAAGGTAAACACTATTCGGTGAGCGCCTTCGCCCTTCATGTAAAAATCCTTTTTACTCTCCCCCGTCAGATAAAATAAGGTTTTCTACGTATTCTATATCAAATGTTTTTATCGTGTCCTGTAAAGTAGTGATTTTCATATACGAAAATCCGAAAGTAACTTGATTTGTCTGTTTTTGTTTACGAAAGTGAACACGGTCTTTTTGTTGCAGACCTGGCGGCGATACGGCAGCTGCTGGAGAGCGAGACTGGCGGCAGCTCATGCCCCAGCTGTAACATGCCCTTCGACAAGGGCAAGAAGAGGAAGCTGATCGACGCATGCGGGCACCAGCGTTGCTACGCGTGCATGTTCCGCAACCAAGCCTGTCCAATCTGCGCGAGGAGTACCCGCCGCCCAGCAGTGGACAGATACACGCCCGATATGCAGCCCTCGGGCTGGCAGGCGCCGATGTCCAAACCACCTAAACCCACCGGTCTTCCCCAAAGCTGTCCCACGCCGCCGCACACGAGGAGACGATTCTTCCTCAGCCCCAAGTCACTCCGCAGCCCGTTCGGTCATCGCTCCAGTCGCCACTCGCGGGAAAACCACGTTCCTCTCTCTGGTGAGTTTTAATTGCTTGGAATTTGCCAATGACTAATATGCAAAAGGATTGCGCGCTGCGAACAAACGCAACGGTCCGAGCGATAGACCCCACGTCCTTTGTCCCTTTCTTAAATATGAATATAGACGGAAATATTACAAAAAATTTAAATAGAAAGATGGATCTTATAAGCGGATAACCTTTAAGTGATTTAAGGTTTACAAAACGAGGGTAAGAGGTAGCCAATCGTTTAAAGGAACTGTTAAAATGGCCAGAACTGAAAATATTTCAGGGTACCCTACCCTATACAAGAAGTGAATGCGGTCTTGTAGTAGGGACCCTGCAACAAAGAGTTATTAATGATAAGTTAAATAAACTACACAAACTTCGGCAGTAACATCTAACAGTCTGGCTGGCTAACAATATAGGCTAGTAGTTGCACTAAATTTTCCTGTTGGCAACACAGTCAATCATTATATTTTAAAAAATAACTAAAAAAAATTATTAGAGAAGTCCCAGTCAAGGACAGAAATGTGCAACTCGATTCAAATACCTTATCCTAACCTAGTATTGATACTTTTCCGATTTTTCCTGTCTAAAAGTTCATAGGGATCACAGTAATTAGCATACACATTTGCCAGCGTATCAGAAGCCTTAGTAAAACCAAAGATAATATATTACTATGTGTAAAACATTCGGTCTCCGCTCGTACTAACATCTGTGCCTCACGTATTTGCATTAGTTGCGCAAAAGCCTCCTTACGTTTGACTTCATTGATCTCTTCTTCGGTAGAGACGAAATCTCATTCATAACTTAGCATATTAATTGCTTATAGTAGTTTCTACTTATTTCTATGTTGGTGCACATTGCTGGCGTATTTATAGATTGTAGTAATAATGTATTGGCAACTCCAATTTCGTAAGTTTTTATTCTTCAAGAGTTTCGGTGAGGTACGATAGAACGTCAAACGTAGGTATGTATCGCATATAGCACTGTTAGATAACTGGTACATTCCAGCGACGGTTCCTTAACTCGGTCCTCCATTGTAATTGTAGATAATTATAAGATAGAAAATTTCTGTAGTGATTTTTAATTGTGGTAATTGGATAGATAGTATTATTCGAGATAGTACGTCGGTGACATCCTTTAAAACTAAACTAAAAGAGCACTATCTGTCTCACTCAGTATAATATGATATGTATGTGTATATACACACACACACACATATATATATATATATATATATATATATATATATATATATATATATATATATATATATATATATGTGTGTAAAGTAGTTTCAGTATTTAGTTATTATGTAGTATATTATGCACTTTTTGCCCCCTCGCTCTTAGTGCCTTGTCTCACACCCTGTAAGGTTGGCTGGAAGAGATCTCTTTTAGATATAATCTCGCCTTTGTACACAAAATTTGTAACTGTATTTACTTTTATAATTTATGCAATAAAGAATATCATAATTGGTAGAGTAGAGCGCCTCAGATATGTCGGTCGAAGCTTCAATCTTGGTGACGTTTTAATTTCTTACTTTTATAACCATAACTTATAATTTAATTTATTTATTTATTATTTATTGGAGAAACAACTGATACAGACCACAATTACATTAAACAAGTAACATATACAATAAATTAAAGTCTGCACCCTTAACATTCTCACTAGGACGTACATTTATAAATACAATTTTGATCTTAAACTACACTAAACATACTATAATAATAGAAAGACACATTTAAAGTTAATTTGAAATCGATATTACATTTTAAGCTAGGAAACGATAATGAGAGTCAGGTAATGATAAGTATATAAGTGATTCTAGCCACAAAAGATTGTTTCTATGTGCTAACAATAATATTAAAATACAGTCTCTTCATTGTACTCGTCATCGGTCAAACATTTGAATATATTGCGTCTAAACAAAGCCCGAGATGAACCAAAAATGTCGAGATACGTCAGTAATGTGCAAGAATTTTTGTAGAAAGTCAAACAGTGTTACAGAATAAGTAACAGTACAAATACAGAAGGAAGGCGCACTCCCTAAGAAAGCATGTTTAATAACAAAATCTAACCTACAAAACTCAATGCAAGCTAAAATGAATCATACGCGCATAGAAGAAAGTCAATGTTACGTTGAACCGCTAAAACACGCAACATTGACAGTAGGTATATTTTTATACCTAAAGTTCGGAGTGAGACAGGGCTGGCGATGTCATGCTTTCTTAAGAGCATGCATTTCATCGTAAATAATAGCGAACGAGCGGCTGTTGCGACACGGTGCAAAGCGCCCACGCACGAGGGCCGGATGTACGTAGGGGCACCGCGCACAACCAGTCTAGCAGTTAGCTATACCTCCACTGGACTAGCTATAAGGTGCATTCATAATGCACACACACACCACGACACGTTTTGTCGATACGATTTCCTGCAGCCATCTTGGGGATAAAGCAAATATACATTCGAAATGCAAATCACGCGCCGCAATTTCACGCGCCGAAACCGCAAATGCGATAGAACCGCAAAGGCGACGAAAACATGGCAATGTGTTGCACTGTGAATTCAGTTTTAAATATATACGCCTATGTGCAATTTTCGTGTTAACAAACAAAAAAACGCTTGACGTGATTGGCGATTACGGAAGTTCAACAAGATGACTGCAACTGAAGTTCAACAACCCAACGACAATTATCTATTTGAACATGCTGAATCAAAGCCTAGGATCAACTGACCAGAAATAAGCGTTTTATTGCACCGTAAGATCTGATTGGTCTATCCGCCAAGATGACTGACCGCGTAGAATTTGAGAATGTGTAGCATTGTGAATGCAGCTAATCGCTCCGGTGAACTGTCGCAACGCTGCCCGCGCAGACACGCCGGCTGCGGACGTTATCTCACGATCTGTTACTTTATTCACATTAATTATATTGGTTCCGATTGCTGTGTTAAATATACGGCTAGTAATTCACAAATGTTTCCCAATAAACTAACAGTTCCAAAACCAACAGTTCCAGTCTGTTGAGACCTTTACCCCTTACTTAATTAAGTTGTAACGTTTCTTTCTACCTGTATGTTTAACATTGTCCTTTCTAGTTAAGTTGGATCATTGTTGATTCATATACATCTTTGGTTTAAGTACAAGTGTAGTGTTATATATAATAAAAAAAAAATTGATATCAGTATGTATGTATGTAAACGCTTTATTGTACCAAAAATCACAACAACAACAATAATAAAATAGGAATTAAACTGTGTACAAGGGTGGACTTATCCCACTTAGGGATCTCTTCCAGTCAACCTTAGAGTAACCGAAAGGACAAGTATAATGCGTTCAGTACCAAATTTGATAAAGAAATGTACCTACTTTTAATAAAGTTTGAAAATACATATTACATAAACAGTTGGACTAAGTATAGTACGTGTCAGCTGTATGTATGTACCTATATGCACAAAAGTACATCGACCCCATCTCTAACCAAGAAGTAGAATTTGCGATTGCAGATATAGCTGGTATGTATTACAGGGACTAACTGCTCTGAGATATCAAGGTTTTATCCTCCCACATAAACTGCAGCTGGATCATATGTTATCATGAGGCGCCTGCTATCTCCCAACAGGCGTGCCGGAGGAAGGCCCTCGCAACGCGACGTGGCACAGCTTGGTGTTCAATAAGATACGCTCGCTGTGGACCTCGCACTCCTCGCTGCCGCAGGGCCTCAACCAGCTCACAGGCACGACAATTACGGCTCGGCTAACGGAATGTGGACCCAATCCCGAGCGCAAGCATCTGCGCTGAGTAATAAATTCGACAAAGTATGATAGGATACCTATAGTGGGCAAATTAAAAAGCTTCGGAGAATGAGGTTAGTTGAGGTAAGAGGGAACGTCAAACGTACGTATCGCACAGCACTGTTAGATAACTGGCACATTCCTGTGACGGTCCTTTAACCCCCCCTGTAGTTAGGTATGTCGATGCCTTTATGACACCATGTAAAATTATCGGCAAATTGAATTCTGCGTTGTCAACGATTATTCGTACAAACAAGTCGGGGTGGGTAGAAGTCTGGGCGACTCCGGTTTCGTGAATCTCGGTGGTTAGATATGTATTTTATATCGCAAATTAATTACTTTTCTGCCATAGATTCGATAGACATTATCCTCTAAAATACACTTGGTTTCGTCCAAATCCGTTGAGTAGTTCCGATGTTCACTTTAGACTGAGCGGTGACCGCGCTTCACGTTTGCAGTGCTTGCTTGCGCGACCTACGGTTTCAAGCAACGATCTCTATGTACTACTAGATGGCGCGTTCCAAACAATCGCTCTGTTCCACGCAAGTAGCCACAACTCTTTCACATTCGCAATGAAACTTGTGCAGTTACTACTCAGAACATTTAATTATTTACTAAATATTGACATTATTTAACCGTAGCGTCAATATTTAGTAATAATTAAATGTTCTGCGTAGTAACTGCACACGTTTCATTGCGAATGTGAAAGAGTTGTGGCTACTTGCGTGGAACAGAGCGATTGTTTGGAACTCTCCATCTAGTAGTACCTATAGAGATCGTTGATTTCAAGCATTTATTTTTTGTAGTCGCCGAATCAATCTTTACTTTTTACGGTTTAACTATTGAATTTGTAACTTTTAAAGTTTAGTTACATGAAGCTCTCAAAAATAACTACAAATTTTTCGTAACGCAACTTTTTTTCGATGTCATCAAATTCACGCCAAAACTAAGTTACCGGTATTAGCCATCTATTTTGAGGTTGCATTTTCATCCCTATCGAAACACCGTCGCTGTAATCAAATCAGCCGCGAATAAAGCGCATCGGTATTCGGTCCACATTCCAGCGCCGTCCCAAGACCGGCGCAAGGCTTCTCCAACGACTAAATATTGTATAGCAAGCACACAGCCGCCTGATCGCATCTCGCACATTAAACACGCTGCTCATTTGAACCAAAGCTTAACTGATTCAGTTTGATTTGGAATTTTTCTTTATATTTGTATATGTTTTGTGTGTTTTGGTTTTAATTTACCTTTAGATTTTATATAAAATTGTATAACTAGTGCCTGATTCCAGTGTTGAAGAGAGGTCATTGAGAGAAAAGTTTAAACATTTAACCGTAACTCAATTAGTTTTGTTATAATTTTTACGTCCGCAAAAATAATTAGGTATCTCTTTATGACGCACTGTGACATCAAAAAGAGAGATATATTTCTACATAACAGTTAGATATGTTCCAAGAAATAAAAAGAAACTCGTTTTACTCGTACCACGATTAAACCTTAGTAAGGTCAGTAAGTCGTTCACGGGGCAATGTATTATACGCCTCTGCAACGAACTACCAGAGGAAATCATAAATATGATATACAGATAGTTTAAGAATCTAAAACATAGAAAGAAAAAAAAATTACATGTATAATAGTACCTAACTTGGTATTCATACGCATTAAAAAAAACAATACTTTTTTTAACATCTACGGTTTAGGGGGAAATTTGTTTTTGGATTGCAAATGTTGTTTTAGAAGTAACAGAAGACGTTATGTTATCTATTCGCATCAACTTTTCGGATCAGACACTAATTTTGTTATACCATTTATATTAATGACATCCAAAATACAGCATGACTGGTTTGATTCATGCTTTTAAACGTTCCCTGGGTAGACACGAATCACATTCGGATGGCTTATCCTAGCTTACTACCCGCAACTACCCATTATAGAGGGCAAAATTAAATAATGCAAATGGTTAATCAATCATGTCAGATGATGACGTCAATCTATTTTTTTTTTTTTAACTTTTCGGATCAGACACTAATTTTGTTATACCATTTATATTAATGACATCCAAAATACAGCATGACTGGTTTGATTCATGCTTTTAAACGTTCCCTGAGTAGATACGAATCACATTCGGATGGCTTATCCTAGCTTACTACCCGCAACTACCCGTTATGTCTGATGGATTTGGTCAGAATTTTGGGGTAGAGCGACGGGCGGGAAAACATAATACTCCATCCGCAAAAAAACTTATTTATAGGAATCAATTGGCATAAAAATCAAAGAAACATTAGCTTTCTAATATTTATACTAGTAGGTATCTGTTTAAGTTCTATATTGAAAGTGTAAACGGGTTACACCTACGAAACGAGAAAAAAAGTTGTCGAGAAAAGGCAAATTTTACCACAAAGGAAGTGGAAGCAAGTTCCCACGGGAGTATTGAATAACCAATGTGGGAGCTTCCATTACATAAACTCAAAGAATATAAACTGCATAGCCCCGCGTTTGACCAACCACTCCGCCCCTTACGCAGGCTTTTACTTTATGGAAGCTCCTTGTTGGCTAAAAATTGCATTGAATAAAAAATACAATTTGAACAAGATCTTGTTAACCGTGAACTGTCATCTAAACTCCCTACGTGTGTACCAAGATCTTGTTCCCTTGAACTAACTTGTCCCCTTGCACTAAACGATCTTGTTTCAAACGATGATTTAAAAGTTACCTTAGTCAGCATACAGCAATCAAGTCAAAAAAACAGTGTATTTACAACAAAAAAGTCACACTACAGTTTCCTGATATCCTTTGGATACTTCTGGCAATACTGTGGGCTTTAATCAGAGCTATGACCCCGCGTGAGCCCACTTCTCCTTTCATTCATAGCCAGTATTGGGCTGTGGGTGGCCGAAGGCCAGATGTGTTCGGCGCGCGCGACTCGCATCTGTTTTTCTGTAGGCAGCTTGCACTTATTCACTAGTGTCACGACTCTCGCCGTCACAATATTGGCGACACTTACATCGAACTGACTCCTCCGCAAACTGACGTCACTTTATCTCTACATGTTGCCCAGTAGTAACTTGTAACTAAATCGCGGACAGTCCCCGTAGTATCTGAACCAGAAAGTACAATTCCGTCTTCAATACATATAGACCTTCCCCAATGAATCACCGTACCCGGTCCTCTGCCCTCCGCATCTAGCCGCATCGGGCGGCCTTCTTCAGTTCGTCTGTATATCTGTCGGCGGGGAGTTCCATTCTACTCATGCCCATCCGTGGTCTCCACTCCAGAACTCGCAACGGCTGTCACATTGTCTATAATTATAATAGTTTCTTCGTCTATGTTCTGTATCTCTTCGTAGACGCCCCTTGAAATCTCCAAATCCTCTTGTCCAGCACCCTAGTCTTAACAACTTCGTCAAATCGATCGCATCCATCTGTTCTTTGGTTGATGACCAGTTCAGTACTGTTTTGCCTTTGATAGTATTAGAAATACGTAGCGTGTGACCAATCTGCGCAATAAGCTCGTCGATTGGGGTTTCGTTCGTTAGGTACCAGAAGTTCTCGTTTGAGATGACGTTCGGTCAGTATTCTTCGTGTTGGCTCGATTATACTAATCTCTTGTAAATTTTCACGTCTCGCAGCCGTAGCAATACGGATGATGTGGTGATGTTCCCAGGCAGTGGTTTAGCTGTGGTATACGCACCTGCAGTATCTCGAATTACATTACACGGAGACACCATCTCTACATTGGATTCTTCTCTACAATTAACAATAGGTCATTTTCTGAACACGCTCTGACTAAAACGTTTACGCATACTCGTATGTAACTCAACACAAACAATGAACTACAAAACTTAACGCCTTGACCATAAATGGAAGACTCTCAATACAATATCCGTTGTTCTTGGGAGTTTATTACACTTACATATGTTTTTTTTCCTGGGAAACAAATACCTATAACTTTAATATGACAGTTCGAATGTTTTAAGAGTGGGTTGTTTCTTTACAAGTACCTATTCGCACATCCCATGGAATAATGACGTAATTGCAATAAAATTTCACTTGTATATTGTGCTCATCTGTTATTTGAAAATTTACCTCGTGCAATTAACAATAAAGCACATTTTTCAAATAACATTAGAGATCAAGTTTCAACTGAAATCTAATTTCAGATATCATCATCATATCAGCCCTTAAACGTCCACTGTTGCACATAGGCCTTCCCCAATGAACGCCACCACACTTGATCCTCCGCCCTCCGCCAGCCACTTCCGGCCACCTTCTTCAGGTCGTCGGTCCATCTGGCGGCGAGGCGTCCCACCCTGCGCGTGCCGATCTGCGGTCTTCAGACCAGAAGTCGTCTGCCCCAACGGTCGTCGGTTCTGCGACAGATGTGGCCCGCCCACTGCCACTTCATCTTGCTAATCCTTTCGGCTATGTCGGTCATCTTCGTTCTTCGTTGTATCTCTTCATTACGAATCATATCCTTCAAACAAACCCCGAGCATAGCCCTCTACATAGCTCGCTGAGCGACTTGGAAATTGTGGATCAGGCCCATCGTCAGTGTCCACGTCTCCGCGCCATGGTAGGTCATGACAGAAAGGATGCACTGAGTAAAGACTTTTGCATTTTTTTTAATTGCAGATATGTAATTGTTTTATGGCACGTTCGATATACTCCGCAACATCCCGCTCAAAATTTCAAATAGGTAATAAACTATAGTGTGGGAAAAACGAGAAGATTAATAAAAAAAGAACAATCACTAAGTATCTACAATGAACAACTCCGCTTTTTCTTAACCAAATTAATTCAGTACAGTATTTGTTCACAGTCACTCGCCATAAATGATCCATCATAGTTTCCTACAGTGATAATTTTGTTCACTTCCTCTTCTTTACAAACAATTATCACGTATTTAACACACAATAGTGGTTTTGTGCACAATCTCACAGTTTTCTGTACCACGTCGAGCCTTTGTGAAACAATCGTACTTAATTCTCATAGAAGTTATGGACTTTATGCATATTAAGTTGTTTTTTGATATTAAATTTCTCGCAAAGCATCGTGGGAAGGTAAAATTTTCTTTTTAATTGGAAGGTTAACGTCAACTTTTGCTATGAAGAATGACCCAGCTGTTCTGCGGCGTTATAGTTGGGCGTAAGTCCAGTTTAGCTGAACAGGACTTACGCCCAAATGCTTCTGACGAGAAGAGTTTATAATAGGTATGGTAATAGTATTCTTTAGTATAGTTCAGGATGGAGTTCAGGAGGACAAGGACCTGTATTAGTATAAGATTAGTAAGATCTTCTCGAACAGTCCTAAGTACCTAGGAAGCACCTAATTTACTCTGTGTGTAAGCTTTATTAATTTAAATCGCAATGAAACTATTTCTATTTTATTATAATATGTTTGTTAGTATTTATTGTTTTTATCATAAACATTGATTATAAAATGAAAGTGATATGCAATATAGGATACGAATATATCTTTTAATGCGTTGTATTTATTGATTTACATAAGGATTTTCTCAAATTAAATACTTGTAATAGTAATCGGCCCCGTAGCCTAGTCTGTAGTATACCTGCCTGCGAAGCTCGGGGTCGCGCGTTCGAATCCCATTCAGGGCAAACATTCGTGTGATGAGCAGTTTGCCTTGTGACTGGATGTTATTTATATATTATGTATTTATGTATGTATATCAGCTGTCTGATACCCATATTACAGGCTCTGCCTAGTTTGGGATCAGGTGGCTGTGTGTGAAATGTCCCCACATATTTATTTAATTGCAAATAAATACGACCGACTTCATCATCAGCATCAATACACTTTTGATGTAAACAAAAGTATGGATAAATAATAAATAAATACTAATATAATAAGGCTCAATAATTATCCACCCACATATTTATTTCACTTGTGGGTAACTTATGTAGTACGCGGGACACTATCCTGGAGTTCTACCATGCACCGCACTCCCAATCTATTGGAATAAAGGATTGTCTCTTAGTTTTCGATCATAATAAATCGAAGTCCTTTTTTTTATATTTCTACAGATGATATCGAGGGCATCAAACTGAAAGGGCGTATCTACAAAAATGCTATTATAGAGGGCAAAATTAAATAATGCAAATGGTTAATCAATCATGTCAGATGATGATGATGATGATGACGTCAATCTATTTTTTTTTTAAATAAATTGCTATATCACCAAGGAAAGTTTATTTAGATCAAATTCGTTACAGTATGTTTTTTGGTTGCATATTTTAAGAGATAATGTAAAATATCAAATTCGCAAACAAAATGTTTACCTACCGCCCAACGAAGATTACACGGGTCAGCTAGTCATTTATAACTTCTTTATGTTACTTAGATCTATTGAGCACTGTTACGCCCTTTTCAATTCAATTCAATGCAATACTCTTTATTGCACAATAAAAAACAAAGATATAATAACAAAGTAGCTTACACATGTACATCTAGGCGGTCTTATAGTATGCTGTAGAGCTAAAAAGCCCCTGCTTTTTAGCATACGCACTAAAAAGTATATTTTGGAAAATCTGTAGATACGCCCTTTCAGTTTGAAGCCCTCGATATATATACTTTGTATTCCATTACAAATAAAGATTTTAGAGATTGCGGTTGACAAAAAGTTAGGTTTATTTATTATTATTATTATTATTATAGAAATATTTTATTATTGACGCCGTTTTTAAAGTGCACGAATGTTTTTGCATGAAAGTTTGTCTCAGTTACTGTGTACTTGTAATGATTTTAATGTATTTGTTTTGTATGAAATTATCACGCTCGTTCGGCATGTGAACTGCGAAAGGTGTGGCTCGAATTTCTTTGTATCACTTGCTTTTTCAACGAGCACAGAGTGTGAAATTTTACACATATTTCGTTCCAAACCAATATTCATACGAAAATCAACTTTATTAGTATAACGGTAACGTGTACATGAAAGGGTCACCAGCAGCAAAAACAGGTTTGTTTTGCCACGTAAACTTTGCGGTCCGCTTTGGGGCACCATCTATTATTTATTTTGTTTCCGCGGCGCAAATGTGTTGGTTTCATATGACTATTGAATTGGAATGAAATAGAAATGGATTTAGCATTTATGTTTTAAGAGTGTTTACTTACCTACGTGAATTCAATTTATAAGCTTTTTCATATACAGCTTGATGCGCGGATATTAGACTCTAGTTCTTTTTTTTTCTTTTCATTCGCGATATTTAGATACAGGGTGTAGCAAAATTCCTGTAGTAACCGGTTACACTCAATATCAGATACTGAATCACTTTTTGTATGGCTACTTTTAGATACGTTTACTACTTTTAAACAAAACCGCTCGGGAATTCGTTTTGAATGTATGGGTAGTTACATTAGTTACGTCATACACATTTTTTTGCTGTATTCGGTACTGAATGTCACAGTAATGGCTGGTTTTGTTACACCCTGTATAAATTAAAATAATTCTTCAACACCTATTTAAAAATAAAACGCAATCGACTAATGTTGCTGCGCACCATTCTATATGAAAAAGACAAGTAAAGACAACTTGTAACGCTTGTTTCTGATGCGCAGACGACGAGGGCGGGTCCGTGCGGGCGGCGGCAGCGGCGGGGGGCCGGCCCCGGACGGGCGACCTGTACATGCGGCTGGGGCTGCTGCTGGCCGACCGGCGCTCGCGCGGCGCGCCCGCCAGCGGCTCGCTCGCCTCGCTCGACGCGCACACGCTCGCCTCGCTCAACACCAGTCCGGTAACTACGCATGTGCAATACTTATGGCTCAAGCCCGTTAATATATGTGCGCTATCATCATCAACATTAGGTTATTTTTGTCTCCACTGCAGGAGCACCACCCTCTCTCATCTGCCGGAGACAGACGGGGGATTTGGCCTGCACTCCCCGCGCTGGCCAGACGGGTTGGGGAGGCCTGACTGATGTTTTATAATGTATTCCCTTAGTCGCCTTGTACGACATCCACGGGAAGAGTTGGAGTGGTCCTATTCTACTCTACCGGAAACCACACGACAAAAGTGCGCTATGATAATGATAAATGACCAAGTACATTCTATACATACATACATGATGCTCACGCCTTGGTCCCAGAGGGGTAGGCAGAGACGATGTATCGCTACTTTGCGCAATCTAATGCCGCAAAGTGGCTTTCCTTCGCCCTCTCTTCGCCCCGTGATACCCCTTGACGTGATGTGTTGCGAACAACATCGCCGCCATGTTGAGGTACCACGATTAGCTAGGGAAATAATTGTCCACGGTACCACACGGTACGAATACATCTACTTGCCTTCAAGATATCTACAATACCCTTCTAAGACATTCATTTGCTACTTGGGTGGTCTGGTGAGCGGCAAGCGGTTTTACCGCTTATGTCAATCCTTAAATACAGCTGATTCCGTCGCGAATCCTGTATAAAATTGGGTGGCAGTAAATGTTCATAAAGAACCCACTCAATGTTTATAAAGAAATTGCTAAAATATCACTGTCATACATCAGGCTGCAGCAGCTTATCCAATTCCATTGTTGGACATAAGTGGCATGACCCTTTCGTTGTAGGTGGCCATGATGGGCGAAGGTGTTGGCCATCGCAGTTCTTGGTCTTCGGTACGTGTCGTATCGATGACTGGTCTTGCGACCTAAAGCGAGTTTAAATAGTTAACTGATATTGGTGTATCTATATGAAAGGGATGCTCAAAATACCGTATTATATTGCAGGTGTCGACGCTGACAGGCTCGTCGGAGGTGGAGGCGGCGCGCGGCACGCCGCAGCCGCTCGGCGCGGGCGCAGGCCGGGCGTCGCGCGACTCGCTCGGCTCGCTCGCCTCCATGTCGCTCTCGGCCTCGGCGAACAGCTGCTGTTCGTCCTCCAGCCCCCACAGCCGCAGGCACTCCCTTAACAGTAAGTACACATTATATGATACGTATATCGTCAGCTCCAGCAGAACTGACGAACGGAATCTTTTGTAGCATCTGTAAAATATATTTTACCCACTCCCTTCGTAACTCTGAACATTGAAACACAATTATTAACAAGCCACAGAAAAATACTTCCAGAAATTGCTAACGTGGCATCACCCAAACAAATCGAACTATATCTTAAGAATAACACGTGTGATAGTTTTAGTTTCAGCCATATAGTCGTTGATAAAAACGACCTGAAGTCAAAATTGCATATTTTATATTTCATCATCATCACCATCATCAGGTTATTTTTGTCTCCACTGCAGGGGCACAACCCTCTCTCATCTGCCGGAGACAGACGGAGGATTTGGCCTACACTCCTCGCGCTGGGCAGACGGGTTGGGGAGGCCTGATTGATGTTTCATATTCCCTTAGTCGCCTTGTACGACATCCACGGGAAGAGTTGGAGTGATCCTATTCTACTCTACCGGAAACCACACGGAAAATTTTATATTTGCTAGATTAAAAAAAACTTCCATGTTAAATTCCAGCACCCCAAGGTGGAACTTCAGACGACCTAACTCGTATGTCCAGTGGGTTTTTCAAGAACAGAAAAACCTTCGCCAGACGCTCAGCTCGGGTCAACACCAAGCAGTCAGCGAGCTCCTCTGAACTAAAGAAAGGTAACTAGGTATATCATTCATCATTAGCATGTTGCTGTTGAACACAGATCTTCCGTTCCTGGTCTCCACTTTCTATATCGAGCTGACACCAGCCACTAAGCAGCGTTTACCGGCCCATCGTTACAAAAATCTTATTATTAACATAAATTCTGAACCTAAAATTAAAACAATGTTATGGTTTTCACAGTACATCCCTCCCCACAACTCACATTACGGCCGCTGTTCTTCGAAGTTCCATCTACGGATAGCCAGGGCTTATTCTCTGGAAGACACTGGCTTATGAGAGACATGAATAAATCCTTAGAATCAAGTTCCTCTGGTAAGTCTTTTTTTAGTAGTGTTCTTTTTCTAGTCATATATATGAACACGCAATTGAACGCATACAAAGTAGATTTGTTAAACATATGAATTACCGTACGCGCACACTAAGCACTGACTACGTGCGATCCTGCCGCGCACACGGGCTCGCCACGCTGCGCGAGCGCCGCATCGCGCAGGACATGGCCCTGTTGCACGACGTGTGCTCGGGAGCCCTGGACTGCCCTCCGCTCGTCAATAAGTTACTGCGCTTTAACACACCCTCCAAACGCACAAGACACACTCAACTTTTTAACGTCCCCCTCGTTCGTACTAACTATGCCGCAAATAGTATTACCTCACGTTTGCCACGAACGTACAATAAACTCTTCTGTGATTTGGACCCATTCGCACTTTCGAAAAACTGTTTTAGAAGAAATATTTTGACTAAGTTAGTGGGCGAAGGACAATAAGCATCGGCACAATAAGCATCGGCACTTATGCTTATTTATCATTATTCCGTTTTATTTTTATTTTTATTTATTATTATTTTTAACAAATTAAGTTAACAATTTGCTAGTGTTTTATTTTTTAACTTTTATTTTTTAACTTTTAATTATATAAAATTTTTACACATGTGAATTTATCATGTTTATGACGTTTTTATATGAGTAAGTAATTATAATAATCTACTGACATTAATTAATTTATTATACATATTGTAGTTTGTTTATTTTTAATTACAAAAACAAATTATAATATAATGTATTTGTACACGCCATGTAGACCTTAGCTTACGTGCAACCAAAACGAGCGCCTGCAGAGCAGCCCCCCCCCCCACCCCACCTCGCCTCTCCTCGCCTCGCATCGCTCGCCTAGTCACACACACATGCGCACACGCACCCCCACACACACACTCCTCACGTACACGCACTCAACTCTCATTGCGACGACGACGTAGATTGTAGATAATTTATTTATACCTATTTGATTGTAAATTTCTATCTAATTTTTTTTTTCTCTTCTGTACCCTCCTACTTTTTATTACCCTATACAATAATGTTTATGTTTATATATTAGAAATCTGTTAATGGCTAATGTTTAATTTATATTATACTGTATTATATATTTTTGTAAATTAGCTGTAGGTTTCAGAATTAATAAATAAAATAAAAATAAAATAAAAAATAAATAAAATTAAAACCACGTTATCCAAGTTTGCTCGACATTATATAAGAAGATTTCAAAATCATAAACTTATTTTCAGGTATCCTAGTATCAGGCTGCCCAGGCACAGGGAAAACCTCATTGATTCTCCAACTGGTAGAGCATTCTTGCTTTGGCAGGAAACGAAATTACGAATACGAGGAGTTGAGGGAGCAATCGGACATTAGGGAAATGCTGCCTGAAGAGGTGACCGCTGGTTTGCTCACGCAACTGGCTTCACACGTGGTGGCATACCACTTTTGTCAGGTAAAGACAACTACCTGCCTATGCCTCTAATTTTACATACAAATCTTTTTTGTTCAGTCTATCAATTTAAACTTCAAAGTCCTCATTCTTAATTTTATTATACTGTGATAATGTAGACACTTCTAATGTAGAAACATAATTTGCAGGCTGACAACAATAGTACCTGTTTGGTTGGAGAGTTCGTTCACTCCTTAGCAGCACAACTCTGTCAAGCGCCGAGACTACAAGCTTACAGAGAATACCTGCTCAGCGAGCCACATCTCTTGGCTTGTCTGTCCTTAAAGGAATGCATAGCGGACCCAGACCTAGCTTTCATAAGAGGAATCATTGAACCTCTCATCATTTTGAGGAGAAATGGAAGCATAGACACAGACAACAGCATTATCTTGGTAGATGGCCTCTGTGAGGCAGAGTACCATCGACCAGACCACGGACACACTATTGCTTCTTTTCTGGCGCGACACGTAGCAGAAATGCCGTCGTGGTTAAAGGTTGTTGCAACAGTCAGGACACAGTTTCTCGACTTGAGTAAACAACTACCCTACACGAGATTTAGTTTAGACGAATCAGACAACGTGAACAAGGACTTGCTAGAATACTTCAACTCGAGACTACAAGCGACGCCAATCATAGAAACAAACATCAAATGTTCCACAGGAAAATTGGAAGGCGTTCACAACTCAGTAATGAAGTTCGCTCAGTACATTTTGCATTTGAGTCAGGGGTCGTTTTTGTTCCTAAAATTAATACTAGACCTACTTGAAAGGAGTCACATCGTCGTGAAGTCGACTAACTACAAAGTGGTACCAATATCTTTGGCCCAAATATTCTTGCTTCAATTCAATCTGAGATTTCCGACTGTCCAGTCGTTTGAGAAAGTAACCCACATACTAAGCATCTGTTTGGCAGCTTTATATCCGCTCACTTTGGTGGAGATATATTACTCAGTGAACTCGTTGCTGGTGGATACGTTTCTTCCGTGGGATGAGTTCTGCCATAGATTTGAAAGCCTCACTGACTTCCTGGTCAAACGCATCGACAACACCTACATGTTCTTCCATCCCTCATTCAGGGAATGGTTGATCCGCCGCGAAGACAATGAAAATTCCAAATTCCTTTGCGACTTAAGAGCGGGACATTGCGGGATTGCCTTCCGATTATCCAGAGTACAAGCACCACTAGATCCTGAGAAATCAATGGAACTCGGACATCACATTCTCAAGGCCCATATGTACAGAAATTTAGGACCAGCGCAGCTCGGCTTGTGCCCCAGGGATTTGCAGGCAATGATGGTAGCGTCGAGCTCGGCCGGTGTCGGCGAGGCGATGGCTAACCTGCGAAACATTTACACTCCAAATGTAAAAGTATCACGCCTTATGTTACTAGCTGGTGGATCGTCAAACCAAGTAACAGAGTGCCTAGGAAACGCTCCATTGCTGTGCATGTACGCGTATCAAGGAATCCTGGCCATGGTGGGGCTATTGTTAGAGTTTGGCGCGGACTTAGAAATGACAAACTCTCAAGGCTGTACAGCTCTCTCCTTGGCGTGTCAGAGAGGGCACACTGATGTCGCCAGACGGCTTATAGCAGCTGGTAAGTATGTCGTTCCGAGTCACTCTTGTCGTTATTTTTCTTCATGGGTAAACGGGCAGACAATATCTGATGAAAAGCCGTCACTGTTGCCCAAGAATTTGCAACAATTCATATGCTACAAAGGAATTATCATCCTTCCTGCCAGGGTTCAGATGGAATGTCTAACACTCTAACCCTTTCGGGACACCAATCATTCTTTTATATTTATATCTGATTCTGATCATCAATCCAAACATTTCAGGTTCCTCGCTAAGCCACACAGACACAGCAGAACAGACTCCCCTGGTACACGCTGCCAAAAACGGGCACCGAGATACTGTTATTTACCTTCTCGGTTGTCAGACGGGGAAAGACGACAGGAATTCCATACATATAGACGAGGAGAACATCGAGCAGCTAGTGCCGGGGTCGAGACACGCCCTCGTCGCCGCAGCGCAGAATGGTCACGTGGACATTGTGGAATACCTGTTGGATACCGCTGAACTAATAGTTAGTATTTAACATACCTTTTCAGAACATCGTATACTCAACTTATGCGTCGTTCTAGGTTTTTGTAAATTTATAATCTCGTTGAAATTTTATAAACTTTTGACATTATTAAGTCCGAATCTTGTTAAATGTTCCATTAGCTAGATCTATCCACACTCTGAGTTAGTCATTATCGAATCTTTGCAAAATTGATTCCTAGCGGAGACACGACGAATAAACATAAACTCGAGGAATAAACATAAACTCGAATGTCTTTACTCCCTATTTGTAGTACTTATCGTAAAAGATTGTTTTGTTCCATTTCGGTGTTTCACCAGTGAGCAGTTTTGCTGCAAGTACCCAAAATGTAGGTTAGCGGAATCTTTTGTAAACGACTAAAAATATGAGTAAAGCTAGGAAAATAACAAAATCACATTAGTCGATTCACAAATATCCTCTCCGCTCAGCTTTAGTAGACTTGCCTTACAGTGGAATTGCAGGCGGTAGTAACTATAGTACATTGTTCACCGAGGGGAGAAAGAGGGAGAAAGTGACCGATTACCAACGAGGGTGTAGTTTAAGCCTTAATACACCTGGGTTGGGAATCGCACTTTCTCGCCGAGTGATACACAGTGCTTTATACTACACCTACGAGGAAAATAGAAATTTTTTTTCCTCGTAGATTCGAAATTTATATTTAACTTCAATTAATAGATATTTTGTTTTTTATATACTAGAGACAGCCATCTCTGCCAAACTCCCGCCAAAAGTCACGATTTTCCCTTTATTTGTTTAATTGTCTAATAAATAGAAGCAAAGGAGTATATGCTCCATGTAGCCGTAAAAAAAAGTAACAGCCCGCGTGCTTCGGGTCTTATTACTGTAAAAAAATGTATTTTCACAGATTTTTCTCTCCCGCTTTTTAGTATGGGAATAACACAGTGCTTTCTGCTTCGTTTTTAGAAAAATATTTGTTTGCTTTCCGAGCAGGTGTAGTATAAACATTATTTTTTGTTTCCAGCCCGACGGTATCTGCCCTGTGACGGGAGAGACCGCGCTCACAGCCGCATGCTCCGCTGGCAACGCAGCCATTGCCGACGCACTCCTCGTCCGGGGAGCCACACCATACTCCTTGAACGCTAGACAAATGTCGCCTTTGGCTCTAGCTGCGAAGAACGGTCGAACAGCCCTGGTGTTGAGGCTTCTAGATTCTGGGGCCGATGTGATGGGTTCGGGTGGAAAAAACCCGTTGATCCTGGCGGCGGCAGAGGGTCATGTAGACGTCGTGGAGGCGTTGCTAGAACAAGGTTAGTGTGGAACTGATGCTCTTGAATCGGTAGTAGCGGTATCTGTTTTTATTATCCCCGTAACTCCAAAGGTGGTCATTAATATAACTTCAGCTTTTATACTTAGTTTAAATTTTTGCAAGAATCTGTTGTTGTTTTTTAATCTTTATTTAAAGAGCTTAGTCGCTTCAGCGGCTACGTCGCTCTATTAGTGACAACATAGTTAAAAGAAGAAATCTACATGACTAATGCCTTATAGATTTCTTCTGTTAATTCCAATCTTAACTAATCTATAAACAACGTTCTCTATGTACTACTAGATGGAGCGTTCCAAACAATCGCTCTGTTCCACACAAGTAGCCACAACTCTTTCACATTCACTTTGAAACTTGTGCAGTTACTATTCAGAACATTTAATTATTTAATAAATATTGACATTATTTAACCGTAGCGTCAATATTTATTAATAATTAAATGTTCTGCGTAGTAACTGCACAAGTTTCATTGTGAATGTGAAAGGGTTGTGGCTACTTGCGTGGAACAGAGCGATTGTTTGGAACGCTCCATCTAGTAGTACATAGAGATCGTTGTCTATAAAGTGCCTTGGCAGCATCTGATAGTGGAAAAGCCAAGGCACTGTTACATTGACCCACATTCCATAAATCTAAATTATTGTATATATATATATTCTAGCAGACTCATTCCGGACACACTCCGAATTTGACGTTGGTTTTGAAGATGGCCACCATAACATTGGAGGTTATAACGATATCATTGTCTAGGTTTTCTTTGTTGTTGAATCCGATGTGTTTGCCGTGTGGTTTCCGGTAGAGTAGAATAGGACCACTCCAACTCTTCCCGTGGATGTCGTACAAGGCGACTGAGGGAATACATTATAAAACATCAATCAGGCCTCCCCAACCCGTCTGGCCAGCGCGGGGAATGTAAGCCAAATCCTCCGTCTCCGGCAGATGAGAGAGGGTTGTGCTCCTGCAGTGGAGACAAAAATAACATGATGATGATGAATCCGAATTTGACGTAAGTTTAGAATCGAAAAATAGTTATGTAATGTGACATTTACTGAAGCAGCTGATTTAAATGAGATCCTCGTGTCTTTCAGGAGCGGACCCGGACGCAGTGGACGCTGATGGGGTACCGGCGTTGGGCTGGGCATGTCTGCGCTGCCGCATGCCGGCTGTTGTAGCGCTACTCGACAAGGGAGCCATGATCGGTTAGTTTCAGGAAGCCTATGAGACAGAACTAGCAGTTGCTTTCTTCTACATTTCTGCAACATATGTGGCCTGTCTAGTGCATTGTGCATTCAGAAGATGATCAGTCAGATGATGCAATATCATATCGTGAATTCTTTTAGCTAGACTTTTAGCGTGACCTATGTTCTTCTTCAGATCTCTTAATTGTGTCCATCTTCAAAGCTTTCGATAAAGCGAGCGACTTTAAAGATGTGGATCGGGATCACTGTAGCTTAAAAGTTTCTATGCCGTAAATCAAAAGCATAGCTTATAACTGGCAGGACTTCAAAACACTACACTACGGTTATAATACTTACATTATTTAGTTCAGGGATTCAGTTATTATGTAGTCTATTATAAATAAATATCTCAGACATTCACACCAATTATCCAAACTAGGCAGAGCCTGTGGTATGGTTACTAGATAACGGATACACATACTTTAATAAATATATAAACATTCAAGACTTGGGTACAAACATTCATATTCATCATACGAACATTTGCCCCTAGCGGGATTCGAACCCGCAACCTCCGGCGTGGCAGTCCGAGAGCTACTTCTGCCACGGAGGTCGTCAAATTGTGCACTTCTTTTGCCCCCCTCGCTTTTACTGCCTTGTCTCACACCCTATAAGTTTGGCTGGAAGAGATCTCTTTTAGAGACAAGCTCGCCTTTGTACACACCATTTATTACTGTATTTAGTTTTAAGATGTGCATTACTTTAGAACGCATTTTGAATGAGATTCGTACTGCAGACCAGCCGGACGGGAGCGGCAGAACGCCGCTGGGGCTGTCGTGCGGCGCGCCGGTGGAGCTGGCCGAGCTGCTGCTGGACCGCGGCGCGTCGCTGGAGCGCGTGGACCACACGGGCCTGCGCCCGCTGGACCGCGCCATCGGACAGAGGAACGTGCCGGTAAGCAGCATCCTATGATGACATGTTGCAAGTACCTGCAAGTGCTCCTTTTATTCATCTCACTGCGGACCCCAGCCTTTTTGAGGACGTCACCAATTTGATCCTCGAACGTCACGCTAGCGAACCTCTAGCTGTAGTTCGGTCCACATTCGCGCTGTAAATCTCTTATGTCACTCTTACTCATACGCTCTAAATGTCCAAACCAACGCAACATCTCTACCTTCGTTACTACATATTCTTTCAAAACAAAAATAATTACATTAAAAGGGAACCGTGTGGTTTCCGGGTGCCGTGTGGTTTCCGGTAGAGTAGAATAGGACCACTCCAACTTTTCCCGTGGAGGTCGTACAAGGCGACTAAGGGAATACATTATAAAACATCCATCAGGCCTCGCCAACCCGTCTGGCCAGCGCGGGGAGTGTAGGCCAAATCCTCCGTCTGTCTCCGGCAGGCGAGAGAGTGTTGTGCTCCTGCAGTGGAGATAAAAATAACCTGATGATGAAAAGGGAACCATTTCTTTTATATTCTAAACTGATTACCTATTTATTTGATTGCAGGTTGTCAACTGCTTCTTGAGGAAAGGCGCTAAACTTGGCCCCACCACATGGGTGATGGCTTCTGGCAAACCAGAATTTATGTAAGTGTGAACTATCGTAGTTTAGTACCTCCTTTGTATTGTAAAGGGACAACAACAACATCAACTAGCTAGACCATTGCCAACCGCAACAACACCACCTTATATTAACCCGCCTCGCTATATTTGCTTAGTAGTCGTTATAAACTCGAGGGCCAGAGGTCGTGGGTTTATTTCCAGTAGAGACAGACAGCTTTGTACATTTTGTACAAGTTTGGTCTGGATGTTATATCTGTGAAAGTACAGGAGAAAGTCCTAGTTTAGAATTGAACGAGAACGATAATTATTAGGTATTTAATTATTTATAACTCAAATCAAAATATTATTTATTAATTATAAAAATGTTACATAGAAAGTTAATCTAGTGTACAATGGCGGTCATGCTTTCAGCGATTTCTCCCAGGAAACCTTTGGGTGATGGGGAAATTTTGAAGGTCCACTCCTTCAATATTTCCCAAAGGTGGTGGGTGCAAATATTTATAGAAAATATCTGTTTAATTACTACATAAGAGAAGGCCTTTGTTCAGCAGTGGACGATGACAGGCTGATGAGGAATGCAACTGGTACGCTGCTAACATAAGGACTAGAATAGAATGCTATTTCCTATTTAGATTTCAAGAACACGTATCGTTTTTTCAGGCTAATACTACTTAACAAGCTGTTAGAAGACGGCAACATGTTATACCGCAAGAACCGGCCGTCGGAAGCGGCGCACCGCTATCAGTACGCGCTAAAGAAGATCGGCCCACTAGTGGGCGAGGAGGGTCTGGCGGCGCCGCCGGCGGGCGCTTGCGCGGGGGCGGCGGCGCAGGCGCAGGTGTTGCCACGCGAGCACACACCGGCCTTCCTCCAACTCAATACCAATTTACTGCTGAACTTGTCGCGCTGCAAGAGGAAACTGAACGTGAGTGACGATTCTATATATGCAACGGGCATAACAAAATAACGCAATTTTACACGCGGTGCGATTAAAACGTGAACCTCGTATGTTGATGAGAGATTGCGGTGACAAAACCGTGGCAATGTTGTATTGTGAACGAAGATAGGTAGACGAAGCAAACAGATACACTAGAATTATGAGTAGAGTAACAATAGACCATAATTATATATAACAACCACAAAAAAAAAAGTGACCATATAAACATTAACAATTATACAATTTTAAAAATTAAACAATAGAAGAAATGAACGTTAAGGTAAAGGTAATGATAATAAGTTCAAGACTGGAAATATTGTTATTACTACTACTATACGCATTATTATTAGGGTACGGACGGGCAATATGGATAGGTAGGGCAAAAAGAATATTTTGTCTAATTCCGTGCGTAATTGTTAGAAAGAGATAAGACATAGTGTCATTCGATGCGCTAAGCCTAGGGGCCAGTAAACAAAAGTCAGTGACCGGCGTTGACATTTTTGCGTGTGTGCTGTAAACAAAATAGTTTTTCAGCTTAAAAAGATTGATATTTCAAGGAATGTATTTCATAATTTTTTCTCTAACTATTAAAATATCACCTTCAGTAATCGTATCCGCAAAATGTGCATAAATTCATGTATTGAAATTCAAGAAAACATTTGATATGCTACTGATCACTTTAAGTATATAATAATAATTATACTATAATGTACCCAGCGCCTATAGAATCCATTTTGCCCGCCCATGGCGGGCATAACGGACAGTAATCACGTTTTTTAAAAACGATTAGTTCCTATTAGTAGATAAATGTTTCGTTGATTTTTAGTTTTGTTAATTAAAGTTTATTTACCAATGGTTCATTTAACAAAGATACTGATTATTGAAGTTGATTACAAATGCCTTTTCATTTGAAGCAAACTTTAGTATACCCTTCTTGCCCGTCCGTACCCTAGGTATTCTATGCTTCCGAGTCGAGCCGGGGGCCCTGCGTAGCTAGCGGCCAATGTACTGCAAGGAAGACTGTGAGCAAGGCGCATACAGAGATATTCGATATCGCACAAAAGTTTTCTATTTAGGCAACGATCTCTATGTACTACCAGATGGAGCGTTCCAAACAATCGCTCTGTTCCACGCAAGTAGCCACAACTCTTTCACATTCACAATGAAACTTGTGCAGTTACTACTCAGAACATTTAAATATTTACATTATTTAACCGTAGCGTCAATATTTAGTAATAATTAAATGTTCTGCGTAGTAACTGCACAAGTTTCATTGTGAATGTGAAAGAGTTGTGGCTACTTGCGTGGAACAGAGCGATTGTTTGGAACGCTCCATCTAGTAGTACATACAGATCGTTGTATTTGGGCCACATCCTTAAAGTCAGTGTATTATCCTACTCCTACTGATATAATAAATGCGAAAGTTTGTATATTTGAATGCTTGGTACTCAATCACGCTTCAACCACTGGACGGATCGGGAAGAAACTTGGCACACATATAGGTCGGGTCCTGGAATAGGACAAAGGATAGTTTTTATCCCGAAAAACATCCCATTCCGATGGGAATTCATAATAATAATTTGTGATGTTAAGTTTTCCAAGCGGACGAAGTCGCGGGCGACAGCCAGTTAACTACAAAGGTTGTCTGGAAGAAATAGCTTAAAGCGATAATACCGAAGATTGTACTATTTGTAACTTTTATAACGTGTAACTGTATTTGTTTGTGTAATAAAGTGTATTGTATTGTATTGTATTCATCCGCAGGCTCCGGCCGAGGCCCTGGAGCTGGCGGCCCGCGCGAGCGCGCTGCGGCCGCACGCGTTCGAGTGCGCGTACGCGATGTCGCGCGCGCTGCTGGCGCTGCGCCGGCCGGCCGAGGCTCTCCCGCACGCGCGCCGCGCCGCGCTGCTGGCGCCCGCCGCCGACGCGCCCGCCGCGCGCACGCTGCGCGCGCTGCACCAGGAGATCCTCACGCGCATCAACGCCGGCTCGCGCAGCCTCAACGGCGACAACAGGTCCCTCGGGAACTTCGATACTATCAGCTTGAACATGCCGTGACCGTGACACTATTAAATAAACAGTTGGACGTCCACTGCTGGACGTAGGCCTTCCCCAATGAACTCCCCCACACCCGGTCCTCCGCCCTCCGCATTCAGCCCCTGTCTGGTATCATCAAAGAAATAACTGTAAACAAGTGTGTCGGGCTCGCGTATGATGGGTTCCGTACCATGCAAACGAAATTGAGCGAAAATACGAGCTTTAACAAAAAAAAACTAATTCGTGTCAAGTTTTAGCTTACGGGTTGAGCATCATCATCACTCGAAATACGTCCACCACTGAAATAAGTGTCCCCAACAGAATGCCACTTTCAATAAGCTGTATTGGGTGATTTGCCATAATCACCACGCTTGGCAGGCGGATTGGTGATCGCAGTAATGATCGTAATATACAAGGATAATACTGCTGCGGTATCTTGGTACAATCCCATAGTAGCCTTAACGACACCCACGAGATGGGGGGGGGGTGTTATTCTAAACTGGGAAGCACTCGGCAAGGATTGAGAGATGTGCACCAACTTTCTGAATGCAAAATTTGACGTTTCTAAGCCAGCTATCGAGAGATAGAATAGATAGACCGACAGACAGTTAAGTTGGTTCCGTTTACACCCTTCGGGAATGGTACCCTAAAAATACAAATAAGTTAAACGAATAAGTTAAATAATACTTGTTTGTAGTATTTTGTATAATATACAACGCCCTAGAATAGTTAAATATATCTCCTTACTATATTTTTAAAACCCCCAGCTAGAGTGATATCTATATATGTTTGGAAATGTGTGATATAGGTACCTACTTTATAACACTTGTTATTTGATGAATCATTATTATTTTTTGTTAAGCTTTAATTTTATATTTTGATTTAAAATCTTACCGCATCCAATATTTTTAAGAGTTTTATGGTGAAGTTTGCTGTGTTCCGATTTGCTGTTCAGTTACTTTTGAAAAAAGGTTAACACTTTTAAATTTTGTATACTCGAATATATGTTAAAATATCTTATATCTCTTGCCTTTTGTAACTTAATAAGTTTGGAATTTATTCAATTTATTATATTTAGTAATGAATTTTGCTTCCGGATAAAATTGGTGCCTCTTTTTATTTATAGCAAATGCAATGACTTAAATAACTTTGATATAATTGTTTAAATAAGATTTGAGTTAAACTCAACCGCCCAATCCTTGCTTTATTATAATTTATTAAACATTATGTGTAATATTACCTATAGTAAGCAAATTGTGTAGAAAAAAAATTATGCGTGATGTAAGATTTCTTCTGCATAAGTTGTATTGTATGGAATAGTAAGTGATGTATGGAATAGATGTAAATCCTATTTATTTGTCGATTTAAATATAATTCCTTGGTTTTTAACTTTTGTTTAATATAAACAAATATCTGTATAATCAACCTTTTTTAAAGAAAAAAAATATAGGTATTTCCAAATTATTCGACAATAATAAAGACTGACAAAATAGGAAATTGATAAAATTTAATATTGAATATAACTTGACAATACCTTTAAATATTAAATATGTTTTATGTAAATACGCTACTTATAGTTACTGTTACAGTACATTTAATTATAAATACATTCATATTGCTTCGAAATTGTTTTTTATTTCTCTTCATAATTTCGTGAGTGGAAGGAGACCTTGCCTAGTAAATCGTTCACTTTCGTATGACGGAAGAACAGGGTTTATGTCTTCCTTTTGACTTAGGTAACATCGAGGCCTTTATACGCATGACATCTTATTCACACGAAGTCTTGGTTCCTACTAAAACCATATCCCAAAGCGAAATTTTTTTCTAAATGACCTCTTCCCAAAATCACTGCCTCCCAAAATAACTTGTTCAAAATTACTTCCCAAAATGTTAAATGACAATTTCTCAAATTATGCTTCGAAAGGGGATTGCATGCGGGTAACAGTTTCGAATAATATTCATAATTTATTGTTTAAATTTAATGAATAAGGCTATTCTAGTAGTGATTCTTTCTGTTCTTTTTGAGAAGTTCACAATCGCCATTTTAGGGGAAATGGCTTTAGAAACCATATGTCGTGGGAATAAGACGCTCCTGAAGACGTCGAAGAAGTCATAAGGTCATAGACTAACATCCAAATGACATACGAGAACCAACGCATTTGCGACTTGGCAAACTAACATTATCGTGGCAATACAAACTTGTATTTCCTGCTAGTGTCCCCTCCATATATTAAGACATTACATTTATATTTAGTTTCCGAGACGCATAAAACGTTATGTATTATTTCTGACAGATCTCAATTTTCTTCAGCAACAAAATAAAAATCAAAGAATGCTAACAAGTCTTTAATTTAACAACATTATCCGAGATAAAAAATATGTAGTGTTATACAAAATGGAAATATTGGCAAAGCATCCTCACACACCGTATAAATGGGCTTAGTCTAAATCTACAGCTGGGTTAGAGAGATTGTACACACTCTTATTACTACTCTCACTAATAATCTAAACTTTATTTTATTCAAAACTTTTTCATTCTCAACCCTAACCTTGGTTGAGAATGCAAAAGGGCCCGACGCGAGCTGACACACGGCCGCGCCGACACAAATGCGAAATAACGTGGTTATGGCAACCATTTTCCTGTTAAGAAAAGTTTCCGGGATTTTTATTATATAGGTGACCGATAAATCAATGTATATATCGCCTTTCATACACCACCGCTGCGCTCTGCGATCCCGGTACTAGACAGAATCGGTATTTATGTACAATCATTGAAGCGGTTAGAATGATAAGAGTCCTTCTCAATCTGACCCCTGCGCTCCCATTCTGACCCCCTTTTCACCCCCATTCTGGCACACTTTTCTGCCCATATGTTTACAGCGTATCGCAGCAATGGTGTGCTGAAAGCCTATAGGTAGAAAAAAACCTGGGATGGAAATCTATGGTTAAATAAGTATAATCTATAGTTTGATGTTAAAAATAGTTTTCGATATAAATCCATTTCTACCCACCCCGATTGTTGTTTTGCAAAAGATTAATCGATTTCACGAAACCTGCGGTAATAGCCCCGACTTCTACCCAGGTTTTTTTTCTTACCATATTAAAATAACACTAGGACATGTTATAATTTTTGTACCCATGTTCCACACAATACTTCTTACATTTTGAGAACTGTCATGACCGGGATAGAATTGAGATTCCGCTTTCGTCACAATGCGAATTCGTCGTGTTTTTTTATTATATAAAAAGACAAATCATGTTGAATACATGTTGCTAATCTCCACTTCCCCAGCTGTAATATTTAATATTCCAGTACATAATATAATTATCTTCAAATTCTAGCCTCCACGAGGTCCTTGCGTGGAAGATATAACATTTCTGTTATGAAACGTATTTAATATATATTTTGTATACAAACTATTTTATATATTACACAAGGCTTAGCTTCTGTATATACTTGAGAACTACTTGACATTCTCGAGGCGAGGCGTGCAACGAGGCATCCCCGAGTTTTAAAGTTCTTTGTAAATCGTCTAGTTTACAAAGTTTGAGCTGTTCTCAGCTATACATATAAACTGTGTTTACACCAGTTAACTTGTTCCATCTGTGCTGTTCTCAGCTATACATATAAACTGTATTTACACCAGTTAACTTTTTCCATCTGTGCTGTTCTCAGCTATACATATAAACTGTGTTTACACCAGTTAACTTGTTCCATCTGTGCTGTTCTCAGCTATACATATAAACTGTGCTCACGCCAGTTAACTTGTCCCATTTTGTTCTATTCGTAATGGAACATTTGACATTAGCAGGCGTACTCCGTAAGGATTTCCGCTGATACACGTCGATCTAAAAAGCCATTTTATACTTTCTAACGTCTCATCTGATATATACTGATAAGCATTTGGAGTGTAACAACGAGAGATGCAACTACAGCTTCGGTATTTCCGGACAAGTACAATTTGTATTTTTTTAAATGCAGTGTGAAGTGAACAAAATGGCTTTTTAGTTCGATGGATATTATCCGAATGGCTTACGGAGTACGCCTGGTTTTACTTTTAAGTGCCTTTACAGTGCATTCAAATTGTCGACGACGTAACATCTGTTTATCTTGCTAAAATGCAATCAATAACTATTGATAGGTACAGATCGTACAGTTCACGATAGCACGCCCCGGTACTTTTCGTGCGGGAGGGGTGGGAACACCCGGTAACGCATGGGAACACAATAACAATGAAATGTAAGTGATTTGGAGGAGTGGGGCGTGCCGCCGTGATCTGTACGATATAAAAAGAAAATTACATTGGTTTTTGAAGCTTCCAAGACTGTCATTCTGCCATGCTACCTAAACACCGTAGAGTTTCGGCAACCTACGACTCTACGACTGATGAATCTAATTCTTCAATTGGCGAAGAAACCCTAGTATTTTTATATAATTATATCAAACCAGTTTGTCCCCTTTTTTGATAATTTCCAAAAGGTTCCCAAAGGTTACGGTCTTCTTAGCTAACAGGGTAGTATTGATAACATCTTGGAAGAAACCACGCTTGACCACAGTCACACTGCCTTCTATTTATTTCACTATGACCAAAGAGTATCTATTGCTATGACAAAGGCATTACCTTACTTCAATCTCTAAATATACAACAAATCGTCGAATGTATAAAAAAAATCAATATCTACACAACGATCTCTATGTACTACATGGGGCGAACCAAACAATCGCTCTGTTCCACGCAACTGCGGTTCCGGGAGCCGCAACTCGTTCACATTAACTTTGACACTTGCGCAGTTACTACGCAGAACATTTAATTATTTACTAAATATTGACGCTATTTAACCGTAGCCTAAATATTTAGTAACATTTTAATTAAATGTTCTGCGTAGTAACTGCACAAGTGTCAGAGTGAATGTGAACGGGGTGCGGCTCCCGGAGCCGCAGTTGCGTGGAGCAAAGCGATTGTTTGGTTCGCTCCGTCTAGTAAGTACATAGAGATCATTGTATCTACATGTTAATTCTGCTTCGTGATGTAAATCCCGCTTTTTCGGATGCGTTATTGAGCGTAGATGAGAGCGTACGAAGACGAATGTGACAGTTATCTGACAGAGCTACGTATGTTTGACCAAAGAGGATATAAATTGTTTGACGTTCTTCTACCTCACCGCACCTCATTCCTTGAAGCTCTCTCAGTCCCCATTAAGTGAAATGAAATAAAATTAAGTTTTATATAGGACACTTAATACAAAATGGGAAAAAAAACAATTAATTCTTTAAAATTTAAGAAAATTATAATAAAGTTTATATGAAAAATATGTCACCGATCGAATTCCATACAAGTTCTTTTTTTAATTTTGGCTCGGCTACAAGACCTTCAAGCCATTATATTATTTTATTATTATGGTTTTAAATAGTTCTTATTTTTAATTGTAATTTTAAAATCAACTAACATAGTTTATAAGATTCTACTAACAACAATATGGACAGAGTCTGCAAAAAAAAATTTAATTTGAAAAATTTATATGGAAAATCTTTTGATTTTGTGATCCTGCGGTTATAAAGCGCTCGTCTTTTAAAATATCACAATTATAGCTATTGCATAAATAAAGATTAAACTTACAATTGGAAGGTGTTTTACAAAACAAAACAAAACAAAAACACTTGTCAATTCCGACCAATTTAATGTTTGAACACGATCTAGTGTATTTAAATATCATTATTTATTCTTAATTCCACACTTTAAAACGAAATACAAACGACATTTTGTGTATCGTCTATGTATATATTGTTCGTTTATGTTTATGTAATATGTATTTTCAAACTTTATTAAAAGTACATTTCTTTATCAAAATTTGGTACTGACTGGAAGAGATCCATAAGTGGGATAAGTCCGCCTTTGTACACAGTTTAATTCCTATTTTATTATTGTTGTTGTTGTGTATTTTGGTACAATAAAGCGATTACATACATAACATTTCCTAAGGAATATTTAGTTCAGAATTCATTATCTAGTTTAGATACTTAGGAGGTCAATAACTATAACACACGGTAGCCTTCTCTTATAAAATAAATATTGTTGTCAAGTGTTGTTTTTGTAAAACACCCTTCAATTCTATCTGGTATAGAACACGCCAAATGTCTTTAATTATACCACCCACAATCCACAGGCACTTATTGTTTTAAATACTATCACAATTATACAACAAATCCCACAATTTGAGATGGGCAACCACCCGGGATAAACCCCTGCTATCACCTATTTCATTCCACCCACTGGGGGGTTTTTGCGGGTGAAAACCAGATTATATTATAAAATATAATGCCTAAAATATAAACCAATGAGTGTAATGAAATAGATGATAATTGGGGTTTAACCCAACCGTGCGGTTGAAAACCAATACCTTTACATTATATTATATACGTTATATAATCTAAAGGAATTGGTTTTCACCCCCACAAACCAACCAATAGGTTGAATAAAATGGGTGATAACTGGGTTATATAAGTTATACAATCTAAAGGAATCGGTTTTCACCCCTTCAAACCAACCAATGGGTTGAATGCAATTGGTGATAACTGGGTTTAAACCCACCCTTGGGTTAAACGCGGGTGGTTATCCATCGCTGCCCACAATACCATTTTATAGTAAAATAAATAGACAAGCCAACTGTGACTCAATTTGTCTCTGCCACGTGATTTTTTAACAGAAAATCCAGCATAATAAAAAAATAACAATACTATTAACTATATCCAGATAACACAATATATACCGATAAAATTATAGTTAAAAAGCACAGAGAATGAGAAAGAATGTGCGAGAGAGATAGAACGCTGACACCGAATAATATAAACGGTATATTTTTACTTCACTATCATTATTAATTATCAGGGAGCGGAATCTCATGGCAAAAGAATTGAAAAGCAATAGGGACGGGTCTTTTTTATCCATTCTTGAAACTATCAATATTTTTGAATTTAAATATAGTTTATACTAGGTACTATAGGTATAATATTAATTGCGAAAGCAACTCTGTATGTCAGTTTATCAGCTGTCAGATAAACCGCTGAATCGATTTTGATGATACAAAGATTTTAAAAAGTATAGTAATAGTTGGAGTAATTTTCAATTGAATAATATCGTTTTGCTGTTTAGATTTGAAAAAAGGGAGGTAACATTGTTTGCTATGAGATTCCTTACCGCTACAGTACCACTTCAGAGACATATTGTATGAAATTCGTAGTAGCTTCCAAACCAACTGTCTTACGACAACCAACGCTATTTGCGTCTCCATAACATGTACATGAAAGGCTCACAAGCAGCAAAAACAGGTTTGTATTACAATGTAAACTTTGCGGTCCACTTCGAAACACTATCGATTATATATTTTGTTTTCGAGATGCAAGTGCGTTTGTTTTCATATGAGAATTGATTTGGAATGATATATACATTAGTGCCGTTGCGTATACGCAGAGCCGGATTAACCATGGCGGGGCCCCTTTATTGTGTTCTAACACGGACTACTCACGTTTAATCCGGCTACGACTCCGACTCGGAAGCCCACGTCAACGCCCACGCCTACTCCTCTTTTCACTCTAAGAAACATTTTCAAAAAGACTCGGGGCGCGGGGCCTACACTGCCTAATGGATAATCCGGCCCTGCGTATACGAAGTGGGGGATCTGGGGGGGTTCCTCCTATAGTATTTCGGATAATAACCGACGAACCAGCGTTTAGCGTCTATCGTAGTTAGACGGCCAACGTGTACTGGAGCCTTTACTCCAGCGAAGTCCCAGACAAAAGCTAGTTTTATTAAGAGAGATAGAATGAGCAAAAACTTCCGAAGCTGAAGTTGCTGCTACAACTTTGCACGCCTCGGTTTGCCCGCACTAGAGATGTGCCGTCTAGTCGATAAAGCAGATTATTTAGCCAATTTTATTTTAGGCAGTAAGAGAGCCGATAAATCGATAAGTCTCTCGATAAGTTAATAAGATTATATTAATTTAAATAACTTATATCGTCCCTCGCATGACTAAGTGTCGTAAGTAGCTTCAAGCAAATGTTGCAGGGCAAGGCATTTACGATTTTACACTTCACATTCTATTGTCTTGGAAGATACGATACTTGTTCGTTGTCAATAAATCCATTACAGCAACTGATACGGAAACGACGGTCAGCGGAGTTTGATCACCATACATATTTAAATAGGTCCAAGTTTGTAACTCATTTAGACAAAAAAAATACAGTTACCACAGTTTTCTTATCTTATCTCCTTAGGGGGCCAGGAAGACCTGGCGACACTTCGACCCTTCAGGATCTTTTGTACCAAACCCCTGTCCACCGACGGTGCCCCAAGCCGATTTAGTGGACTTCACATACGCCTTAGAAATTCTTCTTTAGCATATGTAGGTTTCCTCACGATGTTTTCCTTCACCGAAAAGCCTGAGGTATTATAAATAAACCGTACTTAAGTTTTGAAAAACCTATTGGTACGGGCGGGGTTTGGACCCACGACCTCAAGAACGTGAGGCGAGTGCACAACCAACCCGGCTACCACAGTTAGTCATGCGAGGGACGATATACGTTTTATAACTCACCCAGTAGTACAAGGCTGGGGTCTGCAGTGAGAAGAATAAAAGGAGGTGCATGAAAAGGTTGATGAATGTGAGTGAGGCTAGTGAGGTGTGTCAGTCATCGCGCAAAGTGGCGATCCATCGTCTCTGCCTACCCCTCTGGGACAAAGGCGTGAGCATTATGTATGTATGTAGAACATGGACACTGCTTCCTGCGCAACGGTCAACCGACCAGTGCAGAAAGCAAATACTATTTTAATAAATGTTTGCTCATCTTAATATATAACCTGTATCTAATATTTCTTGGTAAATAAAGAATTTGTATTTGTAAGTCTGTCTCTCGGGGCAGACTAATCTAATCGGTTAGTCGGCACATTTCCAGTCCGCGAGCAATTCATTATCACACATATAACATATTTACAAGTGACTTGATGTTAGTGACTGAAGTTTACGTGTTTGTCATCGACGTCTCCAAATTCGTTATTCCGACCTATAAGTATAACCTGAAACCAAAAGAAAATTCGTAAGTACACTGTTTATTTCGTCCTATGTTATATTTATATCTGACATTTTTATTCTTAATTATTTTTACATATATTTTTTTTGTTTTAATTTATGTGTAAATAATTTTATTGTGTTTTTATTTAATTTTTTGTAATTTAATTGACCTATAACAAAAGTTATAAATAAATATTATAAATGCGAACGTGAATTTTGATACTCAATCACGCACCAACCACTGGACGGGTCGGGGTGAAACATGGCACACATATAGGTTAGGTCCTGGAATAGGACATAGGATGTTGGGGTGATGGTGGGGGGTGGGGGTGTGTGGGTGTGTGCGTGTGTGGTGTGTGTGTGTGTGTGTGTGTGTGTGTGTGTGTGTGGTGTGTGTGTGTGTGTGTGTGTGTGTGTGCGTGTGTGCGTGTGTGTGTGTGTGTGTGCGTGTGTGTGTGTGTAGAGCGTGCCGGGTACCTATGTGGTGCGGCAGGCGGGCGAGTGCAGGTCCCTCTCGGGGCCGGCGCCGGCGCCCGCGCCCGCGCCCGCGCCGCCCGCGAAGCTGATGTTGAGCAGCATGGCCTCGAACGGGTCGCTGCGCATGCGCTGCTGGTTGGCGTGCGCCGCCGTGCCCGCGTCGCGCACCACGCGCGCCTCCTCGCCGCCGTCCTGCTCACACACAACAATATAGTGTTATCCACTGAAGGATAGGACTACATGACGCAATGCCTATACTTCGAAGCAGAAACACACTTTTTAACGAGCGATGCCAGCCGCGTCGCATATTTAGAAGTAAGTTCCTTTATTCGCGTTATCAGTTGGCTCTCGATCGTTCCCGGAGCTAGACGTCCATAATAATAATAATAAATTATGACATAGTGACAGCTGGATACGGGGCGGTGTGTTTATAGTTCCCATTAATTAATTGCTCTCGCTACGTTGGTACCAAAATCCTCGCATCAGCGTCGTCTACTCCTATCCATATTTGTGGTTGAAGGTGCGTCCAGAATCCGCTTTAAATACTTATTCTTGCTGACTATTTGTTCTGCGTGTCATCTATAGGTTGTGTAGAAATGTCGGTACACTTGTCATATCTAAAACTACAAGTCCCGCAAAAAAACATATTTCTTAAAATTCATCTTCCGTTTACAAATGCGTTCTCGCTCAGAGCCTGCGAGTATAGCGAGTATAGCGAGTATAGCGGGCCCACCTCCGGCCTGGGGCTCCACAGGCGCACGACGGCCTCGATGCCGCTGGTGGCCAGCAGGAACGTGGAGGGGTGCAGCTGCAGGCAGTTGACGATGGACTCGTCGCCGCGCAGGCAGCGCACGATGTTGCCCGACCGCCGGCACCAGATGAACAAACTGCCATCGTCAGACCTGCAAACAATCAGCTCACATTTCAAATGCTGAATAGACATAGACATTTATTATTGGTAATTAGCAATTACAGGCCATACAATTTTAAAATCTATAACATAGCATAGTAATAAATATTATATAAAATGATTATGTCTCATAAAACAATATATATTTCATTCCAGATTCATAGTCCTATGAAAACCAACGCTATTTACGTCTCGGTAACATATACATGAAAGGGTCACCAGCAGCAAAAACAGGTTTGTATTACCATGTAAACTTTGCAGTCCACTTAGGAACACCATCTATTGTGTATTTTGTTTTCGAGACGCAAATGCGTTTGTTTTCATAGGACTATTAATCTGGAATGAAATATAAAAGAATAAACAAACATTAAACACTACTAGTTCCATGAATTCATCAAAGTTTGCTCGATGAGCCACTTCTTCAGCCTCAGTTTAAATGATGGAGTAGAAGGTGCGTCTGTTATGTCCTCGGGTATCCGGTTGTAGACGGACGAGCCCATGGTACGTATCAACCTCGACGACTTCATAACAATACATAACAATCTATGATTTTTCCTGTACGAAGATAAAAAACGGTCCAGTAGTTTTTGAGTTTATTCGTTACAATACAAACATACAAATCTTTCCTCTTTATAATATTAGTGTAGATATAAATAGTGTAACATGTGTGACCGTTGTTTATTAGCCTCAAGACGTTATCCAAAAAGCAGTAACTCACCCGGCTGCGACGAAGTTGGCCTCGGGGCCGAGGAAGTTGGCCTCCTTGATGTCGGTGGTGGTGTTGCAGTGCCCCAGGAACCGCTGCGTGTAGTCTATGGCGGCGCCGCGCAGCTGCCGCTCCAGCGCGCTGCACGCCTGCATGCCCATGCCGCCGCCGCCGCCCCCGCCCCCACCCCCGCCCCCACCCTCACCGCCGCTCCCACCCTCGCCCTCCGCGCCCTCGCCACCCGCGCCCTCGTCCACTGTCACATACAAACTTTCACCATCAGCTAATGTTTCATTTTTATATATACCTTACGCTGGGCAGGCGTAGTGTGGGACGCCCCCTGGCTAGATGAAGCGATGATCTGCGTAGGGCGGCTGGCAGTAGCTGGATGAAAAGAGCCGAGGATCGGGTTTACTGGCGCGCCTTGGGAGAGGTCTGTGTCCAGCAGTGGACTCTTTCAGGCTGATGATGACACCTTACGCTTACAAAACTTCCCAAATGCTCCCCAAAGCTACTTATTATAGATTGGCTCCGCCTGGAACTCTGTTTCGACCATTACCGTCGTCCATTACGGTCAACTACGTGCAGGGAGGGTCAAAAGAGGTCAAAATCGAACCATTGAAGACGTACGAAAACAAAACTGGGTTCGTTAGGTCTGTTGCCGACTGTACATAGGCGGAACTTGAAGTAGACGACCACTTCACTTGGGTCCCGTGCTCTGTCAGCCCTAGCCCTCTCCCCTTCTTCACCTTCGCTCAGGAGGCTCCGACCTTTGATTTTTATTTAGTCAAAAAAATATATAACGCTACTCTTATTTTGGCAGGTGTACGGTATGAAAGTACGGTAATGAGGATCAACGACATAAGATTTTTTATTTTTAATTAGTATGGCGTATGCGATATACATTGCAAAGGATTTAGTTTTTAAAATTATTAAAATCCATCAAGAAATGACAAAGTTATTAAAGTTTAATTAACGCAACTTTTCAAAAACGCGCGCGCTTTTCATGTCAACGTCACTTGTTACAACGTTCTCGCCCTCTCGCTCGGATTTCATTCACCGCTCTGTTTTGAGCGCGTATCGTTAACTAACGACAGACTGCGCTAGTGTGCTGCGCAAACTTCTTTTGGAATGCGACGGAGGACGGCACTTCCGTTTTTGAAACTATTTCACTGAAATTGCTGTATCTTAGTCATTTGGATCCGATTTAAATATTTTTTTCGTAGTGTTTATTGGTTTTTTTAGGGCTATAATATCGGCATACTTAGCAAAAAAAACGTGAGCGATCCTCATCGCGCAGGCGACGTACCTTCGTCGACGGGCGCGTCGCGCCCCTCGAGCGCCACGTTGATGTCCTTCTGCAGCAGGAACACGGCGTGGCTGTGCGCGTGCCGCGGGAAGCGCGCCTTGAAGTAGGCGAGCACCTCGTGCGCGTCGCGCGCGCGCCGCGCCTCCATCAGCGCCTTGGCCAGCCGGAAGTGCGCCTTCACGTGCCCCGCGTCCAGCGCGATGGCGCGGTAGCAGTCCTTTATGGCGGCGTACGTGTCGCCCGACCTGCAAGCATATTTTCATAAGTAACTGGTAACTCTGGTGGTCCTCCACAGAGTAAAGTTAACAATTATTCACAATACTACATGCATTAACTTTAGTTTCGTTAAAAGACTAGAAATTTACGATGTATCTCCACTAAATATAAAAAAAAAATTATCCTAATGTTTGTCATTTATGATTAAACTAGTACGTGTAAGTCGGCCCCGTACCTTGGTCGGTAGTACACCTGCCTGCGAAGCTCGGGGTCGCGGGTTCGAATCCCACCCAGGGCAAACATTCGTGTGATGAACACTTGTGTGTTATTTATATATTATGTATTTATGTATGTATATCAGCTATCAGATACCCATATTACAGGCTCTGCCTAGTTTGGGATCAGGTGGCCGTGTGTTAAAATGTCCTCACATATTTATTTATTCAAGTCTATTGGCACGAGATCACGTCAGCAAAAAAATGTATTTAATGATTTTAATTTTTTCTTAGTTATCTTTTTATCGTATGTATGACGTTATTATATGTTACTAAGGTGGTAACTCGCTCGACAGATATTATGATGTGCGTGATTAAAGCTCTCAGCAAAGACGGCACTTACCATCCCCGACGCATGAGCGCGGCGGCGCGGTTGGAGTAGAGTATGGCGCAGTCGGGGCACTCGGCGATCGCGCTGTTATAGAAGTCCACCCCCGACGAGTAGTTACCCTTCTTCACCAGCTCGTTCGCCTGGAAACACAAACATTTACACTAAATAATGTCATCATCCATTGAGCATTGGGAAAACGGAACAGTGTCGATGCAGCTCCCAAGACCCGGAACTGCAAGGTTGAAAAAAAAAACTATTTTCTGCTTTGTAAAGCAAAAGATTATTGGTCGCACTAGTGGTCGTACCATCTCCTTAATATGGCGCACGCGTTCAGGCAGGAAAGGCTACGACTCTGCGACATCGATGGTCCCATTAGCTCCAGTAGTATCGTTTGTTCCGGTGGTACCATTGCTTCCAGTGGTACCATTGACTCCAGTGGTACCGTTGGTTCCGGTGGTACCATTGCTTCCAGTGGTACCATTGACTCCAGTAGTACCGTTGGTTCCAGTGATACCGTTGGTTCCAGCGGTATCGTTGGTTCAAGTGGTACCGTTGGTTCCAGCGGTACCTTTGGTTCCAGTGGTACAATTGGTTCAAGTGGCACCATTGGCTTCAGTAGTACCGTTGGTTTCAGCGATACCGTTGGTTCCAGTGGTACATTGGCTCCAGTGGTACCGTTGGTACCATAAGCTCCCGCGATGTGAACATCTAGTGGCCGCACAGTGACTCACCATCTCCTTGATAAGGCGCACGCGTTCAGGCAGCAGAGGCTGCGACTCCACGGCATCGGTGGTACCGTTGGCTCCAGTGGTACCGTTGGCTCCGGTCGTCCCGTTGGCCCCCGTGGTGCCATTCTTGTGCTGCTTGCCGTCGCCGTCGCGGCACCCGTGGTTGTGCTGGATAATGTAACTCTCCACCAGCACAGGCCTTCGGCCTGAGTTTATGTCGAACAGATATACCTGGAAAGTAGATGAAAGAGAAGCAGATTAAATTTTTCATTTTACTATTTAAAAATTGTACTTTGACATTAACATAATAAGCATTACAACGCACAGAAAGGGTTTCATATTGTTGACCAATCTATTCTTCATCATCATCATCAGGTTGTTTTTGTCTCCACTGCAGGAGCACAACCCTCTCTCATCTGCCGGAGACGGACGGAGGATTTGGCCTACACTCCCCGCGCTGGCCAGACGGGTTGGGGAGGCCTGATTGATGTTTTATAATGTACTCCCTTAGTTGCCTTGTACGACATCCACGGAAAGAGTTGGAGTGGTCCTATTCTACTCTACCGGAAACCACACGGCAATCTAATCTTACGATCTATTTAACGAATGCAATAAATGACTTGATGACCTATGGGGCGTAGAAACGTGGTCTGATCTACATGTTTCAAGTCACTCAGATATGAAAAGGGTTACGCTCGAGGTTTGTTTGAGCGATATGATTCGTAATGAGGAGATCCGACGAAGAACGAAGGTAGGTAACCGATATAGCCGAAAGGATTAGCAAGCTGATGTGGCAGACGAGTTCTGGAGTAGAAACCGCGGACCTGAAGAAGATGGTCGGAAGCGGCTGGGATGTATGCTAAAAGCTGGAGAGGGGGTGGTGGCCGTCATTGGGGAAGACCTATGTCCAGCAGTGGACGTCTAAGGACTGATATGATATTTTATTATTATAAATTTATATCTAATAATTATTATGAATGAATGAATGAATGAATGAATGAATATATTTATTTCAGACTAAAAGTCCATATTTTGGTTAGTAGTTATAATTAAAGCTTAATGATTAGGTTAGTAACAATTGGTGGTAACTATATCTAATAAAGGTTTGATGGGTGACACTGGGAGATGTCACATGCTACTCGTGCTTGACGAAGTAACATGTGACCTCACCCAGTGCCTCATTATTGGGCTATCCACCCTATCCCCAATAACTCTCAGGAGTATGTTGGTACTGCCCCGCACCGTAGACAACAGGGATGCTACTCGCTTGCACAAGATGGCGTGAAATCCGTCTGTTTGTGATTCCGCGAACATCCCTGATGCGCTACAGTAGCGCGGCAGCCCCAACATTACCCTGAATGCATTATTGTACTGGATACGCAGGGCATTAAACGATTTTTGAGTGTATTTGGTCCACAGGTTGCACGTGTAAAATGTCTGGCAGTATGCCTTAAATAAAGTTATTTTAACCTCTTTCGTACACCGTGCAAACCTGCGGGCCAACATGTTGCATCTGATCGCCAATGCCCTGCGTTCCCTTTCTATGTCCAACTCATCTGACAGGTCCTCAGTGACCCAGTGACCCAGGTATTTGAATTGTGATACTCTCCTGAGAGGAGAGCCATTGAGTATCACTGGCGGAACCGCAGAATAGGTCTTTTTGCCTGCCATTATACAACATAATTTACATATTTGACCAAACGCATTATTTGGTAAAAAAAAAAACGAAAAGCAGTGTTGCCATGCCTATAAAACCCGGCCGCGTATATGGGAGTACTGTGAAGTAAGTCGACTAGGCCACACGAACCTGCTCGGAGCCCAGGTTGACAAGCAGCTCGTTCCCGTCGTGGCTGAACGCCACGTACGTGGCCGCCTTCTTCGGGAACGTGTGCTCGTTGGGCTCCATGGACAGGTGGCCTGAAACACACAACACACTTATTAAAATATCTGTTTTTAACAATCAAGTCAAACAATAAAAAGTGATGACGCTTCCAAGTTTTCCGAAAAACATGAGACTTTATGGTCAATCCAGCGCACGCGCGCGGAGTTCGATGACCGGCCGCACCGCCGCCCTCCCCGCCGCACCTCTTCTCTACCCGCCGTTCCCCGCCGCGACTAGTGAGCATTCATTTGAGAAATAGTGCATATTGTTCATAAACTTTGGATTTCTAAATGAGATACTGAGTTACTGGATAAAGTACTAGCAGTTATCACCCAGTATATGAAATAATTAGTTCCCGTCAGAGACGTCAAGAGACCGTCTAAATACAAGTGAGATACAACAGCATTATTCGAGGAAGGAGTGTCCCAGCAGACGCCGTGTAGTTACGGCAACTAGTTGCTGTGTAGTCGTCGTGTAGTTACGGTAACTAGTTGCTGTGTAGTCGTCGTGTAGTTGCTGTGTAAATGTCGTGTAGTTGCCGTATAGTTGGCATGTAGATGCTGTGTAGTTCTCGTGTATCTGCCGTGTAGTCGCTGTGTAGTCGGCGTGTAGTGCAGTGCTAGCCGGCGTACTCACCCGGCGCGAAGTACTGCACGGCGTCGCGCGGGATGTTCCCGTCGGGGTCCCCGTGGCCCGCGCGCGCGCACCGCACGTTCTGCCGCTCCCACATCAGCCGGGACGGCGCGGCCCCCGCCTGCGCGCACACACACATATTCACAAGTCAAAAGGTACAATAAAAATTAATCAATTATATTGTACGCTAGCTGTGCCCGCAACTCTACTCGCGTGGACTACAGAATCCGCTCCCTTTCCCACTCTCGCCTCCTATTCCACTCCCATTCAGACTCTCAATTCCAATATTGATCCTTTTTTTTATTATTGTTGAGGGGTTTCCGCTTGGCCTCAATCTCGCCTGACGGATCCTAATACTGATCCCATCCCAATCCCACTCCCGCACCCGCTCCCCGTAACGACCTACAGCGCCGAAATGTGGATACTGATAGGAGGGCTAGTCCGAAAACTCGAGTCGCTCAGCGGGCTATAGAGAGAGCTATGCTCGAAGTTTTCTAAGGGACATGATCCGAAATGAGGTAAACTTCTAAACTTAACATGCAACCCAGAAATAAAATGGCTTTGCCAGCTTCAAATATGCAAACGGTTAGTTCTGGCCCTTACGCAATGTATATAAAAAAAACCAAACACCTTTAAAGACGAAAATGAGAAGAAAAGTGTATTGATAAAAAAAAAATACTCCATACCTATTAGACAATTGAATTCACTCACTGCATGAATTTTTCGAAAAAAATTATATCTAGTAGACGAGACAGATAACAGTTCCCTTAACTAGACTCAACAAACAGACAACATCTTATAAATAAAATCGTAAACTTCGCGTGTCTGTACATTGAAGATATTTGCAAAAAAAAAATTGGGGGGTCTAAGGATAAGCAACAGAACACATTTCGATCATTTTTGAAATTTTTGTCTGTTTGTCTGTTTGTCTGTTTGTCTGTTTGTCTGTGAGTTTGTGCACGCATCACTTAAAAACTACTGATCGGATTTTAATGGACTTTTCACAGAAACATGGGGCTTAATTTGGTGTAACATATAGGCTTTATTTCATTGCAATCGGTGCAGTCAATCAAAAGTTATGAGAATTTATAGTTTCCGAAAACTTGCATACACTGCGAAGTGTGTAGGGTGTAAATGTTCGACTGAATTCGTGAGCGGTAGCGGGAGCGGGTATGGTACCAATGTAATGTGAGTGTTTGAGTTACTAGATGACGATGAATTTGTGGTATACGTATGCAACAAAGTAATGTTGATCGGAATTTGGATTGCGATGGATTAGTTACGAGGACTACATTTGGAGAGACGAGGAAAAGAGGTTTTGAGGGGAGGGTTGAGGGAAGGGTTGAGAGGAGTGTTGAGGGGAGGGTTGAGGATCTGGACCTGGCCTAGGTCTGGAACTGGACCTGGACCTGGACCTGGACCTGGACCTGGACCTGGACCTGGACCTGGACCTGGACCTGGACCTGGACCTGCACCTGGCCCTGTACCTGGACCTGGACCTGGACCTGACCTGGACCTGGACCTGGACCTGGACCTGGACCTGGACCTGGACCTGGACCTGGACCTGGACCTGGACCTGGATCTGGACCTGGACCTGGACCTGGACCTGGACCTGGACCTGGACCTGGACCTGGACCTGGACCTGGACCTGGACCTGGACCTGGACCTGGACCTGGACCTGGACCTGGACCTGGACCTGGACCTGGACCTGGACCTGGACCTGGACCTGGACCTGGACCTGGACCTGGACCTGGACCTGGACCTGGACCTGGACCTGGACCTGGACCTGGACCTGGACCTGGACCTGGACCTGCACTGGACCTGCACTGGACCTGCACTGGACCTGCACTGGTCCTGGACTTGGACCGGGATTTAAAGTCTGAGTGGAAGTGGGATAGGGAGCGGAAGTGGGAATGGGAGCGGAAGTGGGAATGGGAGCGGATCCTGTAGTCCACGCGAGCGGAGCCGCGGGCACAGCTAGTAATAAATAACAATAGAGATAAGTTTTTAATTTATTAGTATTTTTGACATTACATTTAATTTAAATAACCCTTAACCTTGACATTTCTTTTTGTTTGTAATTAACCCCTATTTTTACAGTTTAATTTTATAAATATTATTACGAAAAAAAACTATTCTAGTGCCCTTACAGGGTTCATGTTAGCGCCTGTGATTATATGTAAGACCCTATTAACTACATGAAACAAGTGATATATGAGGTGATCCGCTAGACTGTCGAACTAAACTTCGACATAGCTTAAAAAGTTTGTGCATTCCAGCCCCTGATCACATCTGTCTATCAACATCTGTTTAAATATTCATCATCATCATCAGGTTATTTTTGTCTCCACTGCAGGAGCACAAGCACGGACGGAGGATTTGGCCTACACTCCCCGCGCTGGCCAGACGGGTTGGGGAGGCCTGATTGATGTTTTATAATGTATTCCCTTAGTCGTCTTGTACGACATCCACGGGAAGAGTTGGAGTGGTCCTATTCTACTCTACCGGAAACCACATGGTTTAAATATTATATTTGCTATAAATGTTTTTTTTTCTTTTTGACTCTAATGTGCACTGCTGTCTGCTTTGACTGGTCTCTTTCACGCAAAGGTTTACTGGAAGAAAACTCTTACAGAGTTAAGAGCGCCTTTGTACATCGTACGTAAATGTATTGCGAGTTTTGTATTTGTGTACAATCAAGTATGCATAAAAAAAGATGTCACTGGGAGACATAAAATAAAAGGTTATCTTGATCTGATGATGAGTTTGTATTATATTGAAAAGGAAACAGCCAAAATGAATTTTTGATAAAATGAAAGAAATATGTGACAGATTGAATGACTTTCTTGACGCGTGAGGGCGCCACCGTCGTTGCGCTCAGTTCCATGAAAGCGTAGACAAAAGATAAGATACAAAAAAAAAAATTAGTTGTATTGAACTGATCCATCAATATTGAGGTATAACAATATATACATACAGTGCTACTGGGCACCTGCAGATTAGCCATCTTGATCATCCTGGTGTCGTAGAGTCGCACGTAGAAGTCGTTGGCGCCGACGGCGAGCTGGTACGGCCGGCGAGGGTTGACGGCCACGCACTTGGCCTCCGCGTAGCGACCCATGTGGTTTAAAAGGTTGATGAGAACATTGGAGGCGTCAGCGTTGCAACGGTGAGAGGTCCGCAGGTCGTGTTGTCTGGAATATAACATAAATATTACATACTAGCTGGTGCCCGCGACTTCCTCTGCGCAGGATTAGTATTTCGAGTAGCTTATATTAGCGTGGCGTAGAAAAGAACATTATGACATTAAAATTATAATTTAATGGCGCACGCCAGAATAGCTCGCAGATGGTAGATTTTTTCCTACTTACTTGATATTTTGGACAATTCACACAATATCTTTATAAATTGTAGCCTATGTGTTATTCTGATGTATAAGCTATATTATTGTAAATCCATTCAGTAGTTTTTACGTGAAAGAGTAACAAACATCCATCCATACTTACAAACTTTCGCGTTTATAATATTAGTAGGATAGGATAGGATATACACTCTCGGATTTTCTCCTGTGCTATGGAAATTTAACAACGATAGGACTGTTTGGTATTACCTCAAATATTTCATTATATAGTCATACTCTAGCTGCAGACTAAAAGTAATTGGGTCTCATTTGGACGGATCTCTAATGAGACAAAAGCACCAGTGTCTACAAGACACGGGGTTACGGTAGTGACAGCGGTTAAAATGCTTGAATATTCACCCTTAAACTGGTATAATAATGCGAAAAGTGGAAGAAGGAAAGTCGCTTTGCGATATTGAATCTGGGACCAGCGCGTGAACATCATGTATAGGATATAAACATACGTATATTATAGGATAGGATATAAACATATTACATTCAAAGAGGGGGTTAACAAGAGCATCTATCACCAAGATTTCCAAGGGAAGTGGGGGATCAAAAGTCAGCCACATATGCGTCACATGATTTATGATACTAGCTGTTTCCCGCGACTTCGTCCGTGTGGACAACTTATCGTTACAAAATATTATACACTTCCCGTAGGAATAAGATGTTTTTTCGGGTTATAAATGATCCTGTGTCCAATTCCAGGACCTAACCTATATGTGTGCCAAATGTCATCCCGATCCGTCCAATCGTTGAAGCGTAATTGAGTAACAAATATCCAAACATCTAAACTTTCCAATATATAATATTAGGAGGATAAGATAAAATGGAACCGATAGTTCCTTTATGTATGTCTAGTCGGTGTATGGCCGCTCTCACATAATGAGCCCGTCCTCCCCAGAGGACCACATGAGGTGCGGGTTGTCCGGCGCGACGGCGAGCCGCTTGACGCGGCCGCAGTGGCACGAGCACTCGTGGAGCGGCGCCGCGCCCGCCCCGCCCCCGCCGCCGCCCAGCACGCTGCGCGCGCGCACAGAGCCGTCCGCCGCGCACGTCGCCACCACGTCCGGGGACAGGAACTAGCCACAACAAGCGCACACCACATTTGATTATAAAAAAGGTTCGCTCGATTACTCCACAGCGGGGGACCGAGTTAAAGGACCGTCGGACGGTTGCCTAGCACATGAGCAGGTACCCGAACAGAGATAAAGCCTCAAAGTAGCGTGCTGAGATAGGTACCCTCCTACAAGTATGCGGGGCGGGTGTGCGTGTCCATTCGCCCCTGCGTCGCGTACGCGCTGTGACCGGAAAAACCGGTTTTCACCGGCTCGGTCAGTGGACAAGCTCTGGTCGGTACGTCGCGCGTCGTAGTTGTTTTCGCTCCACGTTTAATTGTTTAAAAAGAGTTATATACCACATTCATTAATAGAGAATAGTATTGATAAGCACTCTGGGTAATTAGCATAAAGCTACTCATACTTGCATTGAATTTATCTTTGTTTGTTTGTTTATATTTACACTTAGCAGAATTATCACCAGAGCACTAAGCATTACATCATCTTACAAAAAAGCAAGAAATCAAATCAATAATTTTATGAACAGATTGATACACTACAGTTACATAGGTATGTTAAATTAAAACATAAAAATATCCATAATTATTCTAACAAAGTACCCAACAAGTTCCAACCATTCGAACCAAAATTGCACTACATTATTTTAAATTTGAGAAAAAAAGGGTGTGGACTTCAAGTAAAATGCAAAATTGCAGTTTGGATGCTGTCAGCATGGAGCTGACATAAGTGTCAGCTTCTTGGGCAAACTTGCTCTTAAGCAAACCCTGTTCTCACCTTAACAGAGAATATGTTCCCAGTGTGTCCTGTAGTTATGTTGTGGAGCTGTTTGTATCGATAGGGGTCCCAAAGGATCACATGTAAGTCATCAGAGGCTGATGCTAGCACACTGTAACAAAAATCTAACATGTACTTAAATCAAGTAGAAATCTGATCTTATTCTTAGTCTTGCAACCCGTCCACTGAGTTCACAAATGTGGGATTTTTGTGTAAACCAGAGTTTAGTGTGATAATTATCTTAATAATTATAGCTTAATAATAACCTTAAGAATCATAAAATAATAATTAATTGAACACTATCAATGTCATTTTATGTATATCCAAACGTTACTTGCAGCTTCTGCACATATCCAAATTATTAGTATGAAGAAAATGTTTACTAAATGTGATTATAAAAATTACTTGTTTAAATTTTTTTAATGTAATATGTGAATATTTTGTAATTTTAACTAATAAAACAGTAATTATAAATGTTCTTTGCACAACATTTTAGAAATGAAATTTATCATTTGTAAGTCAAAAATTAAAGAGTCAAAGTAGTAATCAGCATGTATAAATTATCTGATAATTATCAGAAAATAATTATCCTGATAATTTCCAACCCTGGTGTCACAGGAGTGACTGATTCAATAGAGTTCCACTTTAACAGGTATCTTTTTCTAGGTGCAGAATTCCCTTACCATCACAAATATATACTAGTGACACAAAATTACATGGCATGCTGGACAATACTTGGAAAGAGGGTGTTTGATATTGTAAATTTGATGATTAATGTATTGTATAATTCTCATATACAATTACGTCATTACATATGTATTTAATTTGTTTAAATTATGTCAATTGTACAATGACTAATCTATTTATATCTTTCTGGTCGGGTAGATGAATTCTTGAGTGGAGATCATTAGTGGGCAGGCAGTGTGGGACACCCCCTGACTAGAGTGACAATTTGCGTAAGGCAGTGATTGGATGCGAAGAACCGAAGATCGGGTTTATAGCGCGCCTTGGGACAGGCCTATGTCCAGCAGTGGACTAGTACAAGCTGAGGACGATGATGAAAGATCGTAAAAAAGGTTTTTTTTTTCAATATCTATGTCTTTAGATAAGCGTAAACTATTATTTTGTAGTAAGAAATTACTTACGATCCATCATGGTTCCATTCTAAACAATTGACGCAGCCCATATGTCCGTTGAGTTCCTTCTCCAGGCCTAGTCTCTCGATCATGCTGCGTGTCACCATGAGACGACTCTGGAATTGCCGGCTCACATCCCCCCGCTCGCGCGCTGCGGTCAACCCCACAGTGCCCTTTGCCCAGGCAGGCTCCTCTTTTCTACCCATATTGTCGAAGTAAATTCAATATGTCTAATCAAACATCACCATCACAGATTTGCACACCTACTGCGGATCAAGCTATTTATAGTCTGCGACATATCTCCGCACTTTACCTTTCTACGACAAACGTATATGATATATTTGCGCAAAAATACTATGCCGTCAAATAACGCCGTAATAAATAATAAACACAGTGGACACTGGAACGAAACTTTTTCTTTGATGTGATGAATATCTGCCAAACCAATTCTCTCTGTGGAAAACAAAAGGATCTATCAAACAGCTGAGTGAAGTTATTTCCAATTCAATATTTATCATCTATGGCTTACTTGCCAGCAATAATCAGGTTGTTCTCGCGTTTTTTGGAGAACAGTTTGTTTTGTATTTGTTTTTTCCAAAATAATGTTTACTTCGAGCTTTGGTGTTTAGTAGTGATAGTATATTATGCTACAAATTCTGTGCGTGTGTACATTGTGCAGGAAACACAATTAGACGTGACTAAGCTGATCTTCTAGTAGTGAACTTCCTAACCTCAAACCTTACTAAAGCTCACTATCAACGTTAGTAAGGGAGTCTGTGACTATATCAGGACCAGCGTTGGTCCGAAGCACTCTAATTCTGATAGTAAGCAGAAAAAAAAGATATCGTGATTAGACTTATGACATTATTGCCAATGTCTTAAAGTAAACAAAAAAAACAGCAATAATCAATCAATAATCTCACTGATTCGTTTTTAATTAAGAAGTAATATTATATGAAAATTTTGAGATTTGAATAATATACGATAGTCCCGTTGTTTCTTTTTTAAATTAATATTTCGAGGTCTCGATAATTACAGAAAACAACAATAGAACCGACGTCTTTTCAATCGGCGTTTGTATTCGATCGTTCGTTTCATTGTCAATTTTGACAATGTTGGTTGACAGTAGTTGACAGACATTTCATTCATTATCATTCATTCACCATTCACCAGTCGTCTGTTTTTATTCTAAAGGGACATACTCTGTCTAATTTGTGTTCTAAAGTCTTGGATTGGAAAATAAATAGTTGAAAAGGCCTGGAAATTTAAACAAACAGTAACACTCGCTGTGTTATCTTTCCCTTCTAATTTCATCACTGATCATATCATAGAAAAGTAAGTAACATTGTACTATCCAAAGCTAGTCAAGACTATTCAATATCACAATACAATAATAGGTACACTTTTTGCACAAACATAAATGTATCACCTAATCCAATCAAAATCTTCATTTTTAGAACAAAATGGGTGAACGCAAAGGCCAGAACCTATACTATCCCCCCGACTACGACCCTAAAGTCGGGGGGCTGAACAAATTCATGGGCACCCATGCCCTGAGAGAGAGAGCCAGGAAACTCCACATGGGCATTCTGATCATTCGCTTTGAGATGCCCTACAACATATGGTGCGATGGGTGCAACAACCACATTGGCATGGGTGTACGTTACAATGCTGAAAAGACTAAGATAGGAATGTATTATACCACTCCAGTGTACCAGTTCCGCATGAAGTGCCATTTATGTGATAACCATTTCGAGATCAAAACGGATCCTGGGGTAAGTGTAACAAGTTACTACACTTGACTTGAAACCAACATCCTTAACTTCGGAATATATTGAGAGGATATTAAGAGTTAGATGAGGGCCTAGACCATGGAGTTGCCTGACCACGTAGATTTAATTTGACAATATATGGATAAGACATGCAACTACCGAGATCAACTTTGATATTATATGGGTAGATGAGAACTATTTACATAGCAATACTCTGTATAATTGAAATAAATCAAGGGAGTGAATGAGAGCGGGAGTGGTAGGTAAGTAAAAAATAGTGAAAGGACAACAAAGATGCCTTTAGTTTTGCACACATTAAAGATGGTTTCATACAAAGAGTGACCTTGAAGATCAGTGGCAAATTCTGGAATGACCTTACTTCTAAGGTTTTCCCATAGACCTAGGACAGGAGTTCTTTTAGAGCAGTGCAGAACGAGTTCTACAATCAATCTCAGCAAAGCACTGGCAATTCTCCTGGTATTATAATGTCTATGGATCGTGGTGACCAATTGCCATTGGCGGACTGTGTGTCCATTAGTCCCTAGTTTACGGAGCCTTAAAAATGGTTCATATGGTGTGATGTGAATTGCTAGAATTGTCATAATGTATTTCATTTTCAGAACCTAGACTATGTTATAGTATCTGGTGCAAGACGTCAGGAAAACCGATGGGACCCAACAGAGAATGGGCAAATTGTCCCCGAAACAAAGGAGACACAGAAGCGCATGTTTGACGATGCCATGTTTAAACTGGAGCACAAGACCGGTGATGTGGATACTGCTAAACTGGACAAGCCGAGACTTGGGAAACTGGTGGGCAGGAATGAGATGATATGGAGGGATGACTATGAAGCTAACTGCTCTTTAAGGAGAAAGTTTAGAGTGAGTATTTTTATATATCCTTGATGTAATGTGAAAACATGCAGAAAAATTTAGTAAAAAGTTTAAGATTAGACGAGTATCAAAACCTGACACAGTTAAGCGGAAATGATCCTCACTTATCAGTCTTTAATAGATGGATGAACATATTAAAATTAAAAATTATAGTACCTAACAAGAAATGTGTTAGTAATTGAGCAATAAATAAGTACATATTCTATAAAAGCAGGTACAATCTTTTTGTATAAAAGCATACTGACCTAATTTCATTGTCCTCAGAAAAGAAGGAAAGAGCTTGAGGAAGCCCAAGTCAATGACAGTTTACTGCTTGCCAAGTACTCCTTGGACATCAACTTGCTGCCAGAGAATGAGGAGGACCGGCACATGGCTCGTCTACTCTCCCTTAGACCAGCTCGAAGCATAGAAGAGAATAAGATACAGACAAGAAGTCATATACTTAACAGCCCTGCCTTACCTAGTTCTAGTGGACTGCTGACAAGTTTTGGTGGTCTTAAGAAGGAGGAATCATGTAAGAATTCTACACTTACTAGAAATGCTTTAGGTATAACTATTAAAAGAAATAAAATAGATAAAGTGGAAGCGAAAGTGGGAACTGAAGCAAATCTTATTCCAAATGGAATAAAGTGTAATGAGAAGACTGACATAGCAACCAAGGTTGTTGCAGATACAAATAACTTGAGTAATAGCAAGAACCTTACAGATACAAAAGACCATATAAAAACAGATTCCAAAACAAACGAATCCTTAACAAGTGGTGATGATTGTGATAAAACCAATACATTAAGATGTGTAAAAGAGACAGAACCAGTAAAAGTTGTTGCGTTAGTATGTGATTATAGTTCTAGCGGAGAAAGCTCAGACAATTGAAACTATGATAGTTGAAAATGGTATTTACAATAATTATGTGTTAAATGATGATGGAGCAATAAGTTTATTTTATATGGTAAGTGAAAATAAAATACTTACTAAAATGTTTTTTATATTTCTTAATTATAATAGCCCATAATCTACCACAAATTTGAAAGCAATAAAACAATGTATTTAATTATATACTTTTATATATTCTTTAAAAAACATTGACAAATTATTATTGTTATTATAGTTAGTAAACTCAGCAGTTTCGATGTAAGCATAAGTCCTGTTCTATTTCAGTAGACCCGTCATACATCATACAATTCATTAACATATACAAAACATCTTAAAGAAAAAAGGAACCTTCTGTAATTTTTTAACATATCATATGTAAATACTTAAAACATATAGAGAGCTATACTACTCTGCTAGCTAAGAAAAGCGTAAAGTGTTTCGGCAACATTTTGGAAATTGTCGAAAAAGGGGTCAAACTGGTTTGCTATAATTCTGTGAAAATTACTAGCGTTTCTTCGCCAATTGAAAAATTAGAATTCATCAGTCGTAGAGTTCTAGAAAATTAGTTTGACCCCTTTTTGTCAATATCCAAAAGGTTGCTAAAACTTCTTAGCTAGCAGGGCAATATTATTGTTTGGTTTATTAAGCTGGGCGAATACCATGGAGTTTATGATCAGGAAAACGACTGATGTACGCTGGAAGGCTACACCGATACATTCTACACCCATGGAGATTGACGCCGGATCGGAAGTCCACGCGTCTTATGCTCATCGGATAAATTGTTCCAATTTTTTCTGGCCTTTGTTAATTTGTGCAATATATACCACCCTAACCTTACCTACTAATGTATTTGAAAACTAAAAATGTCTATAACTTTTGATTGAGTTAGCCGATTGCGATGAAATAAAGACTAAATGTTAAGTTAAGCCCCATGTTTCTGTGAAAAGTCCGTCAAAAACCGTTCAGTAGTTTTTAAGTGATGCGTGCACAAACTCACAGACAAACAGACAAAAATTCCATAAATGGTTGAAATGTGTTCTATTACTTATCCTTAGACCCCTCAATTTTTTTTTTGCAAATATCTTCAATATGTTTACGATGTTTACGATTTCATTTATTAGATATGAGTTTGGCATCTAACTATCATAGTTACACCCCAAACGCTAATCCCTATATGTCCCAATACCCGTTAGTACAAAACGGCCCTTTAGTTCGCCGGATATTAGCCATAGTACGGAGTACGCCTGCTGATGGTATCCGTCAGTCGTTTTTCTGATCGCAAATTCTGACGACGTATTTGTATAAGTTGGTCTAACTGATAGATCGTCGAGCGATCGATAAGCCTTTTACCAATAATTATAAATATATCATATTACAAAAATACACTTATCTAATCCCAAACTAGGACTTTCTCCAGTGTTATGGCAATTAAATTATGATAGGACAATTCACAATTATACCCAGATTAGAAACTAGATAGAAAATAGTATACTTCATTTCTAGATGTCAAACATTTCGCTCTCTAAAAACGTGCATGCATGGTCCCGACAAGTCAAGTTATGGTCATTCGTCACCTTCAGTTGCAAGTGGTCTACTTTCCCAAAATGACCACTTTCTCACGAATATTTTAGAAAGTGAAATATCACTCACCGAATGTCTCCATGTAATAAATAAGTGGACATTTTGGGAAGTAGACCTCATGCACCTGATGCATTTTTCCGTCAGTTGCAAGGGGTCTACTTTCCCAAAATGTCCACTTACCCAAAATGACCACTTTCTCATGAACATTTTAGAAAGTGAAATATCACTCACTGAAGGTCCCAATGTAATAAGTGGACATTGGGTGGACAACCTGAAGGATTTTTCATGTGAGCCATAATGAGGCTTGCTGGCGTATACCTGATTCTGACCATGGTTTTAAACACGAGCGAAACCGTGTGCATTGACTAGTTTTGTATATGTCAATGATATAACGACAAAAGGAACATTTTTATATAATTAGCAGAATATTGTAATAAATTGTTAAAGAAATATATATTTGACTGCTCTACACAGCAAATTGTCTTTGACATTTAAGCTAACAGCATTTTTAACATAGACATCTATTAAGTAATACTTAAATATATTTAAAAACATTGAATAATCAACAAAACATGATTTCCCTAAATTAACGCGATTCTAATACAGTGAAATTATTCTAGTTCCTGCAGACATTCACAACTATTCAGAGGCTTAATTGTTAAGAAAATTTATGCTTCGTACAGTCAGTACCTTAAGATAAAACTCAAGCGTAATCAGATTTAAACTGTATTATTTACTTGATAGTGGTGTTGGTTTGTTGGGTACTTAGTTCGGTAACCTGTGCGTGGAACCACTCTGATCAATGACGCAATCTGGCTACTACATTTCTATGTAAACGCTCAGGAAATAGCGGGTAATGGCTAGTACAAATGAAATATAATTATATCAATTGTTGTGCGTTGGGTTAACGGTTTTGTTTTCTTACTTACTTTTCACATAAGTAGTATCAAGGGTACTGGCTTGTGGTACAATCAAGGGTGTCACGTAGGGGCAGGCGTTGCGAGCGATGCGGTCGTACCGGGCTCCGTCATAAGAACACATCAGTTTGGACGCAAACAAATGATATAGTAAGGGCGAGCACGCACTGCGATTTTATTCGCCGCGATTTTTTCCGCAGAACTCTGTGACATATGGAAGTTGTATGAAGCTGCACGCACTTGCGGAAAATAAACCGCAACCAAATCTGTGTTTTGCTGCCATCGAAGTAGTACATAGAGATCGTTGTTTGCTGCAGATTTCACCGTGCCACGCCGCGATGCGGATAAAGTCCGCGCGGAAAAAATCGCGGCGAATAAAATCGGAGTGCGTGCTAGCTCTAACTTTTGGCGTTAAAACTAGCGTTCATGCTACACGTCGGTGCCACGCGAAGGAGATACGATACACCAACATGCTACAGATGTGGACCCGGCCATAGATCGTCGCAATAACGTCAGCGAAAAATAAAATCTAAGCATTCTAATGCCTAAATAGAAGGATATTGTTTTATATTACGAAATTAAATCGAACTTATTACTGGAATGATTATTTTTATTGTGAATGTTATCTTCAGTCTCTATGTAGGTACTTAAAACTTCTTTACAATAAGCATTTGCATAGTAAGATAACACGCCGCAATGAGATCTTGCACCATCTAAAAAACTTGCTAGTAGAAAAGCCTGGAGTCACGGAGTCACTTCATTTAATATTGCTTTAACAAACTGCTTATTAAAATAATAAAGTAGCTAGTAAAAATTAAGATCTTTCGACTAGACTTTTTTGGCATGTACGGCCATTAAACTATGTACAATTAATCAATTGATGTGGGACTTTGCGAATTAGGGGCAAAACATATCTATCGCAGGTATACATACAAAAAAAAAAACAGTTTATCATGTTACATGCAGAATTCAAAATCTTAACTACAATGTTCAATTTCATCTAAGATAACAAAACTGCTGTTTGATGCAAGAATGTTAAAACTGCCATCTATATAAAACCAAACTAAATAGCAAAGTAGGCTAAGGGTATAGGTATTATAGGTAAAGTCTCACACACGCACTCCATCTATATTTTATTTATATATGTTTTTTTTATTATATTCATTTACTCCTCCCCCCCTCTATTAATATACGCATCACTGTTTTACTGTATTGTATTTATTTTCTCATTATTATTATTTAATGTGTAAACTTGTAATTGGCCTCCATTAGTATTGAACAAAATTATTTCATAAAAATGTATGTGCTGTAGGATTTTCTTAGACATCAAATAAAAAAATAAAATAGGACTCCATTTCGTTTGCCGTCACTTGACACATTCGTAATTAGCGCCATCTGTTAATTTTTCTCTGATAATAATTAAGTATACCAACATGTAAAACTCGCCTAATTATTCTATTATGTATTCTTGACGTATATAAGACGTTTAAGTACATTTAATACACATTAAGTGTTGAGTAATGAATAAGACATCAACAACAGCTTATCTTAGAACTAAAGTTTCCTGTAAAAGTACATCTTATATTCAATCCAGACTTCAAGTATTGATCAATAAATACTATTACTTCTTCATTGGCCATTCATTTAAATAAAATCGAAATTAGTAAAATATTTGAAAAAAATGACTATATTGTGTAACAAGATAGTTTCTCGTTTAACTATATAGTTGCAGAAAGTAACTACACAGTGGTTTACTGCAGCAACATTGTTCAAGGGCGCTCTCAAGCAGCTTATGCTATATCGCCACAGCAAACAAAACAAGCAGTTATCTAATTAACTAGATAGTTGCAGTGAGTAACTATCATCACAGCAAAAGAAAACAAGAGGTTATCTCAGTATGACGTACATGGTCGCTGGTCGGACACACACATTTATCACGAACTACGTGCACTGAATTTACCAACCAATGACATATGTGAACCTGTAAAGCTTTAGGCCGTTTGTATAGTGATAGTAAGACTTAATATCACTATTATTATGGGATAGGTACTGCGACGTAGCTTTCATTTAAATCTCTGCTTTAATTTCAAATTAATTAAGTTAACTTTTGCCTGTAAAAAATTGGGACAGATCGTTGGGTGACCACCCTTTAGTTTTTACGTGAATACATCTCGCAGGGATATGTCAAAATAGTGAACGTAAATATTAAAACTTAGACTAGGTATACTTTGATTAGGCTCATTGTTTTAATCAGTTCTGATATTAATGCTGCTTCGGTAATGACGTCCAAATCTCGCCGTGCTAGGGTCAGGGCAGTTTACTCGGTGCTGGGCACTCGCTTATCCTCCAGGGCGAGTATGAGTGCCAATTCCACTTTAGATTGTAGCCATGCGAGTACCTCCGGGTCGGGCACTTCTATCGCCTTCTCGTCCGTGGAAAAATACGACACCAGTTCGTCCTGGAAAAATAATTAATAGCCTATAAATTCGTCGCACTATTGGCCAAACGACAGAGGTCTACCCTCATTTAAAAAAAACTATAAAACAAAGTCCATAAGCCACGTCTTACACAATATTCCGTTTACTAAAGTATTCAATATCTAAAAAAAAAAACTATAATTTTTACATAATTTCCGGGCATTATTTCATATATGTTTAAAATATCAGCTCAATCGGTCCGGTAGTTTTCTCGTTATCAGCAGACAAGTGGTCAAAAAACTTTCTTTATACGTCCTCTTCTTCTGTGTAGGTATTTTTATATTTTATGTGTATACAATGATGTTATAATAGTAATAGATCCCTACAAATCTAAGGCGTGAATATTCGCGATAGTTACTCGGAGTAACTATAGTGATAACGAGATAGTTCGTCTCGTTACGCCATTTCACTCTAATAGTAACAACGAAACAACCCCATACCATCCTTTACGTCTGTAGTAAGTACACCACATTTAGACATTTATTTATTTATTTAAAATATTGAAATATTACAGATTTCATTGCGTTACAATAACTTTTATGGTATAGACGAAATAGGCATTCCTCTCTCTAGCGTTCCCTTACATTCCGTCATCAGCCGTCCTATGCCGTCCACGAACACGTCACAGTGTGGTGCCTCGGCGAGCAGGGAGCCGAACACGTCCTTTATATATAGGAAGAACGTTGTGTATGCTATGATTTCGTACACTTTTCGGACCGCTAGTTGCTTCAGTTCGCAGCGAGACATGTGGGCGATGGAGATTAGTTACCTGTTTGATGTTGAGTATAAGCTTGTCACCCTCGATCCTGGGCACGCCGATGACGTCATCCAGCTTCACCACCCACTCCACGTGCCAAGAATTGGTGCCTCCCGCGCGTACCATGAAGATGTGTCTAACACACGATAACTTTTAATTAGACCCAGTTATGCAAAAATGTGCTGTCAAATTTTAACGTTGTACCTTCAGAATCGAGCCCATTATTTGTTATATTTGAATTTAATAATCTTAATATTTGTTATATAAATTTAAAAGGGTAGTATTTAAAAAAATAAAAATTTCTTTTATTTTACCTGCAATACTCTGTCGCTATGTCTTTCTCATTTTCCTACTGAAAGGTTGTCTGGAAGAGATCGCCTTAAGCGATAAGGCCGCCTTTGTACACTTTCCAAAAATCTTATTTTTATTGTTATTCTTAATTTGTGTGCAATAAAGAGTTTATCTATCTTACTGTGTGGATATGAGAATGGTGCAGTTGGAGGCTGGTCCGAGATGCGCGTGCGCGAGATACGCGTCTGTATCGGCGTAGTGCGCGCGCGTCGCCAGCGACAACAGCTGCAGCCCCAGCGCCGCGTGCGCAGAGTACGCGCGGATGCCCTGCGCGCAAACAGTACATACAGCATTCCATACAGGAAATATCGTAAGAGGCAAATGAAGCCTTTTCAGGAGAGCCACAAAGCTCTTTCTTGTTTTTTTATTGTTTACATAATATTGGAGTGATCAAATTTACACAAAGTCTTATTTCTAACACAGTACAAACGAGTATATGGGCCCAGCATGCGTTAAGAAGCGGCAGACAGTGTGTCCAGAGAAGCCCAGCATGTTGAAAAGGTCTTGTTTTGATGCTTTTAAAATAAATGATAGACCAAAGTTTTATAAACTTTCTAGCTCCTTGATGATATAAACTCAAAACAATTCATGTCTTATATTTTGACATTTACGATTTATTAAAGGTTCATCCGGCTCGAAGGACCATACCGACCATACCTCCAAGATAAAAAGTTCTGCGAATATTACTTAAAGATGCTCTTACATAACTGTTATCACCGTCCACGTTAGACAACATCTTGAATAGGCAGTATTATGTTCAACACCAGATAGTCAATTGTGTGACCTCAACGATCTCTATGTACTACTAGATGGAGCGTTCCAAACAATCGCTCTGTTCCACGCAAGTAGCCACAACTCTTTCACATTCACTTTGAAACTTGTGCACTTACTATTCAGAACATTTAATTATTTACTAAATATTGACATTATTTAACCGTAGCGTCAATATTTAGTAATAATTAAATGTTCTGCGTAGTAACTGCACAAGTTTCATTGTGAATGTGAAAGAGTTGTGGCTACTTGCGTGGAACAGAGCGATTGTTTGGAACGCTCCATCTAGTAGTACATAGAGATCGTTGTGTAACCTCAATATTTTATATAGTTGGGGTGCTGTTTTTATGCCAAAACTATTACAACAGTAGTAAACCTCGAACTGAAGTTTCAGTAAACACAGGTGTGACTGCTGATAACACACTGCGACTGCAGCCCGAGAACCAGTGAATCATAATATCAAGGGAGTGTGCAAGCCGACCCGAGGACCCCAAATAGTAGATTAGTAGCCAAGGGCTGTAAGGCATCAATTGCAGCCCGAGATATTTAGGCGCACGAGCGCAGCAGGGCGCCTATAGTTCGAGGGTGCAATTGATGCCTTACACCCGAGCTAACTACTCTGCTTTACATCTCGATTGTGAGGTAAGTAGAAAAAAAACCGGCATTACAAGAATAAAACATTTTATTAGTTATTTAAAGTAAAATATTTCTATTCCCGCCTTTTTTCATCTTTTTTTTTAAATTATTTTTTTCAAGAACGAAACTGAGCTTCGCCGTTCGATATTTAAAATTGATGACTATTATACTCATACGAAGACAAGGCTGAATAGCGAAGCGACCTCTTTTGTCATTGGGCTGAATGCATGATGTCTATTGCCACTTGCCAGAGTGATGGTTAGATGTACGCGAACTTTTTGAAAGAGTGAAGAGTTTTTTTTTTAATTACTTACCGCTTAGGGCTTTTCTAGCTACATTATTACCCTAGAGCGCTAATTGGTCACCTACAAGCCCCATTTGGGGGTAATAAGGACCTACTTACCGAATATGAGAGATGTAAAGATTATTTATTTACCTCAGTAGCAGAACAATGCCTGGGCAGGCGTCGGCGCGCGATCAGCCGACCACCGCTGCGTTCGGCGCACGCTTTGAGCGCGTTTTCGGCGCTGTTTACTCCGAGCTGACGAGTAAGAGTCGCTCTAGCTGCTTCACGGCATACATCTGATATAACAATACTCTTCTTAGGCATGTTACGTAAATATGCAAGGTAAGGTAAAACTTTATTATTCAAAGACGTTTGGTCCGGGATTTGTGTTTGTACCTTAAACATTGTCATTAGTTAAATTAGTCTTCGGAGTATTTAAAAACGTTAGATACCTACTAAGCAGACATGAAAGGTAGGAAGTATCCACTTACACGTCTGCGGTTGTAACTCTGACTACACCCACACCATTGTCTTTGTTTTTCAGGTTGCTTTGAAAATGTCCAATGCTAGGAGTAGGTATAAAAACTGCATCGATACGTACTTTAGTGGTCTGCGCGCACGATTCGCAGGCACAGTTAATATATAAATAGTTTAAGTCAGCTCAGCGAGCAATCGCGATGGACAGACGTAAGTAAATTTGGTAGAAGATATGACCGCCGCTGAAGTCGATTCCGATTTGACTCTGATAGAAAGCGGGAAATAATGCAACCAGTCCATTTTATCGGGGGGATGAGGAGGTCAATCAAGCTAGGCGTTATTATGCGGTCCTGATGCACTGGAGGGAAAATTGGATAATTTTGTGTTACATAATTTGCGCCCCCTGAAGATCGAGGTAACAATGGGACGTCCGCCTGACAAATGAACTATTTTGCATATAGTAGATGTAAGGCTGGATGAGAAAGTCGAAGGTTCCCGTGTGGAAGCGCATATTACGGAAGCCCTTTATTAAACAGTGAAATATAACAGATATATCTAAGTAACACAATGCAAGAGGTAAGTACTCCAAACTCGAATATCTAAGATACATGCCATGCTTATAAAATCAAAGGGCATAACCCATTTTGTAACATGTCGCTCACGTATGAAATACTAAGTAATTCTACGAGGCTAATCAATACTACATTGGCCTTATCATTTATCTAACGGCTTCCTGATTTCCCTTCAGTAATAACCTGAAGGAATCGTTTCTTTCTTCATATTTTATACTACGGTATTAATAAGTACTGTGTTTAAAAAACACCTATTTATTAATCTAAATAATCATGCTGTTCCATACTCACGTCGAACAATAATATAGTCCTCATCTATCCGTCGAGTAGACAAATGGAAACCAGAAACAATAATTTATGAGAACATGACAGACAAGTACACTAACTACGGTAGAAAAATGAATATCACATCGGCTTAAAAATATATTTTCTTAGTTAATTCGAATATTGCAGACATGATCCAAGGCATACTTCTTTATATTAAGATATCAATAGCGTTTAAAGTCATATACATATTGAAGAATACCAGATTATTCTTCAATATGTTATGTTGAAGTATTGATGAATGTTCTGTCGTCTGCCTGTTGATTTTTTAGATTAAATAATAGAGTGTAGTTTGACATCTTGAGTGGACCAGTTTTACATAACTACTGGATCCAGTTTAAAGAAATAAGTAAGTAAGTATACTTAAGATTCAACAAACTTTTCATATGATCTCCAAATTAAGAAGTGATATATACATTTTTCTAATTATCATAATAATAAAGATAGTACGCTACTGTAGAAAAATGTAAAACATATTTGTGATAATGATAAACATTTTTCTGAAGAATTTTTTTAATCATTGCAACAGCAATATTCTATTAAAGCAATTATTAATCTTAGTAACACAAATCATGCAATTTTTAAGAATAATGTCTCAATACAAAAAGCACGACGAAAATTTTTCCATAACAAATTTTCTTCAGAAGTTAACAAGTAAAAGATCATAGACAATTATCTCAAACAAATCATTTACCAAACACCACATGCATTATCAATTCGAGATCCAAATCAAGACATTTCTATTAAGTAAAGTGCAACGGTAAACATAGGTGCGGCCGCAGAGTTCAATATCATAGATTTAACTTGTTATTTAAATAATTGGTTCTAACAACTTATCAATATCTATCATCTAAGACTATATTAGATACAAGAACTGTGATATGTAGTTTCTGCGTTCGCCCATCGATGTATCTCACATAACAGACTCCTACAGACTTCCAAATGTAATTGCAATTCGCTTGTAGTTCACATAATTATTTGCATATAGCAACAATTTGCAGTCCATTGGCTATTATTGATTGCACATTGAAAGCTCTAACTTCACCGATACAAGAGTAAATTCAGCCAGTTACCTAAGCGAAATGCAACAATATCTTAAGTCCGTCAGAGTTACAAAAGCTTCGTTCTTACCGAAGCTGGGCCTGGATATAAGGCCCGTGAGAGCCAAGGCCACACTTGCAGGATTTTGCTTGTCGCCCTCCACCACCGATTCGGGCAAGTCGTTGCTCCTTTCGTCCTCGTCACCTTTAGACCCAGTTAGTACAAACAAAGCAATGTAATGAACTGTGTCCCAATGAAAATCACACAACGACGCCTAGGAAGGTAAAGTAAAGAATGTTTTAAATCGCACGTCTATACCCGAGACGTAGCCGAGAGTGGCAAACGTGCGATCTGAGTATTCTTTACTACCTCCTCCAGGAAGCGGTACCTTTAGCGGGTAGCAGGCACGTGAAATAATATATTTTTTTGCTTATAGTTATTTTTTTATATAAAGTAACAGAAAGGCGTGGGATGGGTAATGAAGAGCTCAGTTTCTGCTGGGGGGGGGGGGGGGGGGAGGGGGGGGGGGGCTTATCAAAATCCACAATCAAGTCGTTGATTAAACCTCGTCCACATTTTAGAACTATTAACTAACTGAATGTTGCCGTGTGGTTTTCGGTAAAGTAGAATAGGACCACTCCAACTCTTCCCGTGGATGTCGTACAAGGCGACTAAGGGAATACATTATAAAACATCAATCAGGGCTCCCCAACCCGTCTGGCCAGCGCGGGGAGTGTAGGCCAAATCCTCCATCTGTCTCCGGAAGATGAGAGAGGGTTGTGCTCCTGCAGTGGAGACAAAAATAACCTGATGATGAATGTTTATAAGCGATTATAAATGGCGTAATATTGGCGATAGTTTCTCGAAGCAACTATAGTGATAGATAATGATATAGTTCGTTTTGTTTAGGCCATACCACTGTATAGGTGGTGACATCAAAACGGGCCCCACACCACCATTATTTGCGTCTTTAGTACCTACACCACCTATTGTTATGTATGGGCACATCTAATAAATAAAATCGTAAACTTGGCGTGTCTGTACATTGAAGATATTTGCAAAAAAAATTGGGGGGTCTAAGGATAAGCAACAGAACACATTTCGATCATTTTTGAAATTTTTGTCTGTGAGTTTGTGCACGCATCACTTAAAAACTACTGAACGGCTTTTGATGGACTTTGCAGAGAAACATGGGACTTAACATTTAGTCTTTATTTCATCGCAATCGGTGTACTCAATCAAAAGTTATGGACATGTTTAGTTTTCAAATACATTAGTAGGTAAGGTTAGTATGCAATAAGGTAAGGTTAGTATTTCCGTACTATTCAGATTGCGATGAGTTTGGACTACATTTGGAGCTGGGAGTGGGAATGGTAGTGGGAGCGGGAGCGGTAGCTGAAGGGAATGGGAGCGGATTCTGTAGTTCACGCGAGCGGAGTCGCGGGCACAGCTAGTTACTTATAATATATCTCGCTCTGGCGTCCCGCAACGTCTCTATAAAAGCGTCTCTATTCCTCAGATATCGTATGTTTACCTCATAATCTAACGGTGGTGTACTAAGCGCCTAAAGGAGTAAAAAAAATTACTAACCCTGCTTCTTCCTGTTAGCTCGCGGACGAGGCGCAGGCGCGGGCGCGTCGTCGAACAGCGCGGCCGCGCGCGCCGCGCCGCTCGCGCACTGCCCGAGTAGCCGAGCCGCTGCGTAGCCTAGCTTGTAAGCGATGTCCTCTGGCTTGCGGGTCGACACCGTACCCTGTACCACGTGGGGTCAACGCCTTTTAAAAAGTTTCGCGCCCACATATTTATATACATATACAATACATATTTACTGTAATTTGTCTGCAATATAGTATATTCAATCAATCTGTCCATCTGGCAGGCGTCCTACTCTGCATGCTGTCTCCACTCCACAACTCGTCTGCGGCTATGTAGGTGACCACACATTATTCATTGCCTTGCCGATCAAATCTTTAAAGAAAACTGCAAAAACAAAAGCATTTGCGTCTCAAAAACAAAATTAACAATAAACGGTGTTCCGAAGTGGAGCGCACAGTTTACATGGTAATACAAACCTGTTTCTGCTGCTGGTGGACCTTTCATGTATACGTTGCCGAGACGCAAATAGCGTTGGTTTTCGTATGAAAATCGTTTTTTTTATGATGGGTTTACACTTGACCTCAATCACACCTGATGGTAAGTGACGATGAGGCCTAAGGCGGTGCACGCTTACCCAGAAGATGCCTATTCACTCTTCCTTTAAAAAGATCCAAGTTGTACTCGTCTGGAAATACCGAAGTTGGCTGGATTTCTGTAAGTTAAGGGCCTCCGTAACTCGACTCGTCGGCACTCACCAAACAAGGCTCATAATACTGTCTCATGCCCTTAGAGAAGTCCCCAATGATGCTGTACGGGTTCCCGAGGATGTTGAGACCCAGAACCAGCACATAGAACTGCTGCACCAGCTGGGTCCAGTAGTGGCGCGACGCCATGTCCAGAAGAACCGCTGCAGAGATCGGCGCGTTACGGAGTTCAAGGTATGACATCCTAGGGAATGACGAAGATGTTTAATACAGGGTCTAAAACAGAGGTTCCCAGACTTTTTTACTCATAGACCACTTTCAAAATTTTGCTGGTTCTGGTGGACCCCTTGCAACATTTCTACCAGATCTCCCAAAACTCGACAAAAAATGGGAAGATTAGACGCCAACGTGGACCCCCGTAGAGTCTCCCGTGGACCCCTGAGGGACCAATTTGAGGATTACTGGTCTAAAAAATACTAAAGTAAGCTGAATGAGACTTACTTTAAAACAACATCCTTCATGTCGCACAGCGACGATCCCCACGAGTTGAACAGGTACTCCAAGAGATCACTGTTAAAAAGCTTAGGCCGGTTCTCCTTCTTGTTCCCGTACCTTGCCCTTCCGGGACTGCTTGCACTCTCCGCGGAATACCCGCGAGAAGACAAACTTAGCACGACCTTGATCGGCGATAGATGTACAAACTCCATTAGCACGTTCTTCCGTGCAACCATTTGGCTTTTAGCAGCTAAAATAGGCAGAGGCATGTGTACCAATGCCAAGTCAGCTCGTAACCTCACTGCAGGCTTCTCCTCTATCTTCCAATGGTTCAGTATATCGAAAACGTAGTTTACAAATCCTCTATCTAAATTAACGCAGTGCTCCTGAATTAGAATCTTCAGATATTTATACACGTCTTGGTTTAAAGTTGGCCTGTGCTGCTTCAATGCTACGAGCTCAATGCACGGTTTCAAGTCTCGGTTAGACCTAGAACTAGCCAGCGGGGCTGGGTACAGTACACTCGGGAACACAGCTTCGTTCAGCTGATTGTCGATCTGCAATCTCTGCAGCTTCAAATGGCAGTAGGCGTACGTATCAGATTTTCGTAGTTGCAACCATATGCCTGGGTTGTACGTCCGCCTCAACTCAGAAAAGAAGGGTTTGGTCATCTGCATTTTTTCCAGGTCAATGTGAATGTATTCTTTCAGTTGGCATTTCTTTTGTTCTGTTTGGTATTTATCCTCGATCCATGAGGTCAAGTCTGGTGATAGTTGTTTCCATTTGTGACTAACGTTCACTTCCCATCGTGGCATAGAATCCGTTATGCTGATATACGCAAGTTCTTTGACACCCACATTAGTAGGTACACAAACAGACAAGCTAACGCATGATAATGACAAATACACTTCGTAGTTACTCCTTTCTGAATTAATTCTCATTCTATATTGGTACGCTATCCTTTCGTCCTGAGCTAAAGCGAAGACTCTCTGATATCCGTCCATATACGAGATCCAATAGACGACAACCTTGTCTTTCCTCATTTTCTTGGTTTTTGAGTGATTTTCTGGCAGATCTGAGCTGTCGGAGTCTCCACTGCTCGAGGAGCAAGGTTCAGGAGACTTGGGAGTCAGTCGTTTGAGGGTCGAGGATAGTTTGGAAGTCACGCTGTTTGTCGCTACAAGGGTAGAATGTTTCACCGAGTGGAAGCTGACTTTCTCTTCTCCGTAACTGAAAACAGAAGAAAACTAATGACTCGTGTCTACTTCTACTACAATAGTATACTTATCTTATCCTCTTAGAGGGCCAAGAAGGCCTGGCGACACTTCGACCCTTCAGGATCTTTAGTGCCAAACCTCTGACCACCAACGGTGCCCCAATCCGATTTGGTGGACTTCACATACGCCTCAGAATTTCTTCTTCGGCATATGCAGGTTTCCTTACGATGTTTTCCTTCACCGTAAAGCCTGTGGTATTATAAATAAACCGTACTTAAGTTTTGTAAAACTCATTGGCACGGGCTGTTTGAACCCACGACCTCATGAACGTGAGGCGAGTGCACAACCAACCGGCTACCACGGCTCTAGTATACTTAAAAAATACATTTTTATTTTCTTACTAGCTGTGCCCGCGGCTCCGCTCGCGTGGACTACACGATCCGCTCCCATTCCCACTTCCGCTCCCTATTCCACTTCCACTGAGACTTCAAATCCAGGTCCAGGTCCAGGTCCAGGTCCAGATCCAGGTCCAGGTCCAGGTCCAGGTCCAGGTCCAGGTCCAGGTCCAGGTCCAGGTCCAGGTCCAGGTCCAGGTCCAGGTCCAGGTCCAGGTCCAGGTCCAGGTCCAGGTCCAGGTCCAGGTCCAGGTCCAGGTCCAGGTCCAGGTCCAGGTTCAGGTCCAGGTCCAGGTCCAGCTCCAGGTCCAGGCCCAGGTCCAGGTCCAGGTCCAGGTCCATGCCCAGGCCCAGGCCCAGGCCCAGGCCCAGGCCCAGGTCCAGGTTCAGGTCCAGGTCTGGTACAGGTCAGGTCCAGGTCCAGGCCAGGCCCTCTACCCTCCTCTCAACCCTCCCCTCAACCCTCCTCTCAACCCTCTCCTCAGCTCTCCCCTCAACCCTCCCCTCAAACCTCTTTCCCTCGTCTCTCCAAATGTAGTCCTCGTAACTAATCCATCGCAGTCCAAATTCCGACCAACATTACGTTGTTGCATACCTATACCACAAATTCATCGTAATCGGGTAACTCAGTCAAAAGTTATGCGAATTTTCAAACACTCAAATTACACTGGTACCATATCCGCTCCCGCTCCCGCTCCGGTGCAGCTCCGGTTCCGCTCCCGCTCCCCTCCCGCTTCCGCTCTCAATCCCACCCCCACGCCCAATCCCACTCCCACTCCAATTCCTACTCGCAGCTCCAAATGTAATCCAAACTCATAACAATCTGAATAGTAGGTACGGAAATACTACTTTAAGCAATATATTGCATAATAACCTTACCCAACTAATGTATTTGAAAACTATAAATGTCTATAACTTTTGATTGAGTTAGCCGATTGCGATGAAATAAAGACTAAATGTTAAGTTAAGTTAAGCACCAAGTTTTTGTGAAAAGTCCATCAAAATCCGTTCAGTAGTTTTTAAGTGATGCGTGCACAAACTCACAGACAAACAGACAAACAGACAAACAGACAAACAGATAAACAGACAAACAGACAAAAATTTCAAAAATGATCGAAATGTGTTCTGTTGCTTATCCTTAGACCCCCCAATTTTGTTTTTTGCAAATATCTTCAATGTACAGACACGCGAAGTTTACGATTTTATTTATTAGATATTTTCTTATACTGTTTTGGTGCGAAATGAAAAATATTTGAAACATATTGAATTGAAAGACAACGATTTCAATGTACTCGTATTATAGAAAGTATTGGCCTCAGCAGCGTATTTGCTATAAATGCCTGACTTATGGGATATCTTCTTCTCTGTCGTTCTCGAGGATAGCGACCGTATAAAATGCGCCTCCATACATAAAGAGCGTTGGCCAGCCGCACCGCTTCATATAAGGATCCGCCAGGCACCCTCCTCACCGGGTCTGACCTCCTCGTCCTCTGGCACTCCTGCCCTTCACTTGTCCCAGGATGATCTTCTCCAGGTCATGCTTGGGAGACCGCACATTGTAACCGAAGAAGCTTAGGGTATTTTCATTGCAGATAGTGGAGAGCCGTTTCGTTAAATTGAGCTCTTCAAGAATGGAGGCTGGCCATGGTATACCAAGCAGGATAATGGAAAATACAGTATGGTGTTAAATACCGGGTGGAAATATCAGGGAAAGTACCCTAAATATGAAAGGTAACAAGATGTACTCAACGGAAGCATGTCTTCATTTTTAAAAGTAAAACTGTATATAAAAAAGTCCAAAGACAACAAGTGAGTCGTTACCCTGAAGACTATTAGAATGCCTCGTATGCTATCATAGCACATCAATGCTAGCATTGTTATTTGGCGACAGAAATAGGTAAGAGGGTAGTCACCAGAAACCTTCACTAGAATAAATAAAAAAATCCTATGACGATGATAAATTTCTATAGAACAAGTCTCACCGCCGTGTGGTTTCCGGTAGAGTAGAATAGGACCACTCCAACTCTTCCCGTGGATGTCGTACAAGGCGACTAAGGGAATACATTATAAAACATCAATCAGGCCTCCCCAACCCGTCTGGCCAGCGCGGGGAGTGTATGCCAAATCCTCCGTCTGTCTCCGGCAGATGAGAGAGGGTTGTGCTCCTGCAGTAGAGACAAAAATAACTTGATGAAGCCTCACCCGTCCTGGTGGAAGTCTGCCTCGAAACCCTTGCCTTTGTTGTTGTACAGGTTCCACAGCAGAGTACGCTCGCGCGCCGGGTCGTCCCACGTGTACAGCAGAGACTGGTACGGGCTCAACAGCGCCACCTATATGCGATAAATAATACAGGTACTATAGTACATCATCATCATACGCCTAAATACGCCCACTGCTGGACATAGATCTCGCCAATAGAATACCACTTTTGGTAAGTCGTCCATTGGGGGATTTGCCATAATCACCACGCTTGGCAGGCGGCAATTGCCTGGGTTTGTTGCGCCGTTTCTTCTTCAAAGCGTCCACACCTAGGAAGTAGTCGGTAAAAAAATTATAAATGTGCCAAGTGTTTTGTATTTGTTTACATAACCACTGTAACTTGTGGAAAAAATTTGTGGTCATATTAAAAAAGATACTTTAAATATCTCTAGACAGCATTTTTTTTATATGGCTTTGGTACATTCACGTCCATGCCAGCGTCATAGAGAAATATACGCGGTCTGTGGGCGCGATTCTGAAGGCACACATTTGAAATTTGACAGCGCTAAAATTGGTTTCGTCTTTATCTTTATAATACTGTGTGACAAGGATAGCAACAGTTTTAGTGCTGTCAAATTTTAACATTGTGTCTTCAGAATCGAGCCCTGTGTCATACTAAATATAAATATATTTAGTACTAGCTGTGCCCGCGGCTCCGCTCGCGTGGACTACACGATCCGCTCCCATTCCCACTTCCGCTCCCTATCCCACTTCCACTCAGACTTCAAATCCAGGTCCAGGTCCAGGTCCAGGTCCAGGTCCAGGTCCAGGTCCAGGTCCTGGTCCTGGTCCTGGTCCTGGTCCTGGTCCAGGTCCAGTTCCTCAACTCTCCCCTCAACCCTCCCCTCAACCCTCCCCTCAACCCTCCCCTCAACCCTCCCCTCAACCCTCCCCTCAACCCTCCCCTCTACACTCCTCTCAACCCTTCCCTCAGCTCTCCCCTCAACCCTCCCCTCAAACCTCTTTCCATCGTCTCTCCAAATGTAGTCCTCGTAACTAATCCATCGCAGTCCAAATTTCGACCAACATTACTTTATTGCATACCTATACCACAAATTCATCGTAATCGGGTAACCCAGTCAAAAATTATGCGAATTTTCAAACACACAAATTACACTGGTACGGGCTCCCGCTCCCGCTCCAATCCAGCTCCGGTTATGCTCCCGCTCCCCTCCCGCTTCTTAAGTGATGCGTGCACAAACTCACTGACAAACAGACAAACAGACAAAAATTTCAAAAATGATCGAAATGTGTTCTGTTGCTTATCCTTAGACCCCCCAATTCTTTTTTTTGGAAATATCTTCAATGTACAGATACACGAAGTTTACGATTTTATTTATAAGATGACACAGACCTCAGATCGCCTAGTCGTAGCCAGCATAATATTACAGACGGAAACCCACCTGCCCTGACTCAGCCTGGTGAAGCTTGAGGAATAGGTCGTCGCACAAGTTGTCGATACGCACGGGGGCGTCCCCCGCCGCGAACGGCTTGAACGTTATCGTGAAAGGCCGGTCGGACCCGCCCGTCACCTCCACGCAAATCGCAGACTGTTGGGTTAACATTAGATTATTTATAGGAGTTGGATTGTAATATACAATTAAATATCAAAATCAACACTGGGGTGATATAATTTTTAAAATCTCTTAGCTCGGATGATGGGTTTTGGGCCCAACCACTAATAAAAATAAGTGATACGCCAATGAAAAGATCTTATAAAGTAGAACAATAGTTAGTTACTATGGCGGCTAATCTAAGTGAGCTGTATTTTCGGCGAAAATAAGTGATACGCCAATGAAAAGATCTTATTAAGCAGAACAATAGTTACTATGGCGGCTAATCTCAGCTGTATTTTTGGCGCTATGGGCCTCTTAGTACCCACCCACTAATAGCAACCACTAATCATACCGCCGAAAATATAGCTAACTGAGATTAGCCGCCTTAGTAACTACTGTTCTACTTTATAAGACCTTCTTATTGGCGTATAATTTATTGTTATTGTTTGCTATTAGTGGGCGGGTACAATGTTCCATATTAAAACGCCCAGCATCCTTTCTTACAAAATATATGTCGTAGTCGCCTCCTCTGAGGGCGTGGGGTTCGAATCCCGCTTCTGATGTCGTAGTCGCCTCTTCTGAGGGCGTGGGTTCGAATCCCGCTTCTGATGTCGTAGGTTCCTGGTTCCGCCGAAAGTGTGGACTCCCAAATTGAGTTTAACACCGTTTCAAGTTTCATTTACTAGCTTCAATGACACTACATGAAATTACACTACATCATCAAGTAACGATTTTAGAAGGCAGACGATCCGTCCGTGTAGTGCCTGCGCTCCGCACGCGTATCGAGCGAACACTATCTCGAGTCTGCGCCTGCGCCAGTCCTACCAGACGTTCCGTCAGCGCGTGCTCGCGACGATCGCCGAACCAAGCCGAACGGCGCGCCGAGCACACACTTTGCCTCCAAATCAGCTCCTCTTTTATTATTTCGCCGACATATATTATCACTTTCTTAATGACAATTAAATATTAAGACGTGAGCATTGGGCATTTGTTTCGGCTCATCCACGTTAAAATCCGTGCAGCTGTTATGGCCTGCGTGAGCTCAAACCAAACAAACAAAACTTCACACTTACGCATGACCTGTAATATTAGTGATATTTATATGGCTGTTATAAATTAAGGCTCTCTCTCTCTCTAATCGTAATGTATTAAAACTTGTGTTTGGTTACTTACGGCACTAATTATCAAAATTTAAAATGTCCGCCATAAAATTACACATTAGGCTTAAAATATGTCAACGAAAGTACAAGTTTATGTTACTACTAGCTGTTGCCAGCGACTTCGTCCGCGTGGACGACTTAACATCACAAATTATTATGTTTTCCCGTCGGAATGGGATGCTTTTTCGGGATAAAAACTATCCTATGTCCTATTCCAGGACCTAACCTATCTGTGTGCCGAGTTTCATCATGATCCGTCCAGTGGTTGTAGCGTGATTGAGTAACAAACATCCAAACATTCAAATATACAAACTTTCGCATTTATAATATTGGTAGGATTGCGTAAACTGTGAACATTTCATTACAGTTTGTTTGCGCAACCGGCACGCCCGTCCTTACAGGCTCTAACTCAATTCACACCACTTTCATTACGGATGTTATAAGATTCCGGTGACAATTTCACTTCCTCTCAGTTCACTGAAAACTGCCGTAAAACTGCCACCTCTATGAGTGACATCACCAAAGTTATAACTCTCTTAAACTACGTCATCAGCTACAGATTAGTTTGCGAAAGAAAATGGGACTAAAAATAGTGACAGTGACTTTAGTGCTGTGCGGAGTGATAATCCAATCAGAAAGTGATAATATTAAAAGTGATGTAAACTGTGACAGCTACCTACTACCTGAAGTTGGGCATGTGAGAGTCAAAAGAGCGAAATACTTTTACACGGGACATCCGAATAGGCTCTATAGAAGACCTCCGCTACCCTTTGTACCCAAAGGTTATTATTCAGCAACACCACCGCCAGGATACTACGTAAATGACGAAGAGCCCCAGTATTCAGCTTATCCGAGACCCTCAAAGGTTAGTACAAGATCTACTAACGAAGGTATTGGGGACGGAGACATAAGCAACCTGGTCAAGTATCTTACTAAACAGGATTTAGATAAGATCATAGAATTTGCTGGTGATAGAGAAAAATACTCGGACAAATATAGAGCCGAACCTTCTGAGAACTATAATAGTGGATATATTAAACCTTACAAACGAGCAGAGAATACTGTTTACAAAGAAAATTACCAACAAAGTGATGATAATGACAAATTCACTCTAAATGCTGCTAGCGTTCATAACAATCCAGGTGAAAATCAATACAAAATTGAATATAGCCATCCTAATATAGAATACGTTAGGGATAAGACTCAAACTAGGAAAGAAATTGATGATAATGATCAGACATTTTCCTTAAACGGTCCTTACATATCAGACAATCAGGGAGGAAATTCTTTTAAATTCAAATATAACAGTCCAAATCCCAACAACAATTACGGTAGAGGTACAATACAGCCAAAAACCACGTATACAAACTTACTTAATGCAGCATTTTCAAACACACCCTTGGAAACAGAAAATACTGTGAAAAACACTCAAATTTCGTACGTAAACGCCAATAATATGTTCAACGAATTGGTATCGAAAGACGGTAGCATATTTACTGACAGTTCAATGATGAAAGAAGAAGTTTTACCAGCACCGGTAAATCTGCGACCTCAGCTAGACAATGAAGTGGCGTATACGAACAAAGTGCCTGCTGTTACGAATGCAGACTCCAGTTCGTACGAGGTGGAGAGTTTCGGTGACCTACCGCTCATGAACTATCACAATTCAAAGCTGCATACAGTCAGCTCGTATAACGTGCCCCATTACACTGTGAGTATTGTAAATTTTTTGAATGAAGTCGGTGCAACCGCAGACCAAGCATAGCTTAGATAGATTGGGAGTCGCTTGAAAAAGGCTTGTATTCAGCATTGAGATGCTATAGGCTATAGTCGAGTTTCGTTTTTCCATTTGAATAGTACAAATAACCCTAGGATTGGGCGTCACTATTATTAAAAGTTAACATTTTGTTGCAGGTGATATCGCCCAATTATGAGCCAGAACCGCAGGCTCCCGAAGATTCACCTCCAGAGATCTCCCCGCCAATCGAGCAAGTTCCCGAATCGGTCGCGAAGGCCCACAGCGACGCGCATCTGAAGGCTGTCAGGATCTGGACACATCGGTCCAGGGGAACCGCTTACACGCTTTATAAAGACGGTACCCTGGCATTGGAGGCGCCTTCGAAGTACAAAAGGCATCCGTGAAGATGTCCTTAAAAATATAGAAATAGCTTGCCAATACTGGCTGAGTAGACGGATTTGTTATTGTTTGCGAAATCAAATAGTTAATTGGACTAATTTGCAGACATCATTGAGCTAAGGATATTTAGTTGGTACGAGTAAGTCCTCCAAATGCATGTTATATTGTCTAGTTGAAGTTATTTAAGGATTTAGGATAGTATTTATGCAACTTAAAATTAAATAATACTTAATCGTGTAGATTAGGTTAAGAAATCGTTTCAAATACCATGGAAAATATAAAAATACAATAAATATGTTTTTTTAAATATTAATATTTTCTTATATCAGCAGTATATCTAAATCACTGGCGTTTACTGGACCCTTATTTAGAAATAATGCGGTATACTCGTGGTGTCAGTCTCGTAGTCTGTCTGCTAGTCTATATGCAATCCCAATAGCGGACTGCCTTAAATGTAATCTGGTCTACTCATGGGCTACTGATATACTTACGATTAAAGGCTCTACTGAAACTGTCTCGGTCTACTGCTCTACTATAGCTCTATTGGAATACACTCGTCCTACTGGTCTATTCACTGTAAATTAGTCTACTTACAGTCGTCACTTACCCCCTTATCCATTCTAAGTACAGTGTGGTGGTTCTGGGCGATGGGAAAATGCTGGGAGACCAGCATGGAATCGCGGTATTTGCAATGCATGCGCATGGAGTCTGTGCTCGGCCAGAACGGCGCGCACTGAGCCGGCGCCAGCTCCAACCAGAGATCAGCCGCTTCGTTGGCTTCCATGTAGCGCAGGTGACGCCGCGTGGAGTTGTATACCAGGAAGTACGGCAGCAGCGTCACGATCTTCGTCAGTTGCGGGCACAGCTCTGATAGCGTTACCTACAAGATGTAAGTGGTTCATACATCAAAGGCAACTGCACCGTCTGGGCCACAGCAAAGATAAGAGGGTTGCGGAGTTAAAACGGTATAACAGTCCAAATAGTTTAACCGCGCTCCTTTGAAGCACCTTTAACTATCACCGTAGTTCGAAATGACATTGTTGTAGAATAAAAAGAGCCGTAAAAGACTAAACATACATGTACACCAAACATGACCCCGAGGAAGACATACATAGAAAGAAATTTGGAAAAAAATAGTAAGACTACCCATGGAGTCTGGTGGTGGATCTTAAGTGACACTGGAATAAATAATAAATATATTTGGGGACATTTCACACACGGCCACCTGATCACAAACTAGGCAGAGCCTGTAATATGGGTATCAGACAGCTGATATACATACATAAATACATAATATAATATATAAATGACATCCAGTCACAAGGCAAACACAAGTGTTCATCACACGAATGTTTGCCCCGGGCGGGACTCGAACCCGCGACCCCGAACTTCGGCAGGCAGGTGTACTACCGACTCAGGCTGCGGGCCGACTAATGATGGTGACTAACGGTAAGCAGTAGACGGTAGTGCGTGCGGCGCTCGGTGTGCGCGCACACGATCAGGCCGGGCGCGGCGGCCGGCAGGCGAGCGGCTCGCGACCACGCGGACTGGTGCGCGCGCAGGCGGATCTTCTCGTCGCGAGCGCGCGCGCGCCGGCCGCGCCCGCGGGCAGACCCGCTCCACAGCAGCGGCTCCTCGCAAACTTCGTAGCACGTGTCCGAGTGACGACCCTGTCACATACCACAGTATTGTAGTTATTACTACTACGCACAATATGGCTATTTCATGCCTTGACATCGGCGTTCTCGCACATCTGTTACCGGCGATAAGGATCGCGCGTGATTAGTTTAAGGCCGTCCAAGGCCGCCAGCTGACGCTGGCCAGAGCCATCTCAGAAGCAGAGCCAGATTAACCATGTCGGGGGGCCTAGGCAATGCAAGTGTCGGGGCCCCTTTACCATGTTCTAACTTCCTGAAATATAGTTTTTCTACCACACTGCAATGCTCCGCACGCGTGGACTACTCTCTATCAATCCTTCTACGACTCCGATGCCGAAGCTCACGCCCAAGCCCACGCCTACTCCTCTTTTCACTCTAAGAAACATTTTCAAAAAAGACCGGGGCGCGGGGCCCCTTGCCGATGCGGGGCCCCTAGGCAGTTGCCTACACTGCCTAATGGATAATCCGGCCCTGCCCAGAGGGAACTGCAATACTAGATGCACAACCACACTTGTCCTTGATATAGTTATAGATTGAAAAGCTGTGCCGGCGTGATTTATCTTAAACAGGATGCCCAGATCTTTCGCGTCAGTCTGGCTCCGGACTCGATCCTGCTTCCGAAGTTTAGGTCGGAGGTTAGCTCCATGCCTTGTAGCCCTAGATGAGCGTCTGTTAGTATAGATACATACCTTTATCTGTAGCGGCAGGCCGGTCTTGTTGATGATCCAGTAAGGCGCGTGGATATACAGCTGCCAGCAGTCGTGGCGTTCGACGCGAGCGCACACGCCCAGTTGTTTGTTGCCGCCGTCCGTCTCGCAGTCTGTCGTCATGCTGATGTTCTTTTCGGTTATGTCTGCATAACAGGATACATTAATCATTATGAAGATGTAATGCAGCACATACGGGCGAGGCTTAGAGGTCGAACTAGGGAAAGCATCTCGGTCGAATGTGCAATCCTGGAGTCTACTATTTCTAATAATTTTAAGGCCTGTAGGCTCCGGGTTCCCACTAAGCACCAGGGTGCATTCCTCAGTCCCGACTTCTGGCCCGAGGGAGTCGTCTTTAGACGCTACAGGGAGGCGAAGAATCTAAAATCCCTGAAATAGTGTGTATTTAGTGTGTATTTAATGTAAGGTTATATAATGTATGTATTTTTAGGCTAAGGTATTTGTCTATGGGCTAAGTTGCCTGCAAATAAATGATTTTATTATTATATTATTATTATTAATGCAGTAAGCGGCAACACAGCGTGCTGCTGAGAGCCAAGACAAAAGTACATGCCGCATGTAAACCAAAGAAACAAGAAAATGTTTGGGTTTTTACCAGACATTTTGGTGAGACAGATTGTATGGAAATAACATCAAATGATGAGACCTGTGACGTGTTTTTTAGGGCTTAATCCAATAATCCCCTGCGAAAAATCCCTTCCAAAAAATTTTTTGTGCAGAAATCCTTTACCGATGCTCAAACGATAGAAGTCTGTGAATATCTTATTAGTTGTTTGTATTTTTTTTTTATGTTTTTTTTATTTTTATGTTTTATGAAGAAAAAACATAAAAATAAATAATTAAGGGGATTTCTGGATTTTTTTCCAGAAATCCCCTTAAGAGGATTTTTGGTAGGGGATTATTGGAATAAGCCTTTTTTAGCTGGTGGTATTTTTGATGGCAAGGCACATCTTCGCTTTCAATTCTGCCCCCCATTCTTATGATATTATCATAGTCACTAACAAAATTATGGATTAATCTGAAATAAATGAATTATAATTATTATTAAACTAGCTGTGCCCGCGGCTCCGCTCGCGTGGACTACAGGATCCGCTCCCATTCCCACTTCCGCTTCCTATCCCACTTCCACTCAGACTCTCAATCCCGCTCCCGCTCCTACTCCCTCTCCCGCTCCAGGTCAGGTCCAGGTCCAGGTCCAGGTCCAGGTCCAGGTCCAGGTCCAGGTCCAGGTCCAGGTCCAGGTCCAGGTCCAGGTCCAGGTCCAGGTCCAGGTCCAGGTCCAGGTCCAGGTCCAGGTCCAGGTCCAGGTCCAGGTCCAGGTCCAGGTCCAGGTCCAGGTCCAGGTCCAGGTCCAGGTCCAGGTCCAGGTCCAGGTCCAGGTCCAGGTCCAGGTCCAGGTCCAGGTCCAGGTCCAGGTCCAGGTCCAGGTCCAGGTCCTGGTCCTGGTCCTGGTCCAGGTCCAGGTCCAGGCCAGGTCCAGGTCCAGGTCCAGGTCCAGGTCCAGGTACAGGCCCAGGCCCAGGTCCAGGTCCAGATCTAGCTAAAGGTCCGGCTCCAGATCCTACTCCAGCTCCAGATCCAGCTCCAGATCCAGATCCAGTGTATGCGAGTTTTCGGAAACTGTAAATTGGCATAACTTTTGAATGACTGCACCGATTGCAATGAAATAAAGCCTATATGTTACACCAAATTAAGCCCCATGTTTCTGTGAAAAGTCCATCAAAGTACGATCAGTAGTTTTCAAGTGATGCGTGCACAAACTCACAGAAAAACAGACAAACAGATAAACAGACAAACAGACAAAAATTTCAAAAATGATCGAAATGTGTTCTGTTGCTTATCCTTACACCCCCCAATTTTTTTTTGTTGCAAATATCTTCAATGTACAGACACGCCATGTTTACGATTTTATTTATTAGATAAATAGCCGTCGGCACTTACACGAACATCCAGCTCTATACTCACAGCGGTTGAAGACAAAGACGATAGATCGAAATCATCTTTACCAGCTGAAAGAAGTTGGTCTCTGTCGACAGATACTTAATAGGCTACGTACACGTAACCCGATCTTCGAACCTCCGCTTCCAGACACCATCAGACGTTTCAAGCAAATCGTCGCTCGGAATATTTGTAATCATCATCATCAGGTTATTTTTGTCTCCACTGCAGGAGCACAACCCTCTCTCATCTGCCGGAGACAGACGGAGGACTCGGCCTACACTCCCCGCGCTGGCCAGACGGGTTGGGGAGGCCTGATTGACGTTTTATAATGTATTCACTCAGTCGCCTTGGACGACATCCACGGGAAGAGTTGGAGTGGTCCTATTCTACTCTACCGGAACCACACGGCAAATACTATATATAAATATATGCCGTGTGGTTTCCATGCAGATGAGAGAGGGTTGTGCTCCTGCAGTGGAGACAAAAATAACCTGATGATGATGATGAAATATATTTGTAATACCTGGTGATAAAGTGAAACTTCCCGTCCACGGCAGCCCCATGTAGTATATATCCAGTGTAAGTCTGTGCGTCTTCGTCAGCTGCAGGGCGTACGTGTGCGCGCGCTCGCCGGCCTCGACGCGCACGCGCCAGCCGGCCGCCGCGCACGCCGCGCACGCGCACGACAGCTCCATGGCGTACGGCAGCCGGTTGTACAGCGCCAGAGGGGGCACCACGCGGATCAGGTAGTTCGGTATGGCCCGCGTCACTTTATGGGATTGGACGCCTGCCAAAGGAAAAGAAAAGTACGTTGCATACATTCTGAACAACAGAGAAATGTAAATTAATGCAGATTTCTGAGATAAATGACATAGATTTTGAAGCTGGTCCGAAGAAAAACGATGCAGATTCTGAGAATCGCAATGCAGTTCTTGAGACACCAGTTACGTGCATATTTTGAAAGGGAAAACCTTTGCGCTAGAGGCAGGTTTTCATGGACGTTGAAGCTAGAGTCTCAATTAAGACTATTCTACTCTATGTCGGTTCCGTAGTCCAGTCGGTAGTACACCTGCCTGCGAAGCTCGGGGTCGCGGGTTCGAATCTCGCCCAGGGCAAACATTCGTGTTACGAGCACTTGTGTTTGCCTTGTGACTGGATGTCATTTATATATATTATGTATGTATATCAGCTGTCTGATACCCATATTACAGGCTTTACCTAGTTTGGGATCAGGTGGCCGTGTGTAAAATTTCCCCACATATTTATTTATTTATTTATTTTATGTGAATTAATAATAGGCGTGAATTAAAAAACAATTTAAGGATACCTTCGACGGTAACTATTCTCATGGCGAATATCCTGTGATCGTCGTCGGCCTTAGCCGGGCATATCAAGTCCCGCGGGGTGCCCAGATCATTCGCCAACTCCATCCACCAAATGCCCTGCGTGGTTGTCTGGTAACTCCTCGATAAACAACACGAAACGTTACTTAGAATGCATCGATAAAAGTTATGTTTGAATGCATCTCAATCAATGTGTGGAAGCCATATTAAAAAAAGTGTATCTACTCTATGGTGACAAACCCTCTTGTAATTTTTGTTGTGTGCTTTTATGCTTTTGACGACCTCCGTGGCGGAACGGGTAGCTCTCGGACTGCCACGCCGGAGGTTGCGGGTTCGAATCCCGCTAGGGGCAGATGTTTGCATGATGAATATGAATGTTTGTACCCAAGTCTTGGATGTTTATATATTTATTTAAGTATGTCTATCCGTTATCTAGTAACCATACCACAGGCTCTGTGTAGTTTGGGACTAGATAATTAGTGTGAATGTCAGAAATATTTATTTATTTATAAACGCAATAGACACACAAGCTTTTAGTTACTAAAAGCGTGTCTTCATTGCGTCAACTCCTAATTCCTTTTCGGTTGCGTACTATGAAAGACTCGACACCAGCAAAAGATAGCACTGATTTTTTAAGACCTTTAAACCGACATTCGTGTACCATATGCACCATATATCATTCACCTGAGTTACATTTACAAAGACCCCCCCCCATGATCAGACTTGTACGGAGATACCTCCTACATGATAAAAAAAGGGTCATGACTTAAGACAGACCATGGCAAGATAAGCTAAAGTTTATGAGACTACTGCACAATACCTCGAGACCCTTCACGATACATGCGACAAATATTTCATGAATTTACGAGATCTAGAGACCTGTTCAGCCCCAAGATGCGGGAGTCACTTATGACGGCCTATCATCATCATCATCAGGTTATTTTTGTCTTCACTGCAGGAGCACAAACCTCTCTCATCTGCCGGAGACAGACGGAGGATTTGGCCTACACTCCCCGCGCTGGCCAGATGGGTTGGGGAGGCCTGATTGATGTTTTACAATGTATTCCCTTAGTCGCCTTGTACGACATCCACGGGAAGAGTTGGAGTGGTCCTATTCTACTCTACCGGAAACTAGACGGCATAGCACCGAACCTAGAAAAAGCTGTAAAATAAAAGTCTACTATTATGGAAAACCGTAAGAAAAGTATCTCACTCAAAGTTGGATGGCAAGAGGAACAGCTTGCAGTGGTAGGCGACGTAGAGCGGCACGTTGTAGGTGTCCTGCGGCGCGAGCACGGCCAGCCGCAGCTTGTCCGCGAACGGGTTGGTGACCTCGCCCGGCGGCGCCGCGCCCGCCGCCGCGCCGCTCGCCGCCAGGTCGCTCGTCTTGTAGAACAGCTCGAGCGCGTACGCGGTCTCGTTGCGGACCTGCCCGATATAACATATGAAGGTTTTACCACTTGTACTACCAAATATATCCATGGATCAGTTTAGCACAACTCGAAAAATCTGTTGTAAGATAGGTAATTAACTTTTAAGTTTTTGTCTTTCATAAAAATGAGTGTAGTTTTCTTATGGTTTTAGTGTGTGTGTATGGTATGGCAACACACATTTAAGATTGTATATCTAATAAAAAAACTTTAAAGTTTGGTACTATACAGATTGGGATGAGTTTTGACTATATTTGGAGCTGTAGTAGGGGTGGGGGTGGGAGTGGGAGTGGTAGTAGGGGTGGGGGTTGGAGTGGGAGTGGGAGCCGGAGCGGGAGTGCCAAGGGGAGCGGATTCTGTCATCCACGCGAGCGGAGCCGCGGGCACAGCTAGTTATTAATATGATAAAGGCCGGCTTAGACGAAGCGATGGCATTACTTACTCAAAACAAAAAAAGAAGCGTTCCGCTATTCAATTGACCCATATCCATATGTAATCGAAGATAAAAAATACTGTAGCCGCTGGAAGCATGCCATCTTCAATAATCAGGATGACAGACTGGTACTATTCTCTTCAGAATATGAGAGTATAGATGCGGTAGTCAGAACAGAGTATAGAGTCCAACCTGCAACGGGGAGCGGACGACAATTTTTCTAGTGTTGTACTTGGAGGTCCGATCGACGACGACGTAGTATCTGGTCGCGTTCTTGCCGGGATGCAGCACGTGCAACTTGGACACCGTGCGCTGGGGGCACGGGATCTGGGGACAAAGCAAATACCTAGTTAAATCATAAATGGTTGAAATTGTACTAATTAGCATTCGTGCTAGAAAAATATGTGTCAAACACACATATTCAGGATTTTCCGTTAAAAACCGAGTGATCAACAACGTTCTATTATGACTATTTATGACAGAATTTCTTGCAAAACGAACTCAACTAATCTGTTCAGAAATAGCACGCTAAAAAGCAAACACGTTCACACGTGCGACTAGCACACCCCCTTCCACCCGCACCTCAGGTAGCATGCTCAAAAATCAACCAGCATGCGATTTAGTCGCATGTTCCTAATAAGCATGCTCATTATTCGCATGCATGTATACACATGCGAATAGGTAGCACTTGCTGGAAAATCGCATGCTCTCGTGAGACTAATGAGCACGTGCATGTGTACCCTATGTCTGCTGATGATAGATAATACTGACCGTGAGATCGTCCATGTCGTGCAGACGTATAGTGAGCGTTTCGTCTGTGTAGCGGCGGTAGAGAGCGTCGAGCGGCGGCGGCGCGCGCGGGGAGGTGGGGCCGCCCCCGCCCGCTGTCGCGCCGGCCGGCGGCGGCGCCGGGCCCGCCGGGAACCCGCCCTCGAAGCAACTGCGTAAGTAAAGTCAGACCACAGGATCCAACATGGCCGCCGTAATATGTGACGCTTTTGACAATATGACTGCCATTTTATAGGTGCTCGAGACGAATTTAAGTTTGTCTTTTTAGTTTGAGATGGACGGTAGTAGTGAGGGAAGTATGGAGGGAGAGCATGATGGGCAGGAGGAAGGGACGAAGAGGGAGGATTGGTGAGTTGGAGAAAGGGAGGGCGGGCGGAAGGGAGAGAGACGGGTAGGAGGAGGAAGGGTAGGCGAGGGAAGGCTAAGGAAGTACTCTCTTATGTTCCGCTTCCTTCATTTATAGAGTTAGATGTTTCGGGGTGTACTAGTGGTGTAATATGGACCCCGCTCTGATGTATCTTAGATGTACGGGTTTCCTCACAATGTTTTCCTTTACCGTTTGTACTCTAGTATTGAAGAAATCCATGATCGGGGATCCAACTCGGATCTCTTGACATAATAAACCGCGTCTTCTCCATGTGCCACCGATGCTCTTGCAAGCGCAAAATATACTGACCAGTCCCATTCGTCGCTGATATCTGTCATTTCTGGTTTAGTTTCCTTCACTGGCTCTTCCAAAAGGTCCACTGAAGAATTATCGCATCCTGCAACAAGTTAAACAATTCGTATTATTATACCACGTGAAAACCCCCACATATTATGTCGCCAAAAAGCATTACTAGCATTGTTTTAACGTTTGAAGCATACGACAGCGAGTCCTCGGGGTGGCAATGCATTTTTGGTCTTTGGACTGTTGCATGTAGCGGCGGTCAAAATGCTGCAGGATTATATATGCGACAGTAACCTAAGGTGCTCTTTGCCACTTCGGACCGAAAAAACCTATCGATATTCCCCGTTGACTGATTAAACATCATCATGTATCGTCATGTATCGTAAGCCGTGTGGTTTCCGGTAGAGTAGAATAGGACCACTCCAACTCTTCCCGTGGATGTCGTACAAGGCGACTAAGGGAATACATTATAAAACATCAATCAGGCCTCCCCAAACCGTCTGGCCAGCGCGGGGAGTGTAGGCCAAATCCTCCGTCTGTCTCCGGCAGATGAGAGAGGGTTGTGCTCCTGCAGTGGAGACAAAAATAACCTGATGATGATGTATCGTCCCGACTGGTGTTGGCTACTATGTTTGCTTGGAGAGCAGAAAATACTACATCATGGAAATTGCTGGCAATCCCAATAACTCACCAGGTGTGCTAGGTCTGCTGGTGTCTTCATCGTAGTCTGCTACAGCCAGAACCCTGTCGTTGCCTGCGAGATCGGTCTCGGCGCACGTTTTCAGATGTACAGTGGAACCAGGACCTGAAGTTGGTATATTTCTTTTAATTTTTTGTTTTTGTTTTGGTAGTGGCCTATTTTAGGTTTATAACTAGAAATTCTGACACAGGCCTATTTTCTAACTACAATGATACATGACTAGAGGCAAGGCAAAAGTTGTTCACTTCGGCTCAATGAGTCTTTATAGTTTACCCACCTGATAATTAAAAAAATATCTTGCGTTATCAAAATCTGAGCCTTACGAAGCAAGAAGTACGTCTAAGTCTAATCTTAAGTACCCAAAATTTAGGCCTAATGAAGCAAGAAAAAGGTCTTAGGGACTCGCTACTCCTGGCACTACCCCTGGGGGTAGGGTGGGTCTCAACCATACCCCTGACTGGTTGTCTAGGTTGCCTAGGTCACGAGGCCTAACCAAGCAAGAAGTAAGATCTCAGGTCGTCAAGATCTAGGTCTAACGAAGTAAGATCTTCGGTCGTCAAAATCTAGGCTTGACGAAGCAAGAGGTAAGGTTTTAGGTCGCTTAAATCTAGACCTCACGAAGATAGAGATAAGATCATGGTTTCTCACGAAGCTAAAGGCAAGATCTCCGGTCGCTTAAATCTATAGGCTGACTTCACAAAACTGGAGGTTACAAACGCACCTATGTCATTGATAAGCTGCAGCGGCGGATCCTGCGCGACGATGGCGGTGACGACGCTGGCGCGGTCGGCGCAGGCGCGCGCCAGCGCCAGCAGCGCGCGCGCGCCGCCCGGCGAGACCGTCACGTTGAGCGCGTCGCGCGCCTCCACCATCAGGTACGTGCACGCGCGCTCGGAGAAGCTCTCCGCCTCCACCCCGGAGTCGACGCTGTCCTCGCGCACCGGCTCCTGGAACATTTCCAGGTTATACAAATAAATAGACCAAATAATATCGTACGCACAACTAAATCAGGATATAATAGAAGGCTAATTAAAAACGAAATATTATTATATTGATTGATGACTCGTCAGAGGGTGTCATATTCAGTAAACGCTCTACTTCCGAGATATCGATAAATACTGATCGAATAAAGACATTACAGATTTGGTTTTGTTTCTCGTCGTTTCTTACCCCAATATGAAAAGTATGAAAGAGGGCTACAGACTTGACGGTTTCATCCGAAGCGGTTGTAAACTAAAGTCGCTCACTGGCTGACCATAGAGTAAGAGTAATACCCGTTTAGATATTAACTTTTGTATTCAAAGTTGCTCTTGCTACAACCGACCTGTAGCGTGACAGACTTGCGGTCCATCTCCGTGCGGCCGGCCCCCGCCCCCGCCCCCGCGCTGTCCACGAAAGTGACAACTCGCTCGGCGTCCCCCCCGCTGCCGCTGCCCCCGCCCCCGCCTGCGCCCGCGCACTCCGCCTCGCTGTGCTCGGGCGCCGACGAGTCTTCGTCGTTGCTCAGCTCCTCTGCACTCGACTCGCTGTCCACATTCAAATCCACATTGAGCCCATTAAGTCCACAATGAAATAACAGTGATGAGTAGAAAGGAAGTAATCAAGTTAATGCTTTGGGACTTGGAAAATAAGCTGCCTCTCTCGGTACCGACTACAGTAACTGTGTCCACTTACCCAAGTACGAATATGTGAGCTTTCTCATTTATGCATGCTTAAGTATCACGACTAGCTACATATATTATACTACTAGCCACAGGCTTTTCGGTGAAGGAAAACATCGTAAGGAAACCTGCATATGCCGAGGAAGAAATTCTGAGGCGTATGTAAAGTCCACCAAATCGGCTTAGGGCACCGTTGGTGGACAGGGGTTTGGCACAAAAGATCCTAAAGGGTCGAAGTGTCGCCATGTCTTCCTGGCCCCCTAAGAAGATAATATAATACATATATTATTTATATGTGTGTATTTTCATTAAGACATGTACGGTATAGGACCCAGTAAATAGTTTTTTTTTAATGTTACCGCCATTTGTTTCTTGCGTGAAATACTGCAAATGCCCATTAACTAAAATCCGGAATTTCTAATCACTGCCAATAAATTAAATCATATGTTTCGTATATCAAAAATCGCTCACTCAGTAAACAAATGCCCAATAGCCGTCGCCAGCTTGTCCATTAGCCCATTCTCGTTCTCCGAATCGGATTCGTCGCCGTCAATCGCTGTAAGGAAGGCCATACTGCCCCCACTAAGATCCACACTGCCCTTGCCGCCTCCCCCGGGGGCCTTGATGAAGGTCATCTCGTTGTCTGTGTCGCACTCGTCGGCCGACGTCTCCGACTCCATCTCGCTGCGCTTGCGCTGCCGCCGGGCGTTGTCAGTAGAAGGGGCTTCTGAATCAGACTGCTGCTGGCCTGTGTCGAGCCTTGAGGACATGTGGTATGCCTTTGCCTGCAAGAGAAGCGTTTGTCAACAAAAATACATATTTAGATTCGCAGTTTTAATGTTCTGATTACCGCTGAAGTGACGATATGGAAAGGATCTGAACAAATTGAAAGCAACCAATTGCAATAATGGCGTCTTTAGGAGACGCAAGCGAAGACACTACTTTGGATTGCTCAAACGATGAGCCAGTAACGTTATTGCTATTTCTGCTCGTGCTACGCGTACTTTTAAGTCTTTCGGAGTCCAATATCCGGCTGAAAACTTCTGACGATACCCTCCTCCCCAACCATTATTGGTACCTACATTTTACCACGGCGTAAATAGTTCGTGATCTTATAAATAAAATCGTAAACATCGCGTGTCTGTACATTGAAGATATTTGCAAAAAAAAAATTGGGGGGTCTAAGAATAAGCAACAGAACACATTTCGATCATTTTTGAAATTTTTGTCTGTTTGTCTGTTTGTCTGTTTATCTGTTTGTCTGTTTGTCTGTTTGTCTGTGAGTTTGTGCACGCATCACTTAAAAACTACTGAACGGATTTTGATGGACTTTTCACAAAAACTTGGGGCTTAACTTAACTTAACATTTAGTCTTTATTTCATCGCAATCGGCTAACTCAATCAAAAGTTATAAACATTTTTAGTTTTCAAATACATTAGTAGGTAAGGTTATTATGCAATATATTGCCTAAAGTAGTATTTCCGTACTATTCAGATTGCGATGAGTTTGGATTACATTTGGAGCTGCGAGTAGGAATTGGAGTGGGCGTGGGCGTGGGCGTGGGCGTGGGCGTGGGCGTGGGCGTGGTCGTGGGCGTGGGGGGGTGGGATTGAGAGCAGGAGCGGAAGCGGTACAGGTAGCGGTAGCGGAAGCAGAAGCGGTAGCGGTAGCGCTAGCGGAAGCGGGAGGGGAGCGGGAGCGAGAGCGGGAGCGGAACCGGAGCTGGACCGGAGCGGGAGCGGGAGCGGGTATGGTACCAGTGTAATCGGAGTGTATGAAAATTCGCATAACTTTTGACTGAGTTACCTACCCGATTACGATGAATTTGTGGTATAGGTATGCAACAAAGTAATTTTGATCGGAATTTGGACTGCAATGGATTAGTTACGAGAACTAAATTTGGAGAGACGAGGGAAAGAGGTTTGAGGGCAGGATTGAGAGGAGAGCTGAGAGGAGGGTTGAGAGGAGGGTTGAGGGGAGTGTTGAGGGAAGGGTTGAGAGGAGTGTTGAGAGGAGGGTTGAGGGGAGGGTTGAGGGGAGAGTTGAGGATCTGGATCTGGACCTGGGACTGGAACTAGGCCTGGGCCTGGGCCTGTACCTGGCCTGGACCTGGACCTGGACCAGACTTGAACCTGGACCTGGACCTCGACCTGGGTCTGGGCTTGGCCTGTACCTGGACCTGGACCTGGCCTTGGTTCTGGACCTGGACATGGACATGGACCTGGACCTGGACGTGGACGTGGACGTGGACGTGGACCTGGACCTGAACCTGGACCTGGACCTGGACCTGGACCTGGACCTGGACCTGGACCTGGACCTGGACCTGGACCTGGACCTGGACCTGGACCTGGACCTGGACCTGGACCTGGACCTGGACCTGGACCTGGACCTGGACCTGGACCTGGACCTGGACCTGGACCTGGACCTGGACCTGGACCTGGACCTGGACCTGGACCTGGACCTGGACCTGGACCTGGACCTGGACCTGGACCTGGACCTGGACCTGGACCTGGACCTGGACCTGGACCTGGACCTGGACCTGGACCTGGACCTGGACCTGGACCTGGACCTGGACCTGGACCTGGACCTGGACTTGGACTTGAAGTCTGAGTGGAAGTGGGATAGGGAGCGAAAGTGGGAATGGGAGCGGATCCTGTAGTCCACGCGAGCGGAGCCGCGGGCACAGCTAGTCTTAAATAAATAAGTGCACAGACCTGAAAGAGTGTGGCGGTGAGCTCCCAAGGTCGGCAAAGGTTCTCAGAGATCACGAGCGGCTCGAGCAGCGGCTCCCAGGCGGCGAGCCGCTCGTTGTAACACGCGGCCTGCGCGCTCAGCGCTGCGCTGCCGTGCAGCTGACGAGACCAATCATTCAGTCGCACATCCAGCGTCATCTGTGGTTAGATGAATTCTTTATTGCATACAAATTAGGAAACTAAGTTCAAATTGATGGAAAGTGCCCTAAGGCGGCATCTTTTCTATGTAAACTATGCCAAGAACTATTGCAGGTAGAATATTATAAGTTGGAAGAATATACTATGTGGTTAGTGTTTACTGCCGACCATAGACACCGGGAAATCCAAACGAATTTCAGCCCATTGGTGTGAGCAGTACTACAATATACTATCTGTGCTTTGCTGTACACTAGTTTCACCAAACTGGCCTTGCTTTCCAAACCTGTTCAAGATTAGAAGAACCTAAGGGGTACAAACCTTTAACATCACTACCGGCACTCTCTCCGTCTGCTCCAGTTCAAACATTACTCGGATGCTGGGTATGGTCATAACAAAAACCTCAGTCGCCTTCATAAGAGGATACTTCGGTGCCGTGTAGGTTTCCTCAGGGTTCACAAGCACATAGGGGGTCAGCTTTTTGGGCGACCACAGATCTTCTTCACATTTGTCAGCTTTCGAGTTCAATGCGTTGGCGTTAAAGAGCTTGTCTTCCTCTGGTACATTTATTTCTAATGATATTTCCTCGATTAAGTCTGTAAGAATTATATAATATAGTTTAAAAAAAATCTTGTAATGATAAACGATGGTCTCTCATTGTACAACACTGTAGTTTAGGTAATAAGAACATCGATACCAGGCTAATATTAGAAATCATCATCATCATGTCCGCTGCTCAGGCTGTCCGCCCGAGTATCATTGCATGTCAGCTTGTCGTAATATATGTGAACTTACCTACGACGGTATGCACTGTGGTGGCCGCCAAATGCACCTCTATCTCAGAGACAGACAGTTTCACTTTAACCCCTTCCTCCACATTCTTGAAGGTTCTGGAGAACTCCACGTCGCACGACTTCAGCACCACCTGCGGCGGCAGGTTCTTCAGCTTTGACTGTAGTTTCGACATCACCTGCAATAGGAGTTAACTGATTGAAGTCAATAATTACACGCTAGACCTAGAAGACAGTAACAGAAACATTCTCAGCACTCTATCTAGGGATAGGTGGTTTTTTTCCACTTAAGGGTGAATCTTGAGAGTTTCATTTTGCGCTGTCCGAAGGAAAAAAGTACCCGTAGTAATAAAATTAGAATCCAGAATATTTTTTTTAAACTACTTTAATGTATGATCTAACTAAGGCACGATAGTTACTGTGTCTAATTTAAGTATAAATAGTCGAAAAAAAATCCCAAAGGCCTAAAACTTGATACCCCTGGCGCGTCCGCTTCACATTTTTTGAACAAACTACCAATAAAACACAAACTTGTGAACGGAAATTCAATAATTAAAATGATCTAACCGCCACCAGATTAGTTGTTGATTTATAAAATAAATATGCAGTATGTGTATTTACCATAGTTTTATTTAAAATTAGAATACAAAGTTTGTCCGGGATTAAACAGTGATTCCACTGGCGCGTCACTAAACTACCCGTTCATCCCTAGTTTAATGTTCTATGAGGATGCGTCCGCGTCGTCGCGTGAGCGCTAGTAGCGCTTCGAACATTGTAGAGGAGGGCCGCGCCACTCGTTGCTCCAGGACGAAATTACGAAGGTAAACATTTGATTCCACTGGTTTTGTTTCAGTAGGTCGTTGATTACCCTGACCACATTTATAAATGTTATTTGATTTCTTACAAATTCTTGTATGGTGGTAATAGAACAGCTTAAATGATCATTTTTTATTTATTTCATTGTTATTATTAAAAACTTATTGCTTTTAGCATAATCGATAAAAAAGCCTACTTTTTTGATTTCATTGGCGTTGATTCCCCTGGTATTTGTGCCAGGGTAATCAACGTTTTCCTAATTTGCCTTGAATAGAAGAAAGGTTTTGTGTCGATTCGTATTATTTCCCAAAATATATTTATTTTTAATCTATCCTATCGAATAAAAATCATTCAAACAATGATTAAAATTAATTTAAGCAATAAATTTGGAATTTCGTGGAAAGGGAGCTCCAGATGGTGTGGGAGGAGTATTAAAAAGAACAGCCGATCAAACTGTTGCTCAAGGATATGATATCCCAAATATTGAAATAAAATACGCCACCTTAAAATCAAATGCCCGGTTAGAGGAAGTTGGAGAATCCGGCATTTTGGAAAAAGAATTATTGATCCTCCAAGATCTAAAGGAATTTCATGGTACCATGGCAGTTTACCAAGCGATATGGAACTGCAATAATCTTGAAATCATAGCCATTAGGCGTCTTAGTTGTGATTTGGGGAAATACTCTGAAGAATCAGTGCAATGTCCACATGGACAGCATATTGGTTTCTATAACATTGGAAATACAGCCTCGAGCAACACTGATCCATCAAAAACCTAGTAAGTAACAGAACGGGTAGTGAAAAGAACCAAATATAATATCGGGGTGAGAAGCAAAATACCTCCGACGGTGCGAAAAAATGAAGCCAAAATATTACTATAGCTATAGCTGAGTGCAGTACGTCTTATGGACGTTCCATCCCTAACCTAGTCCATGGGATTGATGAAATTTCAGTCCAGAACAACAAACCGGATTTTCATGTACCGTCTGATGACAGCTTCTGGGCTGAAATTTCTTCAATAAATGAAAACTTAATGTCTACCTCCGTGACGCAAGCTGTTAATACAGTCCTCCATCGTGAAGATGTTGATTTAAGCTCAGATTATAACATTTTTTAAATTGCCAAATTAAGTATTGCGAGTTATGTTACCAAGATTAATATTTTTGTCGTTTTCAGTAGTTAATTTTAAAAAGAATAAGTTTAGTTTTTAGTAGATTTTTTTAGTTTGAAATGGACAAATTATTACGAAATTTGTTACCAAAAATATTGGTCGTTGATTTTTTTATAATTTCAATTTATAATTTTCTTTCCTTAGTATTTTGTAAAAGGATAATTTTTTAGTTCATTTTTAAAAAGGAATAGTTCTGTTTCTAGTTGTTTTAGTATTTTTTTCTATTCATTGTTAGTAGTTAAGGATAAAAGTGCCAATTTATGCAACCAAAAGACTGATTAGTTTATATAGAGGTAAATAACTACTATAATTTAATAATAAAACTTTTATTTTCATATATCTTATTAAAATTTTGATTCCCTTGTCGCCTTTTCCTGATTCCCCTGGCCACAAAAATATAAATTGCTATATTTTCGGAACCAGTCGACCAAAAGTGATGCCTATTCGTTAAATGTATTTATAATTAAGTTAAATTTTATGCTTCATTATTACTTGTGAAAAATCTATTAAAATAAATTGCGCCAAGGGAATCAACTGAATACGCCGAATTTTAAGATTCACCCTTAACCCTACTCTCAGTCATCTAATATCAAATCTAATATTCTTTATTGAGCTCCAATACATATTAAAAATTATAAATTGTATAACTTTTTATATGCACTTTAATCCAGATGGATGCTGACATACAAGCGTATTTTTTTAATTTATTTTAGGACTTACGAGTGTCGCAAATTCTATTGTATCTATCCAGTCTATCTATTTGGCGCCCAACGTGGGACCAAAATGTAATGAAGTTTCTGAGGGTCTGCAGGTTCCTAGATACTGCTTGGACCCTCCCTGGCCTCTATTAAATTTTTTTCCCACGTTGTGTGCAATAAAAGCTAAAATTTTCAAAAACTAGTAAAAATAATTAAAAATAATTGAACAAACACGCACTGCTGCTAATACATTTGTAGGAATACGGAAATTGTACAAATGTGCCCGACTATATTGATGACCTAATATATAAACTATCGTATCTTAAACCAGCACCTGGAGACCAGCGAGCGATACCACGAGGCTCTCGCTGTTTGAGTGGTGCGAATAGTCGAGCAGCAGTTCCGTCCGCAGCAGCAGCGCGTGACCCTCGCTCTTCGTCAAGTCGGTGAACAGCATCACCTCCGGCTGCCGGAAGTGTACTGAGATGGACAGCCCTGGGCTGTCTTCCGCTACTGATGTCGCTGGGAACAAACAGTGCGATATTCCATGTCTGATTTTTAAACATAAGAAAAATTTAGCTTCTGTTCTTTGATACTTATCTGAACACAAGCACGAAACTATTGTAGTTGCAACCAGCGGATGTTTAGGCAGAAGGCTATGATTTTTTTAAATGTGAATGAAGCGTATTCCATCTTTAGCATCATCACATTATCATCAGGTAAAACTGATTAAACAAGAACACTAAACAAGAAAGACACTTGACACATACAAATTAAATAAATATTACATACATACATACATAATGCCTTGGTCCCAGAGGGGTAGGCAAAGACGATGGATCGCCATTTTGCGCGATCATGATATACACCTCACCAGCCTCACTCACATTCATCCACCTTTTCATGCACCTCTTTTTGTTCTTCGAACTGCGGACCCCAGCTATTATGAGGACGTTACTAACTTGATCCTTGAACGTCCTCCTAGGACGACCTCTAACTGTGTAGTTCCTTCCACATTCGCGCTATAAATTTCATTTGTCACTCATACGCTCTAAATGTCCAAACCAACGTAATATACCCTTCACTGCCTTCGTTACTGCACCTCCTTTAAACCACACTTAAATAGACAAATATTACTACATACATAATATATACACTTGTCTAATTCCAAACTAGGACTTTCTCCTGTTACAAAGGATAGGAGTTCACAAATACAATATCCAAACCGGGACCAACTTGTACAAATTGTAAAATGTAATGTTAATGTATGTGAGTTTTTGAAAACTATAAATTCACATAACTTTTGATTGAGGAGCTGGAACTAGAGCTGGATCTAGATCTAAATCTGGAGCTGGACCTGGAGCGGGAGCGGGATTGAGAGTCTGAGTGGGAGTGTAAGTGGGATAGGGAGTGGAACTGGGAAGGGGACGGATCCTGTAGTCGACGCGAGCGGAGCCGCGGGCAAAGCTAGTAATAATAATAAAATCATTTATTCATCTCTCCAAAAATATACATACAATAACTCCGCCAAACTGTATAATAACATAATAATAATTATAAAAATATGTATGAAATAACTCTAGCATAAAGGTATCTACGATATCAATGCGGTTACCTGCTGAATAGTACCCGCTGGTTGAGTCGCTGGAGCTGGGCAGTCGGTTGTTGTTGCCGGGTTTGGAGGGGTGCAGGTCTCCCACATAGCCGTGGTTCACCACACCGCCTTCCATCATCTTCTCGCCTGGTAACATACCGCGCTACACTCAATGAACCACTCTGACCTGTCTGCATCGACATGACTCATATTTGTATCCAGGCGTTTTACGGGGTCCGTCAAATAAACGGATACCCTTATCTTAGTTTCGGACTACATGCATCCGGAATCTACCCGGTCCTAGGAAATCCCTAATTCGACATGCAATCGACAGCACGCGATCTGTTTGGATCCGGAAAAGAAAACTCGTGAGAAAAATAACAGATCGGGTTGCCGGATAAACCTAAGCATGATCCGGATGCTTCCGGGTGAAAATCGGGATCGGGTGACCCGGATCATCATCATCAGGTTATTTTTGTCTCCACTGCAGGAGCACAACCCTCTCTCATCTGCCAGAGACAGATGGAGGATTTGGCCTACACTCCCCGCGCTGGCCAGACGGGTTGAGGAGGCCTGATTGATGTTTTATAATGTATTCCCTCAGTCGCCTTGTACGACATCCACGGGAAGAGTTGGAGTGGTCCTATTCTATTCTACCGGTAACCACACGGCCACGACCCGGATCGTATGTTGTCAATGCAGGAAAACATCATGTTTGCGTTAGCGACAAATTGAATCCGGGCATATCAGATTATACGAACACTGAATATCAGGGACCCGTAAAAAACGGCTTTTTTACGGGTACCTGATATTCAGTGTTCGTATATATAACTGGTTATCGGATGTACAAATTTTCACGCACATATTTACACTCCATGTCCTAAAGATAACTCAAGAACCGCTGGACCGACTGATTTGATAGATAACATTTAAATTAGAAAAATAACTTAAGTTATTAGTGGCTCTGTTAAGTTGACATCTATAAAAACTAAAACATTAAAAACGATTTCGTTTTGATTTGACCTGGATCGATCAGCTAATCATGCAACAAAAGTGTGAGGAAACCTCAAGGACCTATTTTACTCAATGAAGACAACTGAACCTAGATGTATTCAAGTGGTTCGTTTCATTATCTATTTATATTTATAAGGCATTTATATATAAACTGTAAGGTCCAAAGAACAGTTTGCCAAAATATTTCACTTTGTAGACGAGTAGAGGAGCTGATGTAACAACGGCTGTTTCCTGCACTGTTTGAGTTGAGAGTAATAGTAAATATACGATGATTTGTGGTTCATCTCACCAGGCATGGCATCAAGCAGCGTGCGTGCCAGCTGTAGCAGGAAAGGCAGCGCCAGATTACAGCGTGTCCTGTCCACGCGTACGTCACAAGCGCGCCCGGCCGCCGTCGCACGCGCATTAATATCGATCAGCGGCGGCCGTCGCACCGAAATGCCCCCCGTCGAGTGCGTTGCGCCCCCTTGCGATTGGAAGATCCTGGATACAAATCATCATCAGATTATCGCCGTCCATTTCTGGACATGCGCTTCACCACATCCGATCCTCTACCCTCTGTCTTTTTTTAGGTCGTCGGTCCATCTGTCAGAGTGTATCTCATGCAATAGGTATATTCTACCGCATGGTTAGATATGCTTTATATTTAGCACAATTAGGGGAAAGTTGACTGATAGGTAAGAAGAAGGTCAACTTAAGTCGATTTCTGTTCGGCGTATGGATCTCTTTGTGATCTTAGAAAAGACTAAGACTTTGAAGAAGAAGAGTACCTGGTAGAATAAAAATGTCCTAGATGAAGGATTTTAGAATAGGTTCTGGATAAGCACTGTACACAGTCTCTCTTTTACTAAATTCCTTCGTACATAAGAGACAAGTTTCAAAGAAGAAATCAGTCAAACCTAATTTCTATGCTTTCAAGATGTGGACATACCTTAAATATTCACCTTTTAATAACAATACTAGGATCGGGCCTGATATCCTCGACCAGCAGACTCTGCAGACTGGCCTTGAGCTCGATAGTACTATCGGAGTAGCAGTCCAGGTGCAGCGTCGTCTCCCCGGCCGTCAGCTTCGCCAGTCCGTGGTTAAGGTCGCGGACTGGAGAGCTGAGCACCTCGTCCATGTCCGAGAATAACTTTAGCTCCACGCCTTCTAAGGTAAATCTGGACAAAGTAAACCGAAAGTAAACTGAACCTAAGCATGCTAATCGGTAACAAATTACAGAATTAAAATGTAATTGGTAGGTACAAGTTTTTGACTGGCAAACCTCTCAATCAGTTACTTGAAAAATTTGAAAATATCCCGTACCTACATCAAATATAAATGATGCTCATTTTATTGCACTTCAGGACCTTAAACGCATTACTTGTAAAGACAAGTAATAATACCAATAATACCTCAGACAAGTACACGGAAACTGACCTCAACACGATATCTTTCCTGATGGGCTCTCCCTGAGCGAGGAATGCCTGGAGTTTCTTCACCGACGCGTCTGCCGGTGGCGCTTCCACGGGGGACCCGGGGACTATGCCTCCTGTAACCACAGCTGCAATTGTATTGTGATTTCAGTACAACTAGCCAGGACTTTAAATGATAATTGCTCAGGGAAGTCGCCCCATGCTCAGTAAGAAGCGATATTGTCGATTCCATAACTTAACCAAAGCCTACCACAAATTTTGGAAAGATACTGAGAACTGTTAGTACGTATACATACAATGTACAGATATTCTAATAGAATCTGAAAAAACAGAAGAAAGGACTACTCGTCGCTCCATCAGTCCCACATATCCCAAGGTCAGAAGGTAACTGATTCTATACTGAAAGATGTTACCGATGTAGTGCGCGTCACTCAGGTTGTCGGACCACACGCATAGCAGTGTGGCCAGGTCCTGCTGCCCCAGGTTGATCATCACTGCATCCATGGTCACGTCGGCCTCGCACGCCGGCACGCTAACTCCTCCCGTGACCTGCTGCCAGCCCACGGCGCGCTTCATGTCGCAACGTATTGCCACAGGCTCTAAAATTGGCTCCTGCAAAAAAACGACCCGATCAAAGCACATTGTAAATACACCTGGGCGACTTAGCACTAATATAAGACAGGCAAATCCAAGACTTGACACAGGTATTGCTGGGTTTATACGCGATGGTAAAATTGCGGAAGTAGACTGAATCGGAAAGTCAAGGAAAGGTAAATCACTTGAGACCTGCGGTCTTTGAGTGTAAACTCAACAAAAAGTCACAATACAGGCAAATATGTTAATTAATGTCATGTGAAAACGTGTCAAATTGACCATTAATTATATTTTAATGTTTCTGGTTTATGCAGATCATATCATATGTCAATTGCAGTCGTCATCCATTTGTACATGCTTACACACATATATACAAAAGCAAGGCAGCAGCAGTCTAATCGGTCGGAGCCCAATAGCACGAAGTTCACGTAGGTGATGCAGTTTATAAAATATTGGTGTGCGACTTGTCAATAACGTACGCAGGCCAATTCATTCTTTCAGACTACGAAAATATTTTTTCTACTACTAGCGCCATCTAGTGTTACTCAATCTGTATCACCACGTACCTTTAAGTTGTTATTGTATACCGATTTTACCTTAAGAAAGGGGCCCTAACTCACCTGTACTTCCAAAGATCCGGCTAAGGTCATAACAGCCCTACAGAGGGTGATGTTGACCAGTTTGATGAGAATGTTGTCTATAATAGCACCTTGTCCCGGGCTCGTGGCTTCGTGTCCACCGTGGGCTAGCTTGAAGAAGTTCTCGATTTGGAGATCACCTGGAACAAAATAAGGAACATGTCACAAGTATATCAGGTGCCTACTTCTGATCCCATGCCTCTTGTACGAAGGCCGTGACAGCTAGTCCGGTCTACTTTGAGATGTCAGGGGCTCTCTTTCACGAGTTCTTGACTTTTAATGTCAAACTGATCTGATAGTAAAACAACATTGACTGTAGCAGCATCAGCAATCGAGAGAATACCTTTTGAGATTCGATGATCTGTGTCAAATAGACTACTAATAGTCAAGATGGTGAAAGAATGATGGCCAATAAGAACATTAAGTACTTACAAATTTGCTGAACTTACCCATATTCAGGACTAACAAGTTGGGCGAGGAAGGCTTCTGGGGTAGCAAAAGTACTGGAGCGTGTATCTACAACAACAAAAATTTTACGATTCGGTACTACAATAATTATTTTCGTAATTAGCAGATTTCAGGAGTTAGAAACATGTTTACCACTAAATGTTTTAATTATTTTAATGAACTCGTCCACTAAGAGACCACGCATATATGTAAAAGTAGCTGATGATTCGGCTACCTGAACTCTTCAGAGGTGTAGTCAATTTATCGATGATCTCTCTGATATCGATGTCAATATCACTCTTATTTGTTTATCACCTTCAGCCATAACCTGGATTAAGATCCTGGTCAATAAAGTCTCTTCTAATTTGATCCCTCTGCATCCATTCTCGCCATCTTATGTCATCCACTTTCTTTCTTTTCTTGGTGCAGCCAGGCGGTCTCTTTCATGTGGACGATCCTCAGCGGAAGGTTCATTCTGTTTCAAACACGAATACTATGAACTTAGATGCAACGGTTCACGTGGGACCTTTCGCCGAAACAAACGAGACGGCAAGCTATTGCAGACTTGTCCGCTACCGTTTGAGGTGTGGATTTCGCGACGTATCATCTGCGTCGTACATCTACCCGATCCTTTTCTAGTTTCGTTGAAAAATTGAGCAACCAATTTCAGAAATGGTACCTGTATGACGAGGTTCAGTCTGGCGCTAGAGGTGCGCAGACCCACAGCCTTTCTCTCGGCGGCCTTCTCGGCCGCTACGGCCGCCTCTGCCGCCACGGAACTTGGGATCAGCGGCTCTAGGAATTGCTGAAAACGTATTCTATTACAACATCTATTTACTTTCTTTTAATCTGTATCATTAGTAGGCAGAGCTTGTTATAGTAATGATAACAAAGGCCTTGCAGATAGAAAAGAAAACGAATTGAAATATATATATTCTTATTTTTGAGGTGCAGAGTCCATCTAAGTAGGAACATGAGCTGCAGAAAAACTTGTCCCCTCTACTTATGACCTACATCGTAATACGCAGGCCAGTCATGTTTATCTGGAGCTTACTGTTCCACCTCCTTCTATTTCTGTCATCAACAGCAATAGTGCTGTGTTACGGTTTGAAGGGTGAGAAAGGCGGCACATAAGGCATTTCTGACCTGCAAATGGTGCAGTACGCAGTAAAGCAGCACGACGTGCAAGCGGCCCGTGTGCGCGCGCAGCTCGCCGTGCGCGGTGACGCGGCGCCGCTCGCCCTCGCCGCCCGCGCCCGCGCCCTCCCCCGCGCCCGCGCCGTACAGCCGCGGCGCGGCGCGCACGTACTTCATTTCCAGCACTTTATCTTCATCAGGCCACACCAGCTGCGCCAACATCAGTATACATTACATGGAGTACAGAACGCCTGTTGTAACCGGTCACTTGTGCGCACGCGCGCGTAATCTTTGCATCGCCAGAAGTTGTTCAGTAGCCTGTAAACAATGACTAGATGTGTTTTGCTACATCTGGTTATGCCTTCCAGACCTCTCTCAGAAAGTGAGATACAACTTCTAAGTTGTACTCGCTAGATCTGTAAATTAATTCTAATTAAGCCCACCGTATATCCCTATATTGGCAGTTCACTGATCCACATACAGGTCTCGCTGAATCAAGTATTCGACTTGCAGTTGCCCGCGACTTTGTCGCGTGGAATTTCAACACTTTTAAACTATTATAAATCATTTCTTAGTGGTTGCCTATAGATCTATAGAAGTCTCTATGAAAATCAAGTTTCCAGACGCAGGGTGTGCATTGATGAATCAGCCAATCGAGTATTCTTTTACAGATACATAGATTTACTAATCATTCATCCTTAGCGATGACAAAGCAGTATCTACCAGATTGACCCCTTCCCCGTCTTCTTTAGCTCATCAGTCTCCATACCTTTGGGTAGAGCGTGGCTTCCGAAAGATCATCGAGGTGCAGCGAGCTGAGGAATAGCCTGAAGATCATGCGGTCGTTGGCGCGGAACACGCAGTCGCTCTCCAGCCCGGCCAGCCTGGCCTCCACCAGTGGGCTCTCGAGGTGCCACAGCTTCATGGACAATGAGGATGCCCTACAAGATCAAAGAAAAGCGAAGGTAATGTTCTATTCCGAACTATGCTCCTACTTAAATTGTTTCAAGTCATACGAGTTTCTTACCTGACGGAGTAGCTAAATTTAGTGGCACCCGACGGCACGGGCGGATCTGCTTCGGGCTTCATCAGGTAATCCCACAAAGACCTCGTTCTTGGCAGCACCACCTTCTTCAAATTCAACTCGTGTCGACTTTGTACCCTGCGACAAATTTTAGCAAGTCTCAAAGCCAATAAAACCATAAAGATATTTCCCTTCCTTCACGCTTCACGCTATTACTAGCTGTTGCCTGCAACTTCGTCCGCGTGGACAACTTAATATCACAAATTTTTATGTATTTTCCGTTGGAATGAGATGTTTTTTGGGATAAAACCTATCCCATGTCTAATTCCAGGACCTAACCCATATGTGTGCCAAGTTTCATATCCGTCCAGTGGTTGAAGCGTGATTGAGTAACAAACATCCAAATATCCAAACTTTCACATCTTATAAATAAAATCGTAAATTTCGCGTGTCTGTACATTGAAGATATTTGCAAAAAAATAATTGGGGGGTCTAAGGATAAGCAACAGAACACATTTCGATCATTTTTGAAATTTTTGTCTGTTTGTCTGTGAGTTTGTGCACGCATCACTTAAAAACTACTGAACGGATTTTGATGGACTTTTCAAAAAAACATGGGGCTTAACTTAATTAACATTTAGTCTTTATTTCATCACAATCGGCTAACTCAATCAAAAGTTATAGACATTTTTAGTTTTCAAATACATTAGTAGGTAAGGTTATGCAATATATTGCATATAGTAGTATTTCCGTACTATTCAGATTGCGATGAGTTTGGATTACATTTGGAGCTGCGAGTAGGAACTGGAGTGGGAGTGGGCGTGGGCGTGTGCGTGGGCGTGGGCGTGGGGGGTGGGATTGAGAGCGGGAGCGGAAGCGGAAGCGGGAGGGGAGCGAGAGCGGCAGCGGAACCGGAGCTGGACCGGAGCGGGAGCGGGTATGGTACTCGTACCAGTGTAATTTGAGTGTTTGAAAATTTGCATAACTTTTGACTGAGTTACCCGATTACGATGAATTTGTGGTATAGGTATGCAACAAAGTAATGTTGGTCGGAATTTGGACTGCGATGGATTAGTTACGAGGACTACATTTGGAGAGACGAGAGAAAGAGGTTTGAGGGGAGGGTTGAGGGGAGGGTTGAGGGGAGGGTTGAGGGGTGAGTTGAGTATCTGGACCTGGAACTGGACTTGGCCTGTAACTGGGTCTGGGCCTGGACCTGGACCTGGACCTGGGCCTGGCCTGGACCTGGCCTGGACCTGGACCTGGACTGGACCTGGACCTGGACCTGGACCTGGACCTGGACCTGGACCTGGACCTGGACCTGGACCTGGACCTGGACCTGGACCTGGACCTGGACCTGGACCTGGACCTGGATCTAGAGCGGTAGCGGGAGCGGGATTGAGAGTCTAAGTGGAAGTGGGATAGGAAGCGGATGTGGGAATGGGAGCGGATCCTGTAGTCCACGCGAGCGGAGCCGCGGGCACAGCTAGTTTATAATATTAGTAGGATACTCACTTATCCACAATGTACAGGAGGTACTTATATAACTGGTTGATGGCTGATGCGTGCAGCACCAGCGCTATTGGGCCAGCATCCGCCACCAGCGACTGTTCCACGCTGTGAAAGTGGGACTTGAACTCCGGACAGTCTGCTCGCACCTTATAATACAAATAGCAAAGTCTTACAACCAGTTTGGAAATTTCATCAATGCTTTCTTCAGAGCGATACTCTTTTTCAAATGAACGATGTTTGTACTGAGACACTTAAATTTAGAAATGTCTTCTTTGTAATAACAATAAGTAAATCATAACCTAAAATAATAATTAAATCATTTGTTGAAGGAAGGTTAAGTGTAAAGCTATTGGCATGAATTAAATTTTATTATATTAAGGCATGTTTGTCGAGATGGGATCTTCAAATTGTCAATTTGTAAAGAGGACCTCTCATTCATCATACAAGCCTTTCGACTTCTACGTTCGTCGTCCATATTATTATACCGCATGATCCTGGTCACGGCACCATATTGTAGTAACACATCAAAATTTACATATTTACACATGTGATGCCGCAGCTCAATATTGTGGCAATTCCTATAAAATTCTTTTAATATTTACCTTTCTGTATAATAAATTGAAGAGCTCCCCTTCACTGGTCAATAATTCTAAATACTGTCCAGTGCTGCTGTGATGTTGTTTATCAGTCAGAAGCGCTTGGTTGACGCACAGCTGGACGGCCGGCCCATACTCCATGAGGGCCACGTCTAGGCAGACCTTGGTGATGCTTAACATCACATAGGGACGTTCTTTGTTGTCGATGGAGCGAGCGAGGTTAATCACTATTTCACCTGTTTAGAAACATGACTTGTCAGTTTTGAAGAACGTCAAACATCTGGGAAGAGGTGATGAAAGGTGAAGAAGAAGTATAATGATACAGTTGTAATGGAAGGAAGTATTTTCTGTCAAGGCTATTCTAGCATTACGAGGAAACAAAGAGAAATTCTAAAGCATATGTGAAGTCTCGGTGGACCCACCTATGGCCAGTGTGGTAGACTATGATACGGCCTCGCTATGAGGATAAACCTCGCCCCGTAAGCCTGAATCCAGCAATATGACGTATTTGTAGGCCATTGATTTAATTTGATTATAACTTTGCCGATAAACATTGTTCCCAAAACGTTACAAGAATGTTTAACGTTTATTCGAGGAAAAGGATTCTTACTAATAGTTTATATTTACAAATTCGAAGAACATGTCTATACTATTTGAAAATGATAAAGACGATAGTGTTAAAGATAAGGGTGTAAAGGAGCGGCTTAGACATCCGGCGCTTCAAAAGTCAACCTCATCTGCACGTGGTGCACCCTGCTGGTAGACTAACGAGGCTCTGGCGACCGACAATGGCGGTATAACCATTAAAAAATTCGCTAGGCCATAAATACCACAGACCGGTGGCGGGCAGCAGCGTCATCGGTGCGAGGCCTAGTATTGCGATGGCCAACACGTCTGCCCAGCGTAGCCAATAAGGGCAAAACTCCCCGAGAAATGAACAGTACAAAGAAACTACGGCTCACCGTTCCCGGCAACCCTACTATTCCTGGCTACTGGCTAGAAGGTGGCCGGTAGCGGCTGGATGCGGAGGGCGGAGGACCGGGTGTGGTAGCGTTCATTGGGGAAGGCCTTTGTCCAGCAGTGGACTTCTAGGGGCTGACATGATAGTCTATAACAAAATTTCTTCTGTCTTTCCGAGCCTAAGAAAAAGTACTGAAAAATCATAATTTGTAATAACAACACTCACCCACAACAAACCGCAGCAATGTATTGATGTTATTACTGGGGGACACATTGTCGTCGAAGCCGGGGAGGTCCACAGACCGAGCGTAGACCTCCATATCCTCGTCGCTGTGCTCCGACGACAAGAACGTCTTATCTGACTCCAAGAACCCGAGCTTGGCGCCCGCCTTATCGAAAGCTGTGTCGGCAACCCTGTTACAAAAGCATTTGAAACTGTTGTAAATCGTTACTTTTATGAGTTACAAGCAATCGTTGTGCTTAATAGAGTACAGAAGAGAAAATACGCAAAAGGTCTCGCAGCTCGAAAGGAACACGGGTTTCATTACTTCCATTTACAGTCTGATAGACAGAAATTGTAATAAATGATTATTAACTTATAAGAGGTTGTCTATTGGAACCTTTCATTATACTTTTTATTTCATTTTATTTGAATCATCCTTTCTTTAATTACCTGCTAGGTATTGATCAAGTGATCAATGATCAGTATCCATTATTAGAGACATACTGATAATAGCCTGAAATAATTTGCCTGATTTTGCCTCTCGTTCACTCAAAGAATGAGAATCTTTTGTGAGCGGGGTTGGGAGTGGGAGCGGGAGTAGGAGTGAAAGCGGATTCTGTAGTCAACGCGTGCGGAGCCGCGGGCACAGCTAGTCTTATAATAAGAACAGTGAATCAAGCAGTTATTTAAAACCAAGCGCAAACTCAATTCCAATAAATACGTACTTGTTTCTACACAAATACGCAGCCACAATCTTCTGCCTCAGATTGATGAGCTCCTTATATCCTGGGTCTGCGGCCACCCGGTCATGGCCGAGCAAGTCCGCAATCTCAGGGTCATCAGAATCTTCAGCATAATCCCCTGAGTCTATATATGACACTGGGACAGTATTCGGGACCGGAACTGGCAGGTTGTCCGTAAAATCTAGCAGTAGGCCGATGATACGGTCCGATAGGTTAAGTTTAAAACTTGATAGGGCAATATTCAGTTTGTATCTAGAACAAAAAGTTAAGATAAACACTGTACTAACCAGAAGCTTCTATAGAGTTACAAATGGGATTGTTATGTTACATTAGTTTAGTTCTTACAACTTATAATTATCAATCATTTATAATAATATTAATAATAAAAGAACCAAATAAAAACAGGAATTTACAAATAAAAAATTCCGCCGAGGTGGTCACACTGAGGCGTTGTGCCCAGAAGGCTGGCGACGTTCCCTCGCTGTATGGCCAGGCTAATGCGCTGGCTGAGGTACTGGCTAGCCCTCTGGTCACCGGAAGATTCTATGAGGCGTGCGGAAATCGCCGCAATTAACTTTTTCGTTTAGTTGAATTACAGAAATAAAAAATGTTAACAAACTGATAAGTACCTACCAAGATATTTTGAGATTGCCAACGACCAAACGCTATCAAGGCGTCGCTGTCGCTTAGCGTTTCGTGTTACAGAGAGTAGGCGCCTGGGTTCACAACATTTGGTTCTCCATTTAGGGATTTCAAACGATTATAAAATAAATTTATATTCCACACTTCTGTTATTTGTTACCTTTTTATCTCTTCTCGTGGAGGAGACTTTAATTAGAACGATAGAGTTGCAATCACAAACATACTCGTGTTTACTAAATGTTTTGGAATTATAGCTAAGTCTTTAATTAATGAGTCTTCTCACCTAGGCAACAGCTTGTAATCCTTCTTTATACTGTTTGAAAACACGACTTGCATTTTCATTTTAGGAACGAGATGCAGTTCCGAATCCGCGTGTTTTCGGGATTCCCGCCACGGCTCGTTCCACTCGCAGAATAACACCTGCCAAAATATAAAGACGGTCAAAAAACGATAAAAATACCTAAGAAAGTTATTATTTAACGCATAGCTACCAAATGTGACGATACCTGATGGCAAACTTACTCTTATGTTATGTAAATTTTTGAAAGTTGATAAAAATGCCTCTACTCCTTAGATTTTTAACATTTTTGATTTTTCTTTTATTTGTAAGGACATTTACAAATAAAAGAAAGTACATTAATGCACGAAATGTGAAGCTTGTCTATATCTGCTAGCGAAAAACTTCCGCAGACTTGCCTATACTTTTTAGGGTTCCGTAGCCAAATGGCAAAAAACGGAACCCTTATGGATTCGTCATGTCACAGCCACTTTATTCCGAAACTATAAGAACTATACTGTTGAAACTTGGTAAATAGATGTACCTATTCTGTGAACCGCATTAAGATTTTCACACAAAAATAGAAAAAAAAACAATAAATTTTTCGTGTTCCCCATACTTAGAACTGAAACTCAATTTTTTTTTTCATTATACCCTACGTGTGGGGTATCTATGGATAGATCTTCAAAAATGATATTGAGGTTTCTAATATCATTTTTTTCTGAACTGAATAGTTTGGGCGAGAGACACTTCCAAATTTAAGTGGTAAAATGTGTCCCCCCCCCCCCCTGTAACTTCTAAAATAAGAAAATGATAAAACTAAAAAAAATATATGATGTACATTGCCATGCAAACTTCCACCGAAAATTGGTTTGAACGAGATCTAGTAAGTAGTTTTTTTTTAATACGTCATAAATCGTAAACCACTATTATTAAAACATCGATCAAAGTTACAACGAACTACAATAACTTTTATATTATGTTACTTGCTGCTACGGAACCCTTCATGGGAGAGTCCGACTCGCACTTGGCCGCTTTTTAATATTGTAATGACGATAAGGTCGAAAATAGCCTTCTTCGTTGTCTTTCTCCTGAGTTACGCCAACGTACCTAGAGATATATCCTACCTGGCACGAACATTCAGCGTGCAGTCTATCGTACAGCTTCTCTTCCAACTCCATGCACGTGGCGTCCTCCAGGGCCAAATTGGACGGCTGCAGGTCTGATTTTACGATAATACGACTGATGTCTACCACCATCACTCGACCAGACCTGCGAAATTGAAATTTCATTGTCCTTCTTTCACAACTTTGATTCATACGAGTGAATTAAAACACGTATTGCTCTCTCAAACATTCTTCGTTCTGTAGTAGTTTTCACTCATATACCTATGTAGCAGCTATCAGTTCCCCGTTGAATGAGACCTAGGGTCCTATCGTAGGCATGTCTGATAATATCCATCGATCTAAAAAGCCATTTTGTACTCTCTAACGCGTCATGTGACATATTCTGATATGCATTTGGCGCAGACAGTATAAAATGGCCCTACTAGTGTGTATTTTCTGTTCCCGCTAGATAACTCACTTGGTGACGCAGCCATTCTCAGGTATGACCACGCAAGGTCCCCTCACATCCACGTTGACCTGGAAAACTTTGCGCCTGCTGACTGCGTACGCGAGCACTGCGCGGCTGACACCTCTCGCCCTGTCAGCGGCCAGAGACAACTCCTCGACCAGCTCTTCAGAAGTCATCGAGTGCGTTTGGAAGAAGTTTATGAGCTCTGTGATCGCGTGCTGTAAGGAAAAAAATTCAGTTGTAAGGTAATGTTGTACGGTGAAAAATATTTATATTTTTTTTAAAAGGATAATAAATTTACCTCTCCCAAGGACATGTATTCAAGCAAATTACTGCTAGGTACTATCATAATTTTAAGTAGGTAAATCCATTCACAAAGATACGTTTAAGCACTTTCATATCAGCTCACCTCAACATAGAGTAATTCCATTGGTTCCATCAAACAGCAGAGTCCGTAGTCGGCCTCGCTGTTGCTAGGGTTCTTCTCCAGGTCCACGGCCAGCAAGTTGGTGGTGGTGGGCGCCGCACCTCGCTCGGCTGTCAGAACGGGCACCAGCTCGCCTTCTGACGTCACTCCTTCGACTACTATGCTCTCAGTTCGGGCTGATAGCTGATAGAGAGATGGTTTTGCAATGATTCAAGAAATGGTGAGGGAACTGCTGGTTAAAATAGAATCCAGCTCGTTACTTGGAACTTAAAAAGGAAAAAGGGTACAAAAACTCAAGTACTAAACCTGCACGCTGTCCATGAGCTGACTGACAACGATTTGACCAAACAATGACAAGAAAACAACATTACAACTAGCTAGGTCGGAGACAAAAAACCTCATCAGGTCACCGGGAACCCTAATAAACTGAAAAGTCTTTTCTTTTCATATATTTTTTGCTGTACTTAGTTCTTACCTTGAAAGCTTTAGCAGAAGGTCTAGTTTCTAATGATGCTAGGAACTGCGTGAGCGTCACCACCAGTATTTCGTTGCTTCTATTTATCAATGTCAAGGAGCAATTAGCCAGGGTCAGATTTATTTTATGTTCTGTAAAAGAATATTTCAATGTATTATCTAATCAACTTTGAAAAATTACTAAAAAGCTCTGGGCGTATTTTATTATTAACTAGCTGTGCCCGCGGCTCTCGCGTGGACTACAGGATCCGCTCCCATTCCCACTTCCGCTCCCTACCCCACTTCCGCTCCCTACCCCACTTCCACTCAGACTTTAAATCCAGGTCCAGGTCCAGGTTCAGTCCAGGCCCAGGCCCAGGTCCAAGTACAGGTCCATTTTATTTATTAGATGTATGACGCAATATCATCTTGTGAAGTGTGTAGCATATCCGGTAAAAGAGAATTGGGTGTTCGAGGGCAAAGTGGCGTTTTGTCAAAGTTACATGTTGTCAAAGTAATCAATACACTAGTAAAAGTACCTTCAACTGTAATACACACTCTAATTGTAATGATCAAAGACAAATTCGGATGTGCAGCCCAAGGACATTGAAACGCTAAACCTAAACTTGTATCAAAATTTAAGTTAAAAGTAACACACCAATATGCTGTTTAGACTTGTCCACCCTGGGCGCCCCCTCAACATATCCTATAAGCTCACAGACCCTCTTCTTCTCAGGGCTAGACAGATGACTCCATAAACTCTTGCTCCTCTCGGTCTTGACGCATAACTCTACTCGAGGCTGGAGCTCCGTCTCTGATTCGGTCTCCGAGTCACTCGGGTCCCACCAATCGATCTCAGTCTCGATCACTTCTATGCGCTCTGGTTCTTGCGACAAGAGCTGAAGAAAGACAAAAATTATTAATACCCGAATGTTCTACAGAAAATATTTGATCAGGACGAGAGCCTCGACTGATTCAAAATCGAAAGCCGATTTCATTACTAATGTTTTATTAAACGTTGAAAGTTTTTATACAAGGCAGTTCTTATGGAATTAAGAAAGTTAAATTCAAGCAAGCATACAACGGCTGCAGATAACAGAGTCAACCGTGGATGCTAACTAGGTGGACGGAGTGCCCGTTTGCCACGTCATCCTCATCTTAACCTTTTTCACTTCCACGGCTGGACGTAGACCTTCTTCTTCGACTTCCACTACCCTCTGTAGTCTTCTGCCGATGTGCAAACAATCTATGAAATATAATTTCATTGACCAAGGTACATTCTTATTTCTGGAAATCCCGAATCAATCTTCCAGCCTTCAGAGTCCATGCATAGAGTTGGCTAAAGTACGTCACACTTATCAATTCTTAAACCTCATCTCTGCATCCTCAGTTTCCAAAGGCGCTCAGGGCGCGCCCAGCACTTACTTCAAATTTAGCCTGCTCGCGCGCTATAACCACCGACACTATCGGCAGACTGTCCTCGCATTTCTGCAAGTCCAGCTTCAACTCCGTGTCGTTAGGGCTTCGCAGGGTGCTCTTGTAGATCCTCTTGTACTCGTTGTAGTTCTCGCGGTGCTTCCTTATCGCCGCCCACGTGTACGGGCGCACGCGCTGCTCTAGCACCACGTTGTATGCATAGAGCCACCATTTCTTGATATTTTTGGAAAGGGGTACGCCCGGGTGGAGATGGCGGTGTTTTCTGTAAAAGTGTTCACGTTAAGATACCTATGAGTATTGATGTGATAACTCGGTTGGTAGAGCGTGACCGATATGTCGGTCGCAGGTCCAAGTCTGGTCTAGAATACATTTTTTAAATATCATTTTTCGATTTTCCCCTAGCGTTTGGTTAGATACCTACATTATAATTATAATTCACAAATAAAAAATAAATTATTGATAATTTTTAGGTATGTGTTATTTATTACCCGGACACTAGTCGAGTAGAGGCGAACTGCGTTTGTAGACGAACACGCACAATGCTTGTGCGTTATCGATCGACCGAAGAGCTTACGAAATAACCAACCGAGTGTCGATCGGGGCAAAAGGTTTTTGGTGAAATGTTGTTCTACGCCGTTGGGCAATATTATGTATTCTGTGGATTGCCGTGTGGTTTCCGGTAAAGGAGAATAGGACCACTCCAACTCTTCCCGTGGATGTCGTACAAGGCGACTAAGGGAATACATTATAAAACATCAATCAGGCCTCCC